>CM047428.1:85996593-86344359 GCA_026168455.1 Theocolax elegans | reverse complement strand
GTAAATTTGATCAGAGTGGCGAGATATACCTACGCCGAGGACTCTTCCGAAAGTTCTCTTAATTGCTAAATTAATAGCGCAAAAATTTCAGATCGACACGCTAATTAATGGACTTCTCCTTTGTATGTAATTAAAAAGTAATACATTTGAAAGTTGGTCACCAAAAAAAAGAGAAAAAAAACTATTTCACTCTCTTTGTCTGACCAATTTCGTAGGTAACTACTTAATGACCAATCGAGTGACGTTCGTTGATTATTTGATAATATAAAATATGTGTGTGTGTGTGTGTGGGGGTGGGTGGGTATTATATAGGTTATACAACCACAGTTGGGTCAACTAATTAATTGTTTGGCAATCCAACACTTTAATTAGTTTCGCTCCAATCGAAACATTTCTGCCCCGGCGACTTTAACTATATGTTACACGCAACGAAGAGTAAGAGCTAGTAGCATAAAAAAATGTTCATTGACTTGAAAACAAAAGAAAAGAGCCGCCTCTGAAAGTTTGTCCGTAGGAAAATGCGAGAGAAATGAAGAATTAAGGCATGGCCAGTATGTAAAAGAGAAACAAAAGAAACGGCTAGAACAGACCGATAGTTTCGAGGAGGCGCGTACGTAAGCGTGCGAAACTTGCGGCATAAAGTTATGAAGTATGCATGGACCGTACGATCGTGGCGCCCATGGTTCCCCCATCCTCTGCCTCTTCGACGAGGTTGATACAAGGTTTGGCAGGTACCGCGCGACCCTTGAAACTGATCAAACTTTTCCCGATAAGCCGAGATTTGAAATTACTTATTTATGCAAGCATCGATCGTGCTGTGCTAGTGCCGCGGAATGAAAATTAACGACTTTTTCTTCGTTATTTTTTTTTGTCGATGTCCCGCCAAACCAACCGCAAGATCCCGCGCAATCGTTCCTAGGAAAATTATTAATTCCGACAAATGAGCGGATTTGAAGTGCAAAACCAGGAGGATCGAGGGTGCGAGGCAAACTTTTTCCTCTCTCTCTCTCTCTATTTCTCCCCTTCGCCCCGGCAATTGAAATGTATTACTCGACAGTGTACTCGGATATGCGAACAAAAAAACATTGATAAGTTTAATCGGTTTATAAACAAGCTCGTTATATTAATTTCTCGAACTAAAATCTGATTGCAAAGTCGTTAAAAATTTATGATTAAATATGTATAATTTGTATATTAGAGAAGGAGTGAGAGGGAGATACGTAAATCGATAATAATAATTTTGAACGGGCGTACATAATTAATCATCATTTATTATTCAAAGTGGTTATTTTACAAAGTTACAATTTAATAATTTAAGAAGCGGACGTTATTCTTGGATCGAAAATTTATCAAATCAACTATAAAGACTAAATTTAAGTGTTTCGCTCGGAACATCATCGTTCGGGAATAACAATCGACGTACAAGTTTATTATTCAAACCCGTAACTGGAGATACCTCGTTCAACTTTCGTGATGCAACGTTGTATTTACATAATATTATTATACACCTATACCAAATATTCAATTCCACTCGACAATTCAGCGATCGTAAGGTACATCGACAGGTTGATCGAATTAAATATTCTTCAACCACGGGCAAGAATGTCGTTAAAATAAAATCCTTCTTTTTCACTTGATAATTCGAATTCTCCTCTCTGTTTGCGTAAAAAAAAAATAAATAATAAAAAGGCAACGCGCAAAAAGCGCAGAAGAGGTGGTGTGAGAGTAGGGTAATCGACGTAGGGAAAATTTAAAAACCGGGCAACAAAGTTGTTGTCCGGGTCGGTGGAAATTCTCGGCAGCCGGTGCAAAGGGATGCAAAAACAGTCCTTTCCCGCGTTATCAAGCGAGCTAGCAAAATCCGCTCGGAAAACACCGTTGTCTCCTTCATCCCGCTCTTTTTCAGTCTAGTCTCTCGGCAAAACGTACGCGTATACGCGTCCCGAGCGATAAATTAAATCCCACTTCGCTCTCTCCCTCTCCCTACCTCCCTCTCTCTTTCCGGTGCTGATAAGAAAAAGGTCGCGAAGGCCAGTAGGATAGAAACAGAAACGTCCGTTTTCTGATATCAATCCCAAGCGTTATACAAACGGAGAGTTATATCGTGGAAAAGCTACTGCCAGCATTGTTTTTCGGGTAGTTTATTATACAAAACGGGCCAACATATCGGTTACAACGACACGTAAACTCAACGAAAAAAAAAAATGAACGTTGACTTTTCAAGCACGTATACTGATTACTAATGAGTTGGTTGGTTTATTTTCTTTACCGACTTTTGATTTCCAGTCGCTTTTTCTTCATGGCAAAACAACATATGTTCACCGATGATTTATTTCGCGTTCCAATAAAACGGTAAAACATTGTTTTATAATTAGATTTATCATCGGTGAATTTTAAGTACGAAGATCTAGGATGACTCGGTAATTAAAAAAAATTATTAATATATACGATTTGTAACGAATTTAAGATAATTGAATTGAATATCACTATAGTCACGTTACAAAAGGTAAACATTTTTGTAGAAGAAAATAATGATATTTAATTCCGTTGAACAATTTAGCCCAACGTGAATATTAATCGTCGCGTAAATGTAATAAATTTGAATCGCTCATTAATTTCGTCGTAAATTCGCGGGAATTTAAATGGATAATCGGGTGCGTCGAGGGAAATACGAAAACAGGATTACTCGACGACCGCGGTACGATTTTCGAATCGGGAGCGTAATCAAAGGGAAACGTATATTTAAAAAGAAAAGAAGAAGTGAAAACGAAGTTTCGTAAGGGGATTAAGAAAATGATCCATTAGTACATAGGAGACAAGCCTCGAAATTAGCGAAAGACCGGGTAAGAAGAAGGAAGCGTTTGAAAAGGTACTTTCGCCTTTCATCGAGAGTTTCCACAAGAGGGACGGAGAGATGGGTAACGCAAACGGATGTGTATTCACGCGACCCCCTTCTCTTCTCTCCTGGGCGAAAATCTCTCGCGTAGTTGGACAAAATCGCATGCGCTCAGGCGAAAAAGACAGACAGAGAGAGAGATAGATAGATAACTTTATTGGGTTTTTTAGGGGTAGAAACCCCGTAAACACAAAAATACATACATCACTGACAGTGAAAAATAAAATAACAAATTAAAAATTATAACAAGTAAATTAACAAGTGATGTAACTACAATAAAAGCAAAAAGCGCATAAGAATATAAATAAAAATAAAAATATGAATAAAAACGCAGGTAAAACAAGATAAAGAGATACAAAAATGAGAAAAAAGTTATAATAAAATT
This sequence comes from Theocolax elegans, assembly GCA_026168455.1. Lineage (NCBI taxonomy): Eukaryota > Metazoa > Arthropoda > Insecta > Hymenoptera > Cerocephalidae > Theocolax > Theocolax elegans. Next base: position 86,341,078 of record CM047428.1, on the reverse strand, counting down.
GAAAGTAAAACAAAAATAAATAAATAAATAAACAACAATGACAATAAAACGCAAACGAGATAAATAAATAATACAGTGCTAAATACAATGAGACGAGCGACAGCAGAATGAGTGTAAGGTAAGAATAACAAATAAAAAATGAAAACATAAATGAGTAAAAGAGTAATTACAAAAATAAATAGAATAAATTATGCTAAAAGAGAAAGAAAAAATAATACTGATAAAGAGAAATAATACTGATAAAGAAAAATACTGATAAAGAAAAATAATACTGATAATGAGTAATGTTTCACAAAATTAGAAAAAATTAAGAATATCACAGCGCAAAATTATCACATTAGTCACTAACAGCATTATCCTCACTCTGTGTCGCTAGCTCGCTTACATTACTAATATCACATAAAGCACTTATACTTAAATCGCATAGGTCGCTAAGGTGGGGACGGATGAGGTTCTCCCGAGTCGCTCTTTCTTCCCAAGCTAAGAGAGAGAGAGAGAGAGAGAGAGTGAGACGAGGACAGTCTCAAAGAGAGGAGAGAACGCCGTTGGCGGTTTGGTCGTGAGTGCGCGCAAAATCCCGAGCACTTCATCTTCCCTCTCTGATCTCCCCCGTCAGCCATTCGAGAGCACTCACCTGAATATCGAAAACAATTTCAATTTGAAAAGTTTAAATACTCGAGACCGACCCCTCTCCCGCCTTGGATATATCCCGGGAAGGACGCGACGACGGGGGCAACTGCCGTCGGGGCTTTGAGAAAGCTATTTCGAATTTCCCTTTAATTTGAAATATAAGGGAGAGAGAGGTGCGCGTCCTCCTGTTCTATCCCCGGGAATTCCCTCTCTTAAATCTCCTCGAAACTCGAGCAATCAAACGGGTCCCCGGTCCCCTCCTGCCCTTTAGCTTACGTAAATTTCATTATTTCGGGGGGGGGGGGGGGGTAATATAAGCAAGCGATCGGAGAAAACCCATAAGGACCAAAAGAAACAATGAGAAAAGGACGGGTTTACTTTTTGCCGCACGTGATAGCGCACACCGTGTGTTTGAGTAGTTTCCCAAATTTTTTTTTCCTCGACCAAACCCCTCCTCACCTTCTCCTCTAGCGTAGTTGGTCTTCTCCTAACAAAGTTGTTCATCAAAAAGTTTGCGCTTCGTGAACTCCACTCATCCTACCCCTCGATCTCTCTCTCTCTCTCTCCCCCCTCTCTCTCCTCTCTCCTCTCTCCCTCGCACACATACACTTTGCTGCGGCAAGTTAATCGAAAAGTAAGATTCTACCCGTGTAGGGAGAAACTTCCGCTCGTAGAGCATTTCAGACCATAAAGTCCGCACGCGCGCGCGGACAAAAACCCTTCGACTACCCCTTTTTTCAACCCCCTCGTCTTACTCTATATACCCTGTCTTACTTCTTTAGAGGAGGAGCTGCGCCATCTTACTTATACTTCCCAGCGAAAACATTGTCCCTACTTCTTATCCGACCGTCTTTTAAAAACACCACTTTCAAATTTCTTACGAGCTTGAGAGGAGGAGGGGGGGGGGAGGAGGTAGAAGTCATGAGTTACGAGACTATAGTTCATTACCGGCCGATTTTATACACGGGAATTGTTTCTCCCTCGTTCGATATACTTAACCGTACTACCTTCGTCTTAATTATCGTTACCTTAGAGAAACTACACCGAATACTGGAGGTACCATCACCACACTGATTGTGAGAAATTCTTCGGACATCCGGTACTTAGAAAGGTTAAGGTTACTGTACGTCGCGTTTTCTACGACAGTTCTACAAGTTTCGGAGTTCTGCAGCACACAAATGTTAAATAAATCATTTGTTGCAGCTGTCTGAAAATATTGTACGAATGTTCAAGTAATTATCCGTACTGCTATGTACAGCGGGTATTTCCGAAGAATTTTTTAGCGCATTCACGCGTCCAATCTTTACAAATATAAACCTAAAATCTGAAATAAAGAAGAAAAGGATCGATCGATAGAACGATCGAAAAGAAAGTAACTCACGAGGAAACTCGTAATGAGAGAAACATCTCGTGGTCGCTTTAGTCGTCGCCCGTTCTCATTGGAAACTTGGAGAAACTCTTCACGGCCACTTGAGAAAAGTTTACCGGTACTCCCTCTCCCTCTCCCTCTGTCACTCGGCAGGGGTGACGAGAATACTTAACGTCACGGATGCACCGGCCGACCGACTCTTGACGACACCGATAGGAGAAACATCCGCGGAATTAAGGACGTATTTAGGACATACGGTCCAAGAGGAGAATATCTCCCTCGCGTTTATGGATCATCGATCACGAAAAGCCACTGATGCCTCTGATATTTATCCTTTAATTCTGTAATAAGACATTTTGAACCGCCAAGTGAAATTTTGGGTAACAACGTTTGACGAATGAATAAAGTGGAGTTTTTTGCACGATGGCGTCTTTGAAAGTATCATTAAAAGTGTAGTGCGGTTATTATCATTACTTTCTCTCTCTTTCTTACAAAGTCGTTGATTTCTCTTTCTTTTCTTTCTCCCTTTTTTCCTTATTTAAGCCAGAAGATACATTAATGAAGAATTATTAACTTCTGGAAGTTTAAGTGAGTTTTAGAGGGAGAATCTCGTACAGGTTAGTACCAGTGGAATGCAGAAGGGGCATTAGACTTAATATGCACTTTGGGTATAAGTTTTGCGTACAGTGTGCTTAACACGAATTTTGAAGATGTTGAGGAATAACAAGTAGTGAACACCCTCCTGATAAAAGTTTACGAAATGTTGGAGAATTTGTTTTCCATATAATACCTTAACGCAGTAAGAGTAACTTTATTACTTGTAATAATCTTATAACGAACTGTTAACTTTGAAATACTTACTATCACTCGGACACGCGGTACTTCTAATCGTTTCCTTTTCGCGATTAAATTACAACCTTTAACTATGGAGTCCCCTACTCATTTTTCTAATTTATTTTATCATTTTCTTAGTATCAAAATTATTTAACTTTTGAAAGTAAGTCATAACGACTTCAGTAATTTTATAAATGTATTTCATAAAATTTAATCTCGATATATTTTGTAGTCTTAAACCCATATGCGTATGCAATAAAATTTTAGATTTACTTGTTACCTTTAATCTGTAGTGGAATTAACGAATTTCATGACTCTAAGACAAAAAATGTTCGTAAGTGTAAGGATAATATTGATATTTCAAAGAACGTGCCGGTGATCAAATATTAGGAAAAATGTATAAATTGAGAAGTATATTTAAAACATCGGTAAAAATGTCGGTAAATATGTATAATATATGAGGTACTATATTTCCTTAATTTCATCGCGACATTTAATGCATCACCTACGATTATTTTTGAATCGATCGTTTTTCTTTAGGAAATCAAGAAAAGTGGTACAAAGGCAAAAGGTAACGGGTAAAAAGATCGAAAAATATAAAATAATATTTCGAGGAAATACCCGTTAGCGTTGAAAGGCGAGACCATAAATTAGGGGAAACCGCGTAAAAGAACGATTCAACGGATAATAAAAAAGTAAGGAGGCAAGTTAATTAGAGCGTCTAATAATTACCGCGGTACCACCGCGAAGGTGCAAGTGGGATGGGTAAAATGGGCGATGACCCCTGAAACGTCATTCCGAAACTGACAAAAGGTCGTTTTTAATCGAATGCAGTTTGGAATTAGAAACAGGGATAGTTGGGTAAGTGCCGTTGCACGCTCAAGAGTAAGCCGCGGCGCCTAAGAATCGTTAACCCAATCAGTCAAGGTCATAAAAGTCAGGCGTAATGTAGTAAACCGTAATGCAGTAATGGGTAAACCTCTGAGCTCTCTTGTGCGGGGCTCTCGAGTGAAGTGGTACCGGAACCCCGAGAGAGGCGAAGGGAGATATCGCGCACGGAAAAGGAGCGTAGGCGAGAGAGGGCGAGAGAGGGAGAGAGAGGAGGAGGAGGAAGGAGAGGATTCTCCACACCGCAACGACGAGGAAAGGGGGCAAAGTGCTCCTGTCGCTGGGACGAGGGACGGCTTTCGAGGCACGTTTAAAGCGCCGACAATTAAATTTCAACGCTCGATCAAGTGCGTGAGATTATGAATATAGTATACGTATACACGTGCATGTACGTGCGTGCGCGTATGCAGGGAGAGGGGGCTGATGCACACGCGCGTACAGTTTCCCAGGCGCACTCGAAACGCCACGGCGACGAGGACAACCCTTTGACGCAATCAGGGCAAACAATGCCTCGCAATTGTGTGTACGCGGTTCGAGTGCCCCCGGGGTGACGAGGCAGAGACGGGAACGGAGGGAGAGAGAGAGAGAGAGAGAGGGAGGCAGAGCGAAAGAGCGGTTTCTCGGTGCTTTTCTCTCTCTCTCTCTCTCTCTCTCTTTTCTCCTCTCCTCCCTTGAGGGAAAAGGGTGCCGACGATTTTTTTGTTTTTTTTCTTTTAATGAAAGATCAGAGGGTTTTCGCAACGACTCTTGACTCTCCGGGTGCGAGAGGTGCTCGTAATGCGAATCAACGAGCCCGCAGATAAAGGGTTAGACACGCATTTTAATGGATCGGTTTAGTCGGTGTTTCCCAATATAAGTAAAATAAACGTTTCGTTTATTATTTTGATTTACCGTTTCTCAATAGATTGAACGTTCAATATTCTACATCGATAATGGTGATCGTGGAAACGGACAGGTCGAACGTCCACTTTTGGTTAAGAAGGAAAAGCGGTGTAAACCGGGGAGGATTCAAAGCTCGGGAGGAAGTAACGGCGCATCAGTGCCTTCTTCTACCGGAATAACTATCTGCGTTTAATTAACTTGGCGCAACTCCGATTTCGCAATTCGCTTCCTTTCACACCCCTACCACGAGAACTCCTCTCTCTCTCTCTCTCTCTCTCTCTCTCTCGCTCGCTCGCTCGCTCACTCGCTCCTTTCCACGGGTTCTCCTAGTCGACGGAAAATAATTGCCCGCTCCGTAATTACCGAGTTTCCTCCTCCTCGTGCGGCGGCGAGGATCTCCCACCTTTTTCTTCTGTACTGCTTACTTTTGGCGGCAGTGCATTCATCAACTTTGCTAATTCGATTTTCACCGCGGGAGTGTATAATGTGGAATCCTAGCGCGCGCGCGGTGCTGCATTAAGAAACGGTCGGAGAGAGAAAAAAAGAAAGCGAGGGTTAATTAGTAATAAAGACCTCGGTGCCGACTTTCCCATCCCTCTCCCTCCCTCCTTCCTCCTTCCTCCGTCCTCCTCCTCCACCACCACCACCCTTTCCGTTTTTTGTTTCGGTTGATTAAGTCGCAGTTCCATCTCATTCGCGGCGCTAGGTTTTCAATTACCTGGCTCAAAGAGGGTGGATCTTCAACACCTAAAGTCCTACTTGCATTTTCCATTCCCGGGGACAATGAGCCTGTCGCGCCCCGGTGTGAATGGGGCTTAGAGGTCGTCATCCTTCTACCCTCGTAACACAGAGAGAGAGAGAGGGAGAGGGAGAGAGAGACTTGGCTCGCCGACGTCCTTTGCGCGGATTCTCGTCCTCTCATTTTTGGCTACCTCGGGAAATTCTGCGCTTCCGGTCTTCCTCGAGCCTCGGGTTCACACACACACACACACATAACGCGGTAGACGCGGACGAGAGAGGGGGTTCGGCGAGATTGAGGATGAGGAAGCTTTGGAGCCACGAGCGGCGAAAGTTTCTTTCGCGCCATGTATGTTGCATATTTTTATTACACGGGGAAGATGAGTTTTATGTACGTTAGAGTATTGTTCTGCTTTGAAAAGTTGTAAAAGTGGAAAGAAATGTAATCTAGACTCCTACAATTTTCATGCGGACGCGTCATTTTTATTTATCCTTGCTCCTTTTGTTGTTACGTGGCTTAACTTTTTTAAAAGTGATTCACCTCTATTTATTATGCGACACGTAAAAATGAATTTTTCAACTGTCTTTTAAATGGAAGAGAAATTCCGTTACTTTTCAGCGAGAATTACCGTATCTCAAGAATTTTATTAAATACCCTTGTGCTTTAATTATATATAATTACTATTAATTATTCACCAACATTCTTGATCAACATTGTTGTCGATTCGAACATGTACATACCGACTTAAATAAATATATTATTTAAAAATGTTTAAAGACTCCTCGATTACGCTTGGTTAGTTTAATTAGTTTCAGTGAAATTCGACTTCTCTCTCTCTCTCTCTCTCTCTCTCTCTCTCTCTCTCTCTCTCTCTCTCGTTCTTTTTTTCATTCGAATAAGCAAACTTTGAGTGAAAATTAATAATCCATTAATCCAACGCAGCTCAAAGTTACGGTAGAATTTGAATTTTCATGAATTTCATGAAATACCTACTTGTAGTTTTGATTCCTTACTTCGCCTACTTCGCATTTATAAGTTATTCAATAGAATTTGTAAAACGCATATATTAAAGTATAAAATGGCGATTTTTCACTTTTTCCTCGAAGGTGGTCTGCATTATTTAAACGGTCCGTTTGTATACGTTTTCGAAAAACAAAAAATCACCAGTACAAATACGGTGATAAAAGAAAAATTAAATGCAACGGTATAGTATTTTTGCGCCCCGTAAATAAATACATATATATACTAGCATTGTCCGATTTCAAATACACACATTTTTATATTCAAACGTTAGAGGAGAAAAAACACTTACAATATATATATATATATATATATATATATATATATATATATACATACATACATACACACTGAGAGAGGACATACCGAAACTCCACGATAAAAAGTTTTTGCGCTTCGGGATATTTTCGGGTGTACGAGCCTCTCTCTCGCATTTAATGAAATTCCTGATCGATAAATAAATGTTTCTCTTTCATATATATCCTCTTCCTCGAGTTCGTCATTTCCAGAGTAAACATTACGCGACAACGTCGACGAAGAATGAGCCGGGAAAGAGAGAGAGAAATTTTTTTCTAAGACAGTCACGCGTCGATTCTTTTCTTTTTTTCTTGGCATATATGCGCATTATCGAATGCATCAATGCAATCTGGTTTCGATGAGAGGATAATGACATTTTTCCACTCCACTGGCGTATCCGATCTTTTTATTAGTATTTCCCACGTCGTACGAGAGAGAGAGAGAAAGAGAGAGAGAGAAGAAACGGAAAAATTTCGAGGGAGGGTATATATACGTACGGTATGAAAGGGTTGAACGAAGCCAGACAGTGACGACCGCAAGCGTGTAGAGGGATATGTGATTTCATTCCTTTTTCTTGCACTCGGCTGACGCTTTTCACGAAGAGATCTACGGCAATCGAGAAGGCCCCTTTCCACCTTTCTACCCAACTATTTGATCGAGCGCGCAGTTCCACCTTCGCACCCTTGTAAAAACAATGAGTGACGCGGATTTTCTTTGCCCTCGGGCTTTCGATGCGCTTGCCTCTCTCTCTCTCTCTCCTCCTCCTCCTCTTCCTCCATATATGTAGGTAACGGTCCGACAAAAAAATTTGGTTTTACCCATACTGCCGGCGAGTGGAGTTTGTTCTTTCGTGAAAAATTTTAACGATATACTTTTTCTTTAATTGACGTTTCCACCTGCTCGAATTCAATTTCTCGTTTGTACGTTGTACATTCTTCCGCGTTATCGGTTTTGTTTTTCCCTCTCTTTGCAGCTTAACCTTTCCAAACGTTTCGGACTTGAACTTTGGACGATCAACGTTTTTAACGATTCGTATTGTAATACTATGCGTTACAATGCGTAAAGCAAATAAATGAAAGGAAAAAAGTTTGTTCCACGTAACTAAACGAATAACGTACTATTTATTAACAACGAACGCTATAGGAACATGGGTAGGCTTCTTTCTCGATCGAGCGTGTTCAACACGGAAAAAAAATTCTATCGAAACAGCAGTAAGCAAGCTGCTAAAACAATGCAGTTAAAATATTTGCTAAACTAAATCATAATTTTGCTGTTTTTATGATTTTTTTCTAATAGCATTATTTTGAAATTGAATTAACAACTTAATAGTTGCTATACAAAATATTCAATAAAAAAAATTTGCTTAATATACAACCGTAAATTTTAGAATTTAATTCAGTTCGATTTTAAATGTGAAATCGCTACTGCGCGTCATTGTGTGAACATCGTTACGTTGCGACACTAACAACTGAAAACGTCATTGAAAACATAATATAAAAATATAACTAATATGACAGTTGCTTACCGTTAATGCACGATAATGTGCATTTCATATGTAAGCGATCTATTGCAGGCAAATTGGCAGGTAAGATAAATTTACGATTTAATTCTAGTAGAAACAATAAAAAGATACTAATAAAATAAGATATTAACCTAAAGCAATTATTAATTGTAAATATTGCTGATCATTTAACGTAGTTGTAACTGCAATGGAATTTCGCTGTTCCTAAGTTACAACAAAAATCGCTAATGCGATGAAATTTTCAGCTACGTTAACTATATATTTTCGGTGAATGAGAAGACATTCGGCTACACGAAGCAAACAAATTCCATATATGATATAAATGATTTATTATACCGAACTCTCTTGTATCGTGCAATTAAAGCTAATTCAATCCTAGGGATATACGCGGAGGAGAGTAGCCCACATTGATCCCCCCCCCCTTCCTATTTATAGAATGATCCAGTAAATCAAAAATTTCTATCGGTCCGAGTAGTACATATATGTATAAAAAATGATGGAAATACAACCGTGCGGGTTTACATCAGATAAAAATCCGATTTGCCATAATAGAGGCGGTCCACGTCGGTTCGACCCCTCGAGGAGGAAAAGTTGTTGGAGGAGGAGAAGTAGCAGCAGCTCCTATCCGGATTCGAGATCTTCGCTCCCGAAAACGCCGCGGATCGACGAGCAAGTTGGCGATTACGCAGTATTTGTAAGCGATTTTCAGCGCAATATACCAAGAAGAGCGTTTCTTACTCGAGAATCGATTAATTCTTCTTTCGGGTTATCTTCCGCAAAGTGTCGCCGATGTCGATCGATTCCCAAATGGATATGTGTGTGCACCACAAAGAAATTTCGTATTTCGAGAGAGACTGGTGGTGGTATAGACGTAAATCGATTTTCTATTAGGGCAAACCGAGGTGCACGCGTATATATGTATATACCCCCCTCGGAGTCTCGAGAAAAGGGGAAGAAGATCCTCTCGATTTTGGTAGAACGGCCTTTAATTAACCTCTGGCTTTCGAGGAAAGTAAACTCCGTTATCTCGATCGAGGTAAGGACGTCGATGAGAAAGAGGAAACGCGGCTGGGATCACTGTCTTCCGGACTTTGGTTACATCGAGCTTACGCCGAATCGACCTATACTCGTTTATCTTAACCGTTTTTCCGCAAACAAAAGTTCCTTTAATTAATGATATCCTCGTCGAAATAAAATAAACGTTTAAGCAGCATAAATATCCAGCCTCTTCTTTTCGTAATGTTCGATAATCTACACAAACATTCAAAGATCCACGTTCACACCTACATTTTTTTTGTTTCTCTTCATCTTCTCTCGTTACATGCGGAATGACGTGGCGTATAGACGACCGTTTCGAAGATCCGTACGTATAATTGAATGATTGGTGTGAATGACTATAAATACACTAATCCACGTTATTATAGGTGCCCATTTCTATTATTTTATAATTACATGTATGCGAGTTGAGTCATCGTCGTCGCATCAACGCAGACCTATGTAATTATCTCAATTATACGTTACAAGTTTCGTTTAGTACACACGTCTCTATTCTACTCGGCATATCTTTTATACGTCGATAAATTAACAACGTATTGTCACTTTGTATGCCCAAAGTAAACAAAAACCGTGTTTTTTTATAATTATTGAGAAATCTTTTTTCGTACGCGTAATTAATAAATTAGGTTAGCAGATAGTAGAAAATACGATTTGTGATTCACAAGTGAAAATTATTTCGATATTTTATCACCATTTAAATACAACCATAAAGGTTCAAGCTAATTTTCATAATTGTCTATAAGAAATCTAGCCTAAAATATCTAATTATAGTTTCCCTAGTAGAAATAAAGAAAATGAAAAATATTTGGTCTGGCAGTAACCAGGTATTAACAATCTGAACGACCTAACTTTACGAGATTCCCAGTATTTATTTTGTTTACATCCACGTGCAATATTCCGATATTACGTCCATTCCAGAACGTGTTGTAAGATGAAATAATTAATCGCGGTTATATGGAAATTGACCATTTTACTTTTGACACTTTCAAAGATTTAATTTCACCGGTACGCGTACAAAACTAAATAAACCTTAAATCTTTGACAATGCAGGCAGTTCGTTTCCAAGCCGAACGATTATCGTAACATTGAACGCTTATAAACGGTCGTTCTGTCCGCAATTGGAGTAGAGAATAATCGTGTTAAATTAATTCCAAGTATCGAATAAGTAAAAATAACACATGCCATTTGCGAATGATAACGTCGAATGGATCCAAGGTTGTTGTTGCGATATATACGGGAAATTGGAATAGGAAAAGCACGGCCGTGATAGAGAGAGAGAGAGAGAGAGAGAGAGAGAGAGAAGTCATGAAAAGGCAAGGGTAAATTACTCCTGTGGGGAAAAAGACAGAAAAGTAGGAAAGATGAATAGAGCCCAGGGGTGCGGTATGGAACCCATCCTCTGGACTAGGAAAATGGTATGGAGGTCGTGCCGATAGGTGAGCCCTCTGCGAGTATGACGTTCCTCTGAAAGGTTTTCCCGGCATTCGCAATCCCGAAGCTCCAAAGATTATAGAGCATCACTTTTAGTCGTTTCGCATCCATCTCTATTTAGTATTCTGTCTTTTCTCTCCCTCTCTCTATTATATATATATACATATATAAATACGTATGTATACAAAGCGAAATGACTTTTCCACGTTTGCCGAGGATACGGTCGATATTAATCGAAATATTATCGTCGACGCATTTTATTATTGTTACGTTGGCATATTATTAATATAATTATATCACACGATTTTTGTTGAATCGTCTTAAATAATCCTGCAAGATCGGAATTGGAACAACATTGCCTACCTCCGATCGAAATTTTTGATTGATTCGAAATATTTATTTAAATAATTACTCGCGAAACACAATTTTCACGCACATGGTGAAACGAGAGTACACCGCTTTTGACGCGCAAGCGAACGGAATAAGGCGTAAAAAGACTAAAAAGAAGAAAAAGCCTGAAAGAAAGACGTAGTATGAATGAAAAGCCATGAGGGCGGTATTACGGCATATCGAAGGGTGCGGGCTTTAAACGGAATCACCACCGTGGAAAATGAACTTTCTTCAGAGGAGAAAATTTCCTTCGTTCTCATTCTCGCTCGCGGGCGGGTTATACCGTTTCGATGACGCGACGTTAACAGAGGCCCCCCTGCGTTTTCTTTTTTTCTCCCGCACTTACGGCGAGCTCGGGGTTTATTTTAAAAATTGCCTCGGTACGTGATTTTTTTCACAACGTTCGGAAACTTGCTCTAGTTTTATATAAATTGACGTGTAACGAGCTTCTTATTACTAGATTCGTGGACTCGTAGTATCATATTACATCGTTAAAATTTATAGTTTCCGGGTTCAACTCGTCATGTGCGTATCGACGATTGATATGTATATATATATATATATATATATATATATACACGTCCATAAAAAAATCCGCGACCTCGACGAAAATTGTAAACTGTAAACGATTACAGTCGAATTGAAGAATAATAAATTAGAATTAAAGAAACGATATTGAATCCAGAAAGCACAAGAGTAAACAAGTGGTTTGATCAAGAAGAGAAAAGGGTAAAACGAGGGTATAAGATATTTTTCCTCTGGAAAACGACTACTTTTTCCGGTGTGTGTGTACCGCGAGCTTTTTGAAAGGGTGGCGGAGGGGTGAAGGGAGAGGGGCGGGTGAAGCAGAGGAGTAGGAAGCGAGGTGGCTAATGTACCTCGTAAGACGGCGACGTGTCCCGGCATATTAAACCGGATTTTCCGGGCGGCCGCAAAATCGAGCCGAGCTTATGCAACGAACGAGCACCGGCATTACTCCATCCTCAGGAATATACCGAGAGATGGACGAGCTCTTCGCCTCTTTGTCCTCGATGGATAGATACCGATGGAGAGAAACGAACGTTTCTAGATAGACAGAGAGAAAGAGAGAGAGAGAGAAATTTTGATCGAGCGGAGGTTACGCTGATGGAATCCTTTATGAAGTTACATCGTCTTGATTCACCGACCGTTTTTTTCCCTTCCTCTTACAATTTCGATTGACCCTTGCTTCATCTTACATGAAATTTCTACGTCTTATCTCCATGTATTCAATATTTTTGACATATTCATAATCGGACTAAATTTCCTACTAAAATATTTTAAATCCGTTAAAAAATTTAAATCTTTTATCATTTATCTCAAGTGTACACGTCAATTCGTCATTTCGACGGCGAAAGTTTTGATCTTACTTAAAACTCGTTGAAAATTTTTTTTGAAAAGACGTGTTTAAATTTATTTTTTTCGCTAAACGTAATTATCTCCGAAATAAAAAATATTATTCCTTAAAATTATTATTAAAAATAAGAGAAATCGTAAAAAAATACAATTATTTGTAGCTTATAAATGCGGATAATTTAGTTGATCGTATATATAGATTATACAAATTGCTATAAATATATCAGTATATAAATACATTAAAAAAATGAGTAAATATAGGTTACCAAAAAAACACGAAGGTAATTAATCTAATACCATTAATTCGAATTGTTTCCCATATACAAAAAGAGACACACATATACACACACACAGAGAGTACTACACATAGACTCACGTAGATATATGTATAAAAAGAGAAAGAAAACCGAGCGATAAAAGCGCATTAAACGAATCAAGAATCACCAGGGTAATTCAAATAAAAAATTGCCCTAGAGAGAACGAAATGAAATACCGAGGGATAAAAGGGGTAGATACTCTATGCGCCCATACCAAGAAATAAATATATATATATATACATCTCCGTCTCCTTCCTCGTTAATCGACTTTCGGCTTTGGCTCCCTTAACGATATTTAAAAAGACGAATTTTCCGGTAATTAAGAGCGGAAAAATCGTCTTCCTGCTAAAAAGATAGAGAGAGAGAGAGAGAGAGAGGAGAGAGTCGAAATGAGTTAATTAACGAGTGATATTCATCAGTCCTCGGCAAACGCCCGTGAGAGGCGCGGAAGAGAGTTTGGTCGTGACAACGGATCCTCGCGCACGCGGTCATAGTTATATTTCCTTGAGAGTATAAAAGAAGAGAGAAGAGGAGATGGGGGAGGGGGGAGGGGGGGAGGGGGAAAGCCACGCGCGAACCAAGAAGGATCGGTGAGAGGTAGAAAGAGCGGGTGGGTGGTAGGGGGCGAGGGCGAGGGCGAGGGCGAGGGAGTGGGAGAGAGGGACGCCGAGAAGCGGAAGGGATTTACGGGACTTGCGGGATTTACGAGGAGGAGACGACGAGAGCCCGAGTAACAGAGAAACTCCATTTATAAGGTATAAGACTTTGCGTCGAGCTCCACCTCTCTCTCCCTCTCTCACACACACTTTTTTTCAACCCTCCGTTTTTTAACCTCGCCACTCTCCCGGTATTTTGTGCGGTTTTTTGACTCCCGAGTTTCGATGGGGTTATGACGATTTACGTCGCCACCAAAACGATGGGGGTTTCCGAAAGCTCCACCGGATTTCTCTCTCTGGCTCTCTCTCTCTCTCTCTCCCTCTCTCTCTCTCTCTTTGCTCCTTCCTTCCTGGCTTCCTTCCTTCCTTCATTCCTTCCTTCCCTTACCTACCTCGGAATCGAATCCTGGAAATGGGCTAACGTAAGATTTTCCAGATCGACGGGCTTACCCTTTTATTTTTCATTTGACTCGTATTCCTTTTTACTTGAACGGCGAACCGATGGGCGGTACGGGCTTGCTCGCCTAGTTTCCATTTCCCGGTGAACTCGGCAGAGAGTCGATTAATCAACGCTGTATATATGCGTGTGTACCTATATATATATATAGAGGGAGAAAGGGAGAGAGAGAGCGTGAGAGGTGTACAGGTGAAACGTAGACACCGAGAGTCGAAGATCTTAATTTAATGAAAAACGGTACATCTTAGAGAATAATTAAGCGAGTATATATACACGGAGCTTTGGAAACGGAATTTTCCCCCCGCGACAGCATTAAAGAATCTGTTTGTGCTCGTGAAAAGAAGCTCCGTTAATGCAGGAGAAGATAGAGAGAGGGAGAGAGAGTCTCGGACAATCCTTTAAGCAGTTTAAACATATTTTCTTTATAAATTATTGACATTCCGAAATTTCACGCTCGATATTATACGAGACGAATAATAAAATATGAAACCTCGAAGCGTTGAGTAGGATTTATCGAGTCTTGAGCGTAAACGTAAACGTAAATAGTAATTTTATTGCGACAATTGTGATAATCCACATCTGCGCATATATAGATTATTTCTTTTTATCAATCGACGAGGTACGAACGAGATCGGCTCGTCGACGATATATCTAAAACTAGATATATATATATTCACGTATAAATGCGCTGATAAATCAAGTGGACGAGAATCGGTCAATTCTCATCATGCGAGTTACGAACCAATAATGCTAAACGACAACATCTTCGACAATACGAGGGTATACCTATCGCGTGTAACGCAGAGACGAAATTTAACTAAAGCAAATACGACGAGAAATGCCGTAAGCTGAATCCGCATATACGTATATACACTTAAATCTCGCAGTACATCTGTGTGTGGGTGTGCGAAAGCAGGAGAGAGGGAGGGAGAGAGAGAGAGAGAGAGATAGCGCCTCGACGCGTATATTTTATCGCTCGTCAGCGAAATTCGCATGAAAGGTCGCGGCACGGTACTTTATAGCGATACGCGCGCGCGCGTGTGTGAGTGTGTGTGTGTATAAAAGGACGGGTGATGGGAGGGGGGGGGGAGGGGAGGGTGCTGCTCTATCTGGGTGTAGAACGCGGTTATTAGAATAATCGTGGCGTCGAGCTGCCGGTGCACCGAGGTTCGCCCGTATGTATAAGGGCGTCAGCGACTTTCCCCATTACGGTGCCCCTTTTTCACGCTACGCCGGAAACCCTTTAATAAGGCGCTTTGAACCTTGGAATTTCCTAGCACCCGCATCTCTATCGCGTATACATGGATAGATACATACTTACACTATGCGTGCATCAAAATTCGGTTTATTCCTCGTGTACAACCTACTCTCGATCTCTCCCTAACTTTCTCACGAGGTGTCGCTAGCCCTTTCCCTTTCTCGATCTTGCGTGGGAGTACATTTGTTATACAATGCATACGCACGCGCGCACTCTTTCTTCCATACCGACTCACGACGACATTTTACTTTAGATTTAGTGACCTATATGTATATATACTTAGAATTCAATAGTTTTCGTGTAGAGTACGTTGATGTAATCATTCAGAAGATTCGAGTGAAGGAAAATTATCTGTATTTTGTGACTATGTCTTTAATACATGTCTTTGCCTAAGAAAATCATTTTGACTGTTTTTCAACTTAAATTACAAAAACAGTTATGTAACATATATAATGACGCAGAATTTCTTTACCCATAACTTATTATTTTATATTGCAGTCATTCTGAGTGCTTTGGGGTAAAATAGGTATATATACTATAATTTCAGTATTTCTATAGTGTTAATAAAGAGCGAGATTTTAAAAAAATGGTTCGGGATCGTGTTTCGATTTTGGGTATTATCGAACGTTCATTTGCTATAACAGAATCCAATGTTAATAGTTATATTATATGTGTTGCATTAAAGTGTATTATTAACAAGTTTTTGGGCAAAAACGTTTTATATACTACGACTAATACAAATATATTCTCAAAAGCTCAAATTCTACACTTAAATATAAAAAATCGTAGACAGTTAGTATTCATTATAATTAGTTACGATGATTTAATATAATAACAATGAAACTGAAAAAAACAAAGTTCTACCCGCTTAAATGTTGCAACATTTCGTCAAAATAAGATAGAAGAGTTATAACTTTAAATCCTACAAATACAGTCGAAAAAGCTAGGAGTAGTTAAAAAATGGATATATCGCGCATCGATAGACGTCCCGCGCGTGTCTATAGAAACGGCGAGTAAAGGCCGTTTCGCGAAGCACCGTAGCGTAGTCGAATCACAGCTCGATTTTTGGCGCGCGTACATGTAAAAAAGGGAGGGTGGAAATGAAGAGCTCGGGAAACAATCGGAGTTTGGCCCACGTGGGCAAACAAGCCCCGTGCGCACCTATCCTCGGAAACAAGAGCGCGCAAGCGAGGCAAGCGAGCGAATATATTTCCCCTCGGCCTTCGGCGCATCGGTCCGTGGTGGTGAGAGAGAGAGGGAGAGGGAGTGGGTGTCATCGATCCCTACGGCCGATTCCCCAAACGTCCATCGTGTTCGGTCCTTCCAACCCAGAAACACACAGAGAGACAGAGAGCCCGAGCAGTCCCTCTCTCGGTGGGTTCCACACGTAGAGGTAGAGGCGGTTGTGTGGGTACGTGTGGAAATGCCAGCTCGCGTTTGCCGTACGTCAGGCACAGGGATCCGTTTATTGTCTAATCCCTTTACACGTCAAGACACGATTTAATTAACCTTTGACTCGCGCACCCTGACGTTTTCGCGTGTACTCGCGTGTCGCTCCACCGCTACTCCCGCGCTACTCCCGCGCTACTCCCGCGCTACTGCGTTCGAATTAATTTCCATTCCTATTATATACGTACACATCCACTTCTCCACCAGAATATACATATATACCTGCACGTGCTATTTTTCAGATTCGACATTGTTAATACAATGTGTATATTCACCTTCTTCTCCTCTCTCCCTCTCCCTCTCTCTCTCTCTCTCTCTCTCTCTCTCTCTCTTTCCCTCTCGCTCTCGCTCACTCGTTTTGTCTGACGTTCGTTAGTCCAACTCGGTATTGTACACCCTCCCTCCCTCCCTCTCTCTCACTCTCGGTGTCTGCCCTATGTTTTCACTTTGTTACAGTTCATAAAGTTCCCTCGAAACTTGAGCTAACGATGTAACCTTCCTACGAGGTTCAGCTTTATTTTATCGCTTTTACTTCTTCACTCTGTATATTACTGTCTATCACAGTATTTTACATTGTACTCTTTATGTGTGTCTGTATCTCGTACCTACCATTCTCTTATTTATACTTTATACGCGTGTACTGACAATTTTACAATATCTTTTTCAATTTATACTCATTTTTGATAAATCTGAAATTATCGTTTTCAATAATTCTTACTGTTAAAAAATCTGAAATTGCGGCTAATCCAACAAATTGAACGTTCCAAATAATTATCATTCAATAACATTGTCTAATAAATAATTGCAGTCCATCTTATCAAAAGACGATTAGGTCAAAATAACTTGGCTGTAATATTGGCTCATTTCGCTGTTAAAAGTAGCAAGGTCGATAGAAGAAGGGATATTAGAAGTGAAGAAAACCCATGGGATCGAAGTCGGAGGGTAGTGACGAACCAACTCCGTGCAAAAAGGCCCGGCGCGTGAAATTCGATTTCCTAAATGCTCGAGGGATTTGTCTTTGCTTGCTCCGCAACAATTGCCCTCGTGTTCCCCATATTTTAAACACCGGTGATTTAGCGAGCGATACCATTGCTTAAAAATCTTACTTGGATTGGAAAAAAGGGGTACTACCGATACTGCGTTGATCCAAACACAAAAAGTCACCGCAAAAATTGACTTTTCCGATAATCGACAAACGTTGTTCGATTAAATAAATTAGATAACCGAATAATCATATCGTTAATATGGCAAATGGAAATCGTTGGTATAAACCAATGAAACGAATCAACGATGTGGTAATTAATCGTAACGAAAGTAAACGCGGTGAAATACGTTGGTCCGTGTAATAACCGAAAAGTGAAAAAATAGGGAGAACGAATCGAGTTGAAAGCTCCTCGACGTAACCCAGATATCTACAGAACTACGTGAAAAAGGGAAGTAAAAATGATCCCATCAAGGGTGATTAGAAAAGAGTTGGATCCGATCCGATCTCCATGGTAGAAACTCTCTCGCGACTCGTTGGCCCAGATTGGTCGACCGAATGAACGAGAGGTTCTCTCTTCCAGTGCGTATAACCTTTCGATCACCGATACGCGTGTACACGTGTATAAAAGCTTACCTTTTTTTTTCCTTTACCACACTGCACCTCTCGTTGAACTTGGCGAATCAAGGAAAGGTATATATAGTCGAATGCACCCACGCTTATCCGAGACAAAAGAGAGTACCGACGAGTCTCGTGAAATACTTGGCTGCACCACGCGTGCGGAACGGAATCGTAATTACGAGTACATTGTCTTTTACGAGAATGGATAATTATTGGGATCGATGATCGTTGAACGTTTAATCAAGATTAACCATCCCATACGTTTAAAAGGTATGCGTTCGTATCGTTGTTGTTGTTTTTGTTGTTTTTGTTGTTGTCGTTGCTGTCGTCGTTGTTGTTTAGGGGCTAATAAATTTGTATCAGAGTTCTCAACGAACGGCACACTTTTGGTCAAACCTCGGGTTATGCAAAATGTAGATTTAACGAGTTGGGCAACACGGTGGAGACCCCGACAAAAGCGGCTTCGTAATATTTTAAATTATAGTTGAAAGAACTGTTGGTAAAACAGGCAAAACAATGGTATACGAAAAGGGAAACTAGAAAGAGAGAGAGAGAGAAAGAGAGAGAAAGAGAGAGGGGCAGAAAGAAAGAGCTCTAGTTACTCAAGTACAACCCATCTCTCTCTCTCTCTCTCCCTTTCTCCTCAGCATTTTAATTGGACAAGCATTTATATAATGCAAAGTACACTTTTGACCGTAGGAGCTTAGCCCTCCTCGTATACCAAAAAGAGGGAGTGAGAGAGGGAAAGAAGAAAAACTAGAAAGAAGTTGGGAAAAGTAAAAAAAAAAGGTACTCTCTAAACGCACGTGCCGTTTATTAAAACTCAAGGAGAGTGGAGGAAGGAAAAAAGTTTAAGCTACCAGGGAAATAGTTAAACTCTTACTAGGTGTTTTTTTAATCCAAAAATTACGCTGGCTTGGATGAAGCGACTCTATTGCAACTTAACCACGGGCATTTTCAATCCTACAACCCGTAAAGATCAACGAAACTTTCGTCTCTTGTTAAACGTTTTGCAAAATTATTAGTTTTTACTTGACGTTCGGAAATTGTCATTTTCATGTTTTATTCATTGATATATTATAAATAATCGCTTTATTCGAGAAGTTACGAAAGTAGAGTACGTAAGTATAAATGGAATTTGTATCTGGTTGCCGTTTATATCAAAATGATATAAATAGAGATAAGTGGCACAATGGATAATTTTACAAATTCAACTGAAAAAAAGAAAATTAATATTGGAAGCTGTTCTCTAGAACAGGACGTCTACTTATATATTTTAATATGTCCAAAGATAAATGGTTTTACTGTGATTTCGTAAAATATATGTTAATTATAAAAGGATACGTGACAACCCAAAACCTATTTACTTTTTCTTAACAATGGATTCACTTTCTATATTTTTCTTAAAAGCCCTTTTTCTTAAAAGTCAAACATTATCCATACAATGTAAATTTATGAATTAACAGATATCAAACTTTTTAAAAAATATAGAGATTTTATATTATATAGATTTCATATAGCTACAAATTTTGAATGCATAAAGGTATTTCATTGACTTTCATAAACTCGATCTGTCTATTTATTTTGCATTATCGTAAAAATTTTATCAGAAGATATTACTTTCGTGAGTGTTTAAATTTAGTTGACTAGGACATGACCTTACAAGCATAATAACAATTAATCACAAATATTTCGAGTAAAAAAGTCGCTAAAGTTCCTCAAAACTCATCCGATATCTGAACAGGAGATCTTAAAACATATATTCGGGAGTCCGAAAGTTAGATTCCCAAGAAAATAATTTGTCGATAAAGGTACAACTCGCAAAAATCCCTCCTTCTCTCGAGGTTTCCCATCGAACGATCTATAGGGACAGAGTCAATCTTTCGTCTAACGTACGAGAAACTCGTCGTGTCGGTGTACAAAATAGAAGGAAAAAAAGAAAGGGAACAAAAAAAAAGGTTGCGCTGAAGTTTCGGAGACAATTTGGTGAGAAAGAAGAGAGGATACAGTAGTAAATGAAGCTACTCGACTCCATAGTAAAAGGGACAAGTTCATTCCTACGTCATTGTCGTGGAAAACGAGGTTGTTACCGGTGAGGCACACGGGGGTAAAGCACCACCACCTCTCGGCTGACGAGAAAATTTCGTTGATTTAGTGCCGACTCCTGACTGGAGATTTAACGCTTACGCGCGAACGTTTACGAGAGAATTCTCGAATTACTTTTTCGAGCGTACTCCCCGAACCCTCCTTACTTTTCCCTACACTTTACTCGCCTTTCTTTATATGCGCTTCGATCCTCTGTTTTCCTTTTTCTTTTTCTTTCTCTTTTTAACCTAACCGCTCCTTTTCTACCTACCCTTCTCCATCCTGGGAACTTGATGAGATTTTCACGAGGAAGGGGGAGAAGGAGAGTGTGACGTAAAACGATTTCACCTCGGAGAAAGAGAGATCATGCTTTACACGAGAGTCGAGCTGCGTCCTGCTATTTTTACAATGGGCTATGGTTAATACTTTATAATTAACTTTATTTAAATTCTAATATTGATCTATCCATCCGTTCAAAATTTCATGTTTCGAATTATTTTACAGACTATATACGTATATAGATTTAGTTTGAATCAACCTATTTCAAAACCGAATTGCAACTACAAAAATTTTTTTTATAAACGAGTTCGAAAATCATTAACATCTAGTTTTGACATTGACATTTCTACTAAGGTATGGATACCCATACTAAAAAAATAATGTCTTCAAAATTACTACATTTCATATAGTAGTAATTTAGAGGTATACTGGAATTATGACAATTTATGTTATATTTTTCAATAAATACTAACATATGTATATTTAGAGGAATTACATTCTAATATTTAAAAATCACGAACAAAAACTGGAGTACTTACGAGACGAATGATATGTCTGAAAGTGAAACCACATAATCAATGAAACAAGAAAAAAGCACCAACAAGCATAGGTATATTTTATCTTTTTAAACGCGGAATTCGATTTCGATAGATCGAAGGATGATAACTCGTTTCTTCGGCAATCACGATTTCGATCAATCGGTTTGTCGAGGAACAAAAAAAATAAGAAACCCCGAAAGGAAAACATTCCGTAAAATGGAAAAGGCGAGACGAGTCCGAGTAAATGGATGTTCTTGATGACAATCGCGAGAGATCGAGGAAAGGTACACAGGAATTCCCTTCACCGGATGATTTTGTGTCGGAAACGGAAGAAACTTCCTCTCGAGAGACAAGACCTTCAACGACCTTCGACCGAGTTGTGCGACTGAGCTGCGCCAGAGCTTTTCGGACGAATCGAACGAAATCGATTATCCTCTACTTTTCCTACCTCCGAACGGTTTCGTTTTCGACACTTAAATATCGCTACTGGGGTATAAACCAAATTGTTCAACGAACCGTTCAAAGTCAAATATGCAAATTTATATATAAATATAAATATATAATCTACTCTTCGTCGTGCTCGGTTTATGTGCATTATAAATTTTTTAATTTGTAAAAACCACTGGCCCACGCATACTTTTTGAACTTTTTACATAATCTTTAACCGCATTCGAGTACGCGGTAAACTTGTAAAAAATATTTACTCCAACGAACACACGTATAATGTTCTATGTAATATTAATAATAAATGTAAAAATAAACTTTAGAATTATTCAAAGAAACTGAAGTACATTATATGAATATACGCTACTCCCGTTGCAAATGAAAAAAAAATAATAAAGAAACAAAGTAAACGCGTATGCACAATGGAGATATAGGTACAAATGTTTGCATATGAATATAAATTTTCGTTCGCAAGTAAAACGGATGTTACGAAATTTAATGACATCACAGACTTTGTAAATATATTACGCTTTACTACAAACACAGACACATACACACACGCATCAGGTACGTTGTTTCGGTAACTTGACTTTTTGATTCGATGAATGAAATATTGAAATAATTTACCAACTTAGGAAAATTATATCTTTTAGACGCACGCGCATACATGCAGGATAAAATGCTTTTTGCATTCCGTTATTTATATTAATATTTTTTATTTGATAACGTTTTAATACCGTTGATTGAATAAACTTTACATTCGTCGATGTTCCGAAAATTGATACGGAAGTAGGCAAAGTAAATCACTCGTATATTATTTTTTTTATATATTGAACTCGCCATCTATATATAGAACTTTTGTTAATAATGAATGCCGACATTGATATATATATACAGGTTGTTGGATTTAATTTTATCGAAGTTTATACATCGTGTGCAACGTATAATTACATTGTACGATATTGAAATTTAAATACTTTATTAATTTACCGTAATGTATGTATGTGTATAAAAATATAAACTTGCTTTAAATTAATTTTATTGCGATTTTATATACAGAGATTAAAAAAAATATTTGTTTCAAGAGCAAAAGAATTTTTATTTAAGTATTAATAAACTACTCGATTATGATAAAGTAGCTTGTTGAAAATTAAAAACAGAACCTTTTTCTAACGCTTCCAATCTATTTTTTTTATAATTTCATTTCATACGTGCAGCCGAATTTCTCAAATTTAACTATATTAAAATCTATAATAAAGAAGGAAATTATGTATTATTCATCCTTTCCTTACCGACTTAAAAAGTAGGATAAATTTGCATCGCATAATATCGTATTATATTGACAACAGACAGTTTTCAATACGAGGTTATTTTGAATTAACAGAAATATTTTCTAGTTTTAAAAACATGATATTTTAGTCGAGATTCCCGAAGCACAGTCATTTTCGCATTACTTAATTACCATATCATATCTAATTTCTTATCAATATATAATTATCGATATTTTACTAATATATATAATAATGAATAAACATTTTGGATTTAAAATATTTGGATAATGTTATGAAATAATAGATGAAGTAAATAATCCACATTTATATTTCAAAATATTATACTTACTACTAACTTTTCATTTTAACATCATTATTCGCGAGACAATTCATTACATTTAACAATTACAGAATAAATCCTTAAAAGACAATTCGCAATTTTAATGACAAAAAAAAAACTTTCTCGGTATTTAACAAATCTCTTGTCAAAAATAGCAACTATTTATAAGTTGATTTTTCGCTATCCTCGTTAATGTGTGGATTAGGCACTAAAATTGATTTATTTTGAATTTTTAAACCAATTTATTTAAAATAAATCTATAATTTAATTATTGTAATAAAAAATATAAAAAAAGTGTAAATAGAATATAAAGAAAGGAAATGTTTCTTTGCATATTTTAATTACATATTTTAAATACTAAATATTTTTTTTATAATACAATTTAATACGTGACTGGTAATATTTCCTACCGCTAGATGGAGACAACTACCTCTCCATACTCGCTAGAGAGATCGTCGTCTTCTTTCTATATAAACGAGATTAATCAGCAAAAGTAAAATTGAAGCGCGCAAAGGGCTTGAATATTGCTAGTATTATAACGAATCCTAGGGCACGCCTAATTGATCGCCGACTAAATTTAATCAGGAATTAAAATTCGTTTAAAAATTGTTGGCATACTTACTTTTTGCAAAACCATCGGTTCAGCAACAATTCACGTAAACTGATTAACATATCTCGCTGAAATTCGGGTGGGGTTCGATTTGTCTAATGCTCATTCAAAATGTGTGCATTGTTTCGAATTTCAAAAATTGAAAGAAATCAAGAGAAATAGAAAGATCATTATTTCAAAAGTAATGCATTCTTCGGTTTTTATATATTTGTTCCGAATATTGGAATTTTATAGTGTAGATAAATAACTTTTATAATATTTGTCTCTTAACACCTTGATAACAGACAATAATGTAGAAAATAATTTATCTATACTATTTGGAATTCGAAATATTGCACCTAATACAAAATATCTGACGATTTTATTACTTTCAAAATAATAATCATTATATTTTCTTGGTTCGAAATAACAAAAAAAAACAATTTTAGTTTATAAAATTTGAAATATCGTACACATTTGAATGAGTGTTCGACAAATGGAACCCCACCCTAAAATTCGACACGCGCCGGATTAATAGTTAATAAACGAGCTCGTAAAATTTCATCGGATAACGGTGCCTTTTAATTGTCCCAAATTCAGTGTTCAAAAGGCAAAATTTGAGTATGTCAAAATATTCAATTTTGTCGAAACGATACTGTTTCATCACTATGAAGGGAGAAAAGAACAGTAAACACGGTTAAAATGATAATTAGAGATATCTTGTAATTGATAATAAAAGAAAAAAAAGGAAAAGGATATGGGGTGGGATGGTGGGATAAGGGTTAAGGAGGACGTAACAGTCCGATTTTTCGCGGAGCATTAGGATGAGAATAAAAGGAGTCGAGCCAAGAGAGTGGATTCCCAATTAAGAGAGTCCGTCGGGCAATAACGAACAACGAGAGCTTGTTTTGCCTTACTCCAATAACACAGTATCGCGAAAACTCGGAGCGCTGAGCCGCACACATCTTCTTTCAAAGAGGAAAGGAAGCAAAAAAAGAGAGGTAAGGTAAGGTAAGGTAAGGTAAGGTATAAGATAAGGAAGCTCAGGAGACTCCGAGACGGTTGTATCGATTTCTACCTTCTCTCTCTCACTCTCTCTCTCTCTCTCTCTCTCTCTTCGGGGAGCGTCCTCAAGGGCGGTGGGGGTCGATGGCATATCCGTTGAAATGATGAAATTGTTGGAGCCTCAATTGACTCCAGTTCTTGTAGACCTCTTCAATGATATGCTGTCGACTGGATATTTTCCTGAATGTTGGAAGAAAGTACTTCTGTTTCCCTTGGCGAAGTCAAATAGGATAGAATCGTGTTCGGATACAAGGCCAATTGCGAAGCTTTCTGAACTATCTAAAATTTTGGAGAGAGTGGTACACAATCAGTTATCCAAATACTTAGAAGAAAAACACATCCTAATTGATAGGCAAGCAGGGTTCCGAAAGGGACACAGCACCCAGACAGCACTTCTGGGAGTTCTGGATGACGTTAGGAGGGCCATAGATGATAGGAAAATCACGATTCTAATCCTGTTTGACTTCTCCAAGGCCTTCGACACTGTCCCGCACGACAGGCTTATACAAAAACTATGCGAGATTGGTTGTTCTGATACTGTTTTAACCTGGTTTTATCGGTATCTTGTGGACCGCATGCAGGCAGTGGAGGGGGTAAATGGAGAGCTATCGGATTGGCTCGGGATAAATGCGGGAGTGCCCCAGGGCAGTGTTCTTGGTCCCATACTCTTTTCAATTTTCATAAATGATCTGCCGAAGGTACTCACGTATAGCAACTATATGCTATTTGCCGATGACGCCCAGGTCTACCATTCGTTTTTTCCGACAGATTTTGAAAAGGGTGTACAGCGTATAACACAGGATGCAAATGCAATAGCGACATGGGCGCGAGCAAATGGTCTTAAACTAAATGTCGGGAAAACGAAGGTTATGATTCTGGGTAGTCAGGCTTTCCTATCGCGTATCGACTTGAACACTGCTACGAGGGTCAAATTGGGTACAGAATGGCTGAGCTATGAAAAAGAGGTAAAATCACTTGGGGTAATAATCACCCCCTCCCTGGAGTGGACAAGGCAGGTGTTATCTATTTCAAGACGTGTTCATGGAGTTCTACACTCTTTGAGATACTATAGGAAAGCACTGTCGCGTGAGCGCAGGAAGAGTCTGGTAGAAGCACTTGTTTTTCCACACTTCGATTATGCCTGTGCGGTCTACAACGATGTCGATCAGACCAGAAACCTAAAGTTACAGAGATTGTTGAATGCGTGTGTTCGGTTTGTATGGGGAGATGTGGCGAGACGAGAACACGTTACACCGTATAGGTTAGGTCTCAGGTGGCTATCGGTTGAGTCCAGACGAGCATACCTCATCGGCGCTCTTGCATATAGCATCATCACTCACAATTCTCCCAACTATCTTGCAAGTCATTTCACAAAATTAAATACTCCATGTCATAATCCCCGCACATCTTCTCGTCACCCATTGAAATCATTAAGCTATCATCCTCCTCGAACGGAAGCACTAAATAGATCCTTTGTCATCACTGCATCTAAAATCATTAACAGTCTTCCATTCACCATCTTCGATATATCATCCATTGATCATTTCAAAAATTCGCTATTTAATCATCTGTTTGGGCTTGACCAGGCTGCCTGGTCCGATAGAATAAGGAACGAAGGGATAACGGTGCCACGGGTCCCTCACCTCTAAAGTATTATAGGTTAAGTGCGAGTGCCTTAAATATGTATCATCGTTTTTTGCTTTTGTTATTTATTCAAATTATTTTTATTTTTATATTGTACATTTTATTTTATATTGTTTTATTTTGTATTTTGTATATATCATGTTATTTTATATTTATTTTATCTCAAATATTGTTATTTTATTTTGTTAACTTGTGTAAAGCGTCGCTGTACGAACTTAAAGTGCCTACGGGGTATCTACCCCAAAGGCCCAATAAAATCTTATCAATCAATCAATCAATCAATCTCTCTCTCTATCTCTCTCTCTATCTCTCTCTCTCTCTCCATCGTCGAGGAGAAAAAGAAAGAAAGGAAGAAATAGAGGTATAGCGTATAAGGGGGTAAGGAACGTTTCAGAAGCTCGCTTGCGATCGCATTCCCTCACGCTTTCACGGAAATCCTCTCGCCCTTCCGTGTGTATATATATACACCACCTCCCTTCTAGCGCGATTCCCATGCTTTTCCTACCTCTCCCTCTCTTTCTCTCCACTCGTGCGCCCTCTTTATCTGTTACTCCCTTTTCCTTTGCGCGAGCACGCGAAATTTCGAAAATCCAATTTTCCAGAGGAGAAAAACACTTTAACTAGAAAGCAACTAAGATGGTAAAGCGACTCAAATGTGTTTCTTACCTATTTCACCCCCTCGAGCCCTTCAATCCTGGATACTCGGCATCTTACCTCTTCGCAAATGTATAATTAATTAAATAATGGATACACTACGAATAATGCCCTTATATTGCAACGCAAATTATTCCTGGAATTTCTTTTTATCAACTCCACATTATTTACTACTCGTTCGGTGCGTTACCTTTTTAACAGGTAATAACGCCTTCTGAATATTTCACTTATTTACCGTTTAGACAAAGAACTATCTATTGGTTTAAACACTAATTTTCTGTTATACAAATTACTGTTTCAACAAATATCTGGTAATTATAGAGATTTTTTTAAAATTATGCGTCAAAATTACTCTTCGAATCGAATTTGGATTATAAATGGGCAGAAAATAAATAATAAGTTATATATTCTTTATCCATCTTGCAAATAAGTAGCCGAACAATAGATTCTTCTGGAGATCTAGCGAATAATTGGATGATTAAAAAACTAATCCACTGTATCATATCGAAAACCAAAAAATTTGACCCATTGGATCATGCACATAAAACGGTCGATTAGTGATATTTATTAACTAAATATTAATATTTAAAAGTGAAATAACTAAAACGCTCGATCACAATGTTTACAACAAACGTTCAGACTGGTGGTAAAAAAGGAAAAGAACGTTAAACATACAAAGAGTAAGAATAATTATGTTATTAAATAATGAGGGCCAGTAAAATAAACCGAGAAATCATAGTATAAAAATAAAAAAGCGTGTAGAGAGATCCATAAGGGCCTACTTGTACGAGAAAGAATGAGAAGCGTAAAAAGTCAGGCAGTTGTAAAGAACAGAAATAAAATACAAGAATGACACGTTACGAAACTGGAACTATTACGAGGAACGAGTATCCTTTGCCTTACACGTATATATATGTGTCCGGGTATAAACAGCGCAGTAACTAATATTATTTTTATCGCGTTTATATAGATGTATATGTCCTTTTCTTTCTTCTCCCTCTCTGTCTCTCTCTCTCTCTCTCTCTCTCTCTCTTCATGTACATAATATAATTAAAAAAGGGAGAAAATAAGCATGTTTATAAACAATTGTACGATAGCATTAGTGTGTGTGCGTGCGTGTGTGTGTATGTATATGTATATATATATATATATGTTCGCATCTTTGGAAAATTTTTCGTCCATTTTTTTGTCTACTACCGCTAATTCTTTTGAAGACGGGTTTTTTTCGTACATCCTTCCGCGCGCTCCTTTGTGATTCCTGCAGCATCATTGTTTCTCAGATCCCTTCGTTCGGCTTTCCCTTTACGCGCGGGGCTTAACAAAGTTTTCCAAGGCGAAATTCTGGGACGACGTGTACCTTTTGCCAAATCGGCAAGAAATGCTTCTCTCCACCAGCCTCTCCCACCCTCGCTCTTGAGCAACTACGTGCTATAATATTCACGTCGAACGCGAAACGAAATTTTTAACGAAATACACAAAGTACTTACGAGGAATCGCAACGAGCTCCACAGAAAAACTTGTTATTACGAATCTAATGATTATTACCGAATCAATTTCAAATTTGATAAAGAACATTGTGACATTCCGTTCGTATGGTTTAGAGATACTTTATAATTCGTTTATCCCATTATATAGCCAATAAAACATACGAGATATATTTGCGAAACCGATATTCGAGAGAGAAAATAATATTATTGTTCTAAAAATATTTATTAAAATATTCATTTTCTGGTAATTAAATCACAATTTTTACATTACGTTCCACTGGTGTTTAACTAAGCGATTGTGATTTCGAAGTAAATCAAATTATGTCGATCCATATATATATATATATGCTTGCCTCCAAATCTTTAATCTTTAATTTTTACCTTTCAAAAATAAATTTAAATATTTATTTATACTTTATAACTTAGTTTTCATCTTATATTTTTCACAAACAAATTGTTATAAAATATTTGGTTCCATAATATAATTGTCATCTTCAGATTTTTAAAAGTAGATCCCTCCAATTTGAGAGAGCCATATTTCCGTAAAAACAATAAGGATTAGGAGAATTTTAATCGAAAATATGAAATATAGCATTAAAAAGAGGAATATAAAATCATTACGTATTCAAATAGTTTAACGCGCAAGTAAATTTTGGTTTAAGCGCGTAAATTTTTATGGACGCTTTTGTGTTTTATGGGTTTTATTTTTATAGGATTTCTCTATTAATATTTTCATGAAGGATGCATCGAAAAAGTGAGAACGAAGAACGAAGAATAAAGTCTCGAATTTTCGACACACTGTAGGGGCTGGGGGTGTGGTAAAAAAAAGTGGTAAAAAGGTGAAAAGGTTTTAAACAATAATCGTTCGTTTGGCGTGGGAGTCAACAAAATGTTAAAGCTCGAGTGCACACGCAGAGGCGTAATAATTGTGCATAAAATCAGGAAGCGAGATAATCGTAAAAGCGGGGAGTAAAATAACGACTCCACCTTACGATCCGAGGGAGCACTAAAAAACGTCTATCCGGAATAAAGAGTAAATAAAACTATTTTTCAAAGAGTATTTGAATTTTGAGTATGCGTACACGTCTTATACCAAAGGGAAGGGGTGAGGGTAAGCAAATATCAGCGAGGCTAGAAGAAGAAGAAGAAGAAGAGGAGGAGGAGGAGGAAGAAGAAGAAGAAGAAGCGCGCGAGTTTTATTGATACTCGAAGGAGGTGGGGCGCAGGCGCAGGGGCGAGCGCGCACTCGCGTAAACGTGAAAATGTATTCTTCCAGTGGGATGAGCGCGTATACCCGCGCAAAAATGAGAGGAAATGTCTCGAGGCGTATCTTGAACCGAAGCAAAAGTGTCAATTGAATTCGCGCGACTCGAGAGCAAACGATGTGCACGCTCTTTCTCTCTTATTCCGCCATGCTGGTTCGTA
Source organism: Theocolax elegans (assembly GCA_026168455.1). Lineage (NCBI taxonomy): Eukaryota > Metazoa > Arthropoda > Insecta > Hymenoptera > Cerocephalidae > Theocolax > Theocolax elegans. The sequence goes on along the minus strand of CM047428.1, from coordinate 86,311,084 downwards.
AAAATATTTCGGGCGAAATCCTTTTATTGACGCACTTTACGAGAAGGCGCGCCGGCCTCGAGCTTACGTAAATGCCCTTTACAAATCATCGCGCGACTACTCTTCTTTTCGCGTATACCGCTGCCTCGACTCCTTACACTGTCGCCCGCATCTTCCTCTTCCTTTTCTCGAACTTTAACATCTTTTTTCCGTCGCCCTCCTTCGCCTTCTTTTACTTTTGCTTCTCGAGCGATTCTCCTTGTTTTCCTTTCGAATCAACGTGTTCCTACGTTTTTTACTACTCGTTCGGTGCGTTACCTTTTTAACAGGTAATAACGCCTTCTGAATATTTCACTTATTTACCGTTTAGACAAAGAACTATCTATTGGTTTAAACACTAATTTTCTGTTATACAAATTACTGTTTCAACAAATATCTGGTAATTATAGAGATTTTTTTAAAATTATGCGTCAAAATTACTCTTCGAATCGAATTTGGATTATAAATGGGCAGAAAATAAATAATAAGTTATATATTCTTTATCCATCTTGCAAATAAGTAGCCGAACAATAGATTCTTCTGGAGATCTAGCGAATAATTGGATGATTAAAAAACTAATCCACTGTATCATATCGAAAACCAAAAAATTTGACCCATTGGATCATGCACATAAAACGGTCGATTAGTGATATTTATTAACTAAATATTAATATTTAAAAGTGAAATAACTAAAACGCTCGATCACAATGTTTACAACAAACGTTCAGACTGGTGGTAAAAAAGGAAAAGAACGTTAAACATACAAAGAGTAAGAATAATTATGTTATTAAATAATGAGGGCCAGTAAAATAAACCGAGAAATCATAGTATAAAAATAAAAAAGCGTGTAGAGAGATCCATAAGGGCCTACTTGTACGAGAAAGAATGAGAAGCGTAAAAAGTCAGGCAGTTGTAAAGAACAGAAATAAAATACAAGAATGACACGTTACGAAACTGGAACTATTACGAGGAACGAGTATCCTTTGCCTTACACGTATATATATGTGTCGGGTATAAACAGCGCAGTAACTAATATTATTTTTATCGCGTTTATATAGATGTATATGTCCTTTTCTTCTTCTCCCTCTCTGTCTCTCTCTCTCTCTCTCTCTCTCTCTCTTCATGTACATAATATAATTAAAAAGGGAGAAAATAAGCATGTTTATAAACAATTGTACGATAGCATTAGTGTGTGTGCGTGCGTGTGTGTGTATGTATATGTATATATATATATATGTTCGCATCTTTGGAAAATTTTTCGTCCATTTTTTTGTCTACTACCGCTAATTCTTTTGAAGACGGGTTTTTTTCGTACATCCTTCCGCGCGCTCCTTTGTGATTCCTGCAGCATCATTGTTTCTCAGATCCCTTCGTTCGGCTTTCCCTTTACGCGCGGGGCTTAACAAAGTTTTCCAAGGCGAAATTCTGGGACGACGTGTACCTTTTGCCAAATCGGCAAGAAATGCTTCTCTCCACCAGCCTCTCCCACCCTCGCTCTTGAGCAACTACGTGCTATAATATTCACGTCGAACGCGAAACGAAATTTTTAACGAAATACACAAAGTACTTACGAGGAATCGCAACGAGCTCCACAGAAAAAACTTGTTATTACGAATCTAATGATTATTACCGAATCAATTTCAAATTTGATAAAGAAACATTGTGACATTCCGTTCGTATGGTTTAGAGATACTTTATAATTCGTTTATCCCATTATATAGCCAATAAACATACGAGATATATTGCGAACCGATATTCGAGAGAGAAAATAATATTATTGTTCTAAAAATATTTATTAAAATATTCATTTTCTGGTAATTAAATCACAATTTTTACATTACGTTCCACTGGTGTTTAACTAAGCGATTGTGATTTCGAAGTAAATCAAATTATGTCGATCCATATATATATATATGCTTGCCTCCAAATCTTTAATCTTTAATTTTTACCTTTCAAAAATAAATTTAAATATTTATTTATACTTTATAACTTAGTTTTCATCTTATATTTTTCACAAACAAATTGTTATAAAATATTTGGTTCCATAATATAATTGTCATCTTCAGATTTTTAAAAGTAGATCCCTCCAATTTGAGAGAGCCATATTTCCGTAAAAACAATAAGGATTAGGAGAATTTTAATCGAAAATATGAAATATAGCATTAAAAAGAGGAATATAAAATCATTACGTATTCAAATAGTTTAACGCGCAAGTAAATTTTGGTTTAAGCGCGTAAATTTTTATGGACGCTTTTGTGTTTTATGGGTTTTATTTTTATAGGATTTCTCTATTAATATTTTCATGAAGGATGCATCGAAAAAGTGAGAACGAAGAACGAAGAATAAAGTCTCGAATTTTCGACACACTGTAGGGGCTGGGGGTCTGGTAAAAAAAGTGGTAAAAAGGTGAAAAGGTTTTAAACAATAATCGTTCGTTTGGCGTGGGAGTCAACAAAATGTTAAAGCTCGAGTGCACACGCAGAGGCGTAATAATTGTGCATAAAATCAGGAAGCGAGATAATCGTAAAAGCGGGGAGTAAAATAACGACTCCACCTTACGATCCGAGGGAGCACTAAAAAACGTCTATCCGGAATAAAGAGTAAATAAAACTATTTTTCAAAGAGTATTTGAATTTTGAGTATGCGTACACGTCTTATACCAAAGGGAAGGGGTGAGGGTAAGCAAATATCAGCGAGGCTAGAAGAAGAAGAAGAAGAAGAGGAGGAGGAGGAGGAAGAAGAAGAAGAAGAAGCGCGCGAGTTTTATTGATACTCGAAGGAGGTGGGGCGCAGGCGCAGGGGCGAGCGCGCACTCGCGTAAACGTGAAAATGTATTCTTCCAGTGGGATGAGCGCGTATACCCGCGCAAAAATGAGAGGAAATGTCTCGAGGCGTATCTTGAACCGAAGCAAAAGTGTCAATTGAATTCGCGCGACTCGAGAGCAAACGATGTGCACGCTCTTTCTCTCTTATTCCGCCATGCTGGTTCGTAAAAATATTTCGGGCGAAATCCTTTTATTGACGCACTTTACGAGAAGGCGCGCCGGCCTCGAGCTTACGTAAATGCCCTTTACAAATCATCGCGCGACTACTCTTCTTTTCGCGTATACCGCTGCCTCGACTCCTTACACTGTCGCCCGCATCTTCCTCTTCCTTTTCTCGAACTTTAACATCTTTTTTTCCGTCGCCCTCCTTCGCCTTCTTTTACTTTTGCTTCTCGAGCGATTCTCCTTGTTTTCCTTTCGAATCAACGTGTTCCTACGTTTTTTCCACCTCCCACCCTCCCCCCCCCCCCGGCATCCTACATTTTATGCATTTTTGTTTACCGTTTGCATTACGCTTATGATTGCAGTGCCAGTTGAGCGTTACGCAAATAAGCCCCACTCGGTACACAGCGCGAAATTTCGTTGAGCGAAACGTTTCATAATGTTAAATATAAAGATAAATTTATAGAAATAGGTGTTAATGCGCTCTTAAGCTCGGTCTTTTAAAATAATCAAATATTTTCCAATCCTGAATTTTCGAAAATCTCATAAATAAAGAAGGCTAGAGGTCGCTAATGTTATGCACATAAATTAAGGCGTTTAAAGGATTTTCTCTAAAATTGTGATAAAACTTAACAAGGTTATAAAGTGATAAATAATAATTGTAACAATAACACTTGAGTAAAAATCATGATATCAATGAAAATGGGCTATTTGATCCCAAAAATAGTTTCGAGTAAGATCATCAAATTTATCAATGCATTTAAGCTGGGAAAGCCTTATTTTACCAAAAAAGTGCATATATGTTCCAATTATAATGCGGTTTAAGAAATGAAAATATCAAGGAATGTTAATTCGATACTGTATAGAATGATGTATACGGTCCATACAATCACGTAACTTGTCAATGGACAAATAATAACGTAAATTATATAATATAGTATAATATAATAGAGAAATTGGTAATACAATAACGTCGAGAGACGCGACTAAAGGTAAATAAAATGAAGAATCTAAGTAAAGAGAACGTCTCTTCGATGAATATAATTTCAAATATGTTTCAACAAGAACGACAAGATTGAAAAATAATCGGGAAATATGTTATCCACTCGTTAATTAACTTCGGAGATAGATCGAGTCGTAGCGCGAGTGCGCGTGCCACGTGTAGGGTCGCGTGCCCGCGGAGAGGGCTTGGAGCTCGGGGCTCGGGACTCATGGGCAACCCACCGGTGTAACGAGCGATTCGTCGTCAATCGAGGGGTACGTACGAGGGCAACGCGACAAAGAGAAAGGAGAGCACCAAGGAGGGGTACAGACGACGACGATGGGTAGGAAACTTTATCCCGGCACTTTTTTCGCTCCAATTCCTTCGAACGTCGGGTAGGTCCTTTGCCTCGTCGCCTTCAACCCCATCCTCTTATTTTTCCTAGCCTGTTTTCTCGTTCGCTTCCGCCTCGACTTTTTTCTGCCTCCACCACCTCCACCACCACCTCCTTCTCCCTTTTTCAAAGGCTCGCTCGTCGTTTATTTCTTTTTCTTATGTTCTATCTACCCCTCCACCCGACTTGTTCCTCTTTTTACTTTACCGCGGCTGTCACTCCTCTGTAGTGCCGCTTTCCAACCTCTACGTGCCCGCGTATATAGATATATACAAATGAGTCCACTGTTTGTACGACGTTGAACCGTTAATGATTCACCTGCCAATTTCGATTGAGCCACCACTCGAGTAATCACAAAAAACAAATCATTTTTTCTCTCGGTGCTCTAACGTAAATTAATTCTTATATTATATTCTTATATTCGGGTTTTTTAATAGAAGTACCCAACATTTTGCAAGTTGCAAAGCGTGAATGTCTATATTTAAATATTTAAGAAAGGAATTTAAGACAAAGTGGTTTTATGGGCAATAACGTAATCACAAAAATTATATTAACCTGCACCTTTCGATAATACGACATTTTTAAATAAATATTATTGACGTTAAAATTAATAATATAAAATGGGTTCCTTAATCTGTAATAGACCGAAAAGCAGAAATAGTTGCATTCAATAATTCGTGTCCATTTTTTTACAAGGAATACCGAATTCAAAATGCCGTTCATCTAAAGCTTAAGCTCGATTCAACGATACGGGTAAATAATACTTCACGAGGATTTTTTAACATATAATCTTCGGAATGTCGATAATGAAAGAAACATCAAAATGTATAAATTCCTTTCGTAAGTAAAAAATTAGACGATTAAATGAAAAGAAAGAAACTTGATTACCGATAAGATAAATAAAGTATTTTATCCGTTTATAGAGGATTACAATTTGAAAATGTGTAGAGTATTAAATCAATAGTTCGTTGGGGTTTGGCTACCGACACAGAAGCAGACATTACGATGTATCCCTATACGCACCTACGAATTTAGCATTTATTACAAAAATACAATGTATATACGCTCGCACTAATACCCATTTATGCACGAACGCACAAAGCCTCTCACGTACATGAGCAAAATATGCGAGATCACACACGCACACACAGGCACACACTACACGTACACGTACACGTACACAAGTGTATTTACTTGAATTTACATGTACGCAATTAATGCACGCGACTCACACAGCGAGAGAGCGGAAGAGAGAGAGAGAGAGAGAGAGGGGGGGGGGGAGTGAGGCAGGGATATAAATGCATGCAACCCTAAACACAATAATTACATATTCGCATTCGCAAACCCGCACGCGAATCCAACTGCGACTTTGTGATGCAATGTGTAGATGTACGCGTATTAACTTCACGCGTGCGAATCCCAGTTTCTTTATATTATTGCTTCGTCTTTTCGCTGTCCGAAATTCTATTCTCTCTTTCCGCATCTTCCTACTTGTGTTTCTCGTCGACGAGATTTTCTTCTGTGCGTGTGTCTATATAGGGTTTTAACCGAACTCGTCACCCTTTAACGACGACGTTCCCTTTTCATTTCGTGCTAGACACACCTACATATACCTATACGTATATGCATCCGAGAGAGAGGGAGAGGGAGAGAGAGAGAGAGAGTTAAACTCAAGTGTTTTACGCTTTGTTGTTGTCGTGGATGGGAGTCTATGTGAAAAAGGCGCTCGCGGGCTGAATCAAGTGTTTGTACTAATGAAAAGTATTTCGAGTAGACCCTTCTTTTCTTTTCCCTTTCTTCTTCTCCTTTTCTTTTTTTTTCTTTTCTTTTCTTTTCCCTTTTTTTCTTTCCTCCTCCTCCTCCTCCTCCTCCTCCTACCCACCTTCAGCCTCGAAAATACTAAGCGGTCTACGGAAAGAAAGTTGTTCCCTTTTCTTTCTTTCTTTCCTTCTTTCTTTCCTTCTTTCTTTTTTCGTTCTCAATTAGAGGCATGAATGCGGCTTTGCGCGCTACTTTTCAACCAAATATAAAGTTTTCCCTTCCTTCTGTTTGTTTAAATGTATACACCTATATACACGTATATCTATATACAGCTCCTTTTTCCCTTTCTCGGGCTTTGATTACGATAATGCATCATTGAGGAGTAATGAAATCAACTTATGCACGAGAACGTAGCGAACACTTCTTTGCGAAATGAAACGGTTATGGCGCTTGTTTTTCCTCCTTGGTTTTCGCCTTCTCCCATTCCTTTTCCTTTTCCTTTTGCCCGTGCGAGTGCGAGCGCGAGCTTTTTCGGTGCTTTTCAAAATTAAAAAATAGTGCGCTTTCGCGAGAGGAAAATTGCGCAACCCGGAGTCTCTATAGTTTCGAAAATTAAAAACTGCGGTTTCGTATAATAATCGTAAGCAACAATGCAGCGCGAACGATCGAAACGAAACGAAAATAGAAAAGAGGGGACTGAGGTAACTTTTGGTATCCCGTCGTTGCCATTGTTATTTTTGACATTGATCGTATTAAATTTATCAAAGGGACGTAGTGTTGAGCGATTGTTTGTATTTACCAACGAGATAAAACAAAATTATACGGTATTAATACTATTTAGGGTAACGGTAGGTTAACCGTACGTATAACTTCTCGATAAGTATAGGAAAATTCAAAAAATTTCCATTAATTAGCAGTTAGTATAAAATATCGGGAGTAAAATGAAAAGGTGATACGGTGCTCTTTACTCGGCCCGTAAAAGAAGAACCAGCCAGAGTTTTTAAGTATTCCACAACGATTTGAATATTCCTTCTTCTTTTTTTTACCCCCTTTATGTTTCTTCATATATTTTTTTTCTCAAACGCGACACACTCGACTCACGGGTTCAAGATTCGAGCAATTTGCCGACGTTATCGTAACGACCAATTAGCCCCGTATCTTTAATAAGACCTCGCCGTTTTATTATTATTCAAAGATATCCCTTGACTCGGTTTAACTTCCCCGCAAATTTGATGAGCCAACGAGATTATACCGTCGTTAAAGACGAGAAAAGAATTAACGAGAAGAAGAGATACAGGTAAGCAACACGTCGAGGCGTCAAAGGTGTATCGACGACGAAAATGAGAAAGAGATAGAGAAAGAGAGAGACATCCGAACGGAAATTAAAAAACCGTACGTGTGTGTATATACGCAATGTATTTACTTAGTTTTTTTTTGTAACCTCGCGCTTAGATTTTCCCATACACTTGGAATGCGATTCCGTAACGCGTCGATTTCGCGTGATAATCTTGGATCTGGAGCCCGAGAGCCTGAACGCATTTATTATTGTCGCGGGAGTGCAGGTCTACGTGATCGCGAGGTACGTAATAACCGCAATAACATATATATACATATCGTTATTTATCTCGTTTATTAGAGTCTTTTTCTTTGTATCTGTCGCTCTTATTACATTAAAATGCAAATTCTTCGGGATTATTTATGGGATTTTGATTAACGCGATTACAAGGGACACGCGTGACGTAACGAGGAAACCAGAGATTCACAATCGTTCGATGGAAAATGCGACTCGGATAAATTAGAAAAAAATTGATGTTAGTTGATAAATATTCCCTATTTTAACGACGTAGCGGTGATTGATTAAAAAAAATATAATGTAACGCCAGAATTTATTGACCTTTCTTTATTAATTACATACCTGTGCACTACGTATCCAACGACAGAACAATATTATTACGTTTTGGAGAACATAACGTACTAAAAATATGAACTTATAATTTCAAACAGTTGTGGAAAATAATTATTCCCTATAACGAAAAAATATTTTTTCTGAAATACAAAACACTGTTAAATTTTTGATCATTTCTTTGTTAATCCATTATTTCGGGAAGGTAATAATCAATTTCACTTAAAACAGTTAACACAAATGGTTAACCATCCGAGATTAAGAAAAATCCAAAATCAAGTCACACCCAAACCTAAAAGATTGTATGAATTTGGACACAATCAAAACAAATATTGTAAAAGGTCATTCTTCAATATTTATTACTTTTTGAATAATCTATCGTTTACCAAAAATTTTAAGACATCGAACATAATCTCTTCTTGTACAACAGTAATTATAAATTTTGGTAAATACTCACATTCTCGAAAATTAAATAAAACGTCTGCCTAAATTAAATCTAACTTTATACGTCATTTTAAAATAGCAGGATAGAAGAGATGATAATTAAGACCCCATTAATAATTGCTGCAACAATCTCGTAAATTATTTAGCATCAAATCGATGAAAATATTTCTTGACGAAAGCAAAAGAAATCTATACATTATTAAACAAAAAAACATGATGAAATTTTTAAAGGTAAATTTAATAAACCTGAAATTAATCTGAAGTTCAGATAGGTGTATGCTAGACCAGTATTTACACTTTCGTTTGGATTAACACATATGTATATATATATACATGATATGCGCATATACTCGTGTTTACTTGACCCATACCAGTATAAACGTGAAACGTTATCTTATTACAACAATGATTGCTGTTCGCGTACATACATAATTTTGCTGCGTTAATTAATCAATCACCTCGAAGAATTCAGGTCGAACACTCGAATAAATCATTAGATAAGTATATCATAAAAATAATCAATTAAACGTTATATAGGAGGTCTGCATTTCCATATACATGTACGTATATACACACATACGTAGTGTGCAGTATACTGAAGTAAAATAAAATAAAAATCAGGGTATTTGCCAATATGTTTGGAGCGCATGAATTTTCTTAATTTTCTCTTTCTCACAGGAGAGAAAAGGTGTGGACAAATAGGATACGGGTGTACAGAGAGACCCGTAGACGGCGGCAAAGCTCCCTCGTAAAACGACGAATCGCTATAGTCGGCTTCTACGTGTACACGTACATAACTTCTCCCCCACTACCTTTACCCCTCTTTCTCCTCTTTCTCCTCCTTCTCTTTGCTCTGTGTAAGGCATCGGGTTTATCCATTTCGAGTTTCATAAATTCACGGTGGGCACAGTATCCTTAGAGCCAAATCGATTTCCCAAGCCTACGCATCGAAACAGAGAACAGAGGGAGGAAAATAAAAATGTATGGTTCAGGTAAATCTCCGACTTCGAGCCTTTGTCTCTTAAGGAGAATCAACTTATTTCGAGCGATATAGAGAGGAAGGAACGAGCGTAAAGTTCCTTGAGTTATACCGACAGGTTGAAAACGAGCTAACACGAAGCGCGGTATTAATTCGACTCAACTTTACATCGACGAATTAGCTGTAGAATCGCGTATATTCATTTTCATTTCGATCGATCGATCGATTTTTCCTAAAAGTAGAATACATTCATTTTCTTATTAACATTCGAAAACAACACCTCGAATATTCCAAATCGAGAATTCTATCGGAAAGAAAGAGTAGAAAAATCGTAGAAACTCTGTCGAGCAGTCGACCGTTCTCCAAGACAGAAGAGGAATAGGAGGAGGGAAACGTTTTGTTCGCTAGTCAAACACATCAATTTCTAGGATAAACCTTACCGTCGAAACTCTCATGAACGAAGGTGGATCGAAGTTCAAACACAGGAGAGGAGCACCTCAACCACCCCTGCTCGTCAGACGAACCAAAAAATCAATAGAAGAGTAAAACACTCGGATATATCGAACGAAAATAAAAATCTCGGGTATATATATAAATGCAAAAGTTAGAGTTAGACGCAGTTGGATTTAACAGCACGGGTACGGATGGATTTGCGTCCAGCAACGACGTAACGGATGCGCTCGGAGATAAAGAAAGAGAGTCGGAAGCGGAAATTCACGTTCGTGTGATCCAACAGGTAGGTATAGGTTAAGCAAACCTGACAATACTCCTCTCCTCTGCATTGCAGTGGCACGGGTGACAAACGAGAATCCGTTCTACACGTGTAGTTTGAATCTGCCAGACAACGCAGATTTTCTTTCCGAGATATACACTTGCATCATTTGTTTGTCTTATTTCGAGTTATCTTTAGAAATAGATAAAGTCGATAACGATTAATACATTGGATAATATCCCATCGTCAAGAGTGAGTTATTTATTGCAAACTAACTAATTTTTCATTCGACATAAAATTAGGTAAGGATGTTCATATTTTTTTAAATATTGTTATAATAAAATGTTTTTACCACGTTAGAATTTTTAATCATTCAAATACTATTTGGACTAATTTTTCACTGTGGACCAATGCCACTCGTCAACCAGGATAAAAACAACCTTATCCAAAGTTGGGATGGATGGGTTTATAAAATTGTCTTCGAATACTGTAGAGTAGCGCACAAATATTGTTGTTTGCTAACAAGGAGACTACTTGAATTCCGGAAACCAAATACGTTTAAAACCATGGAGTACGTTTTTTGATCCAAAAAATTAAAAAAGTCCAAGGAAAACAGTAATAATAACTTGAGTTCTAGACAACTTTTAATCTTTAATAAAAAATGAAAAGACAGCTTAAAACAATGGCTTAAATGCTAACTTTCGTGCGTTAAAATAGCGAATTGAACGATTCGAAAGTTCGAATACAAATATAATATTGAAAAATATAGGGTAAAAAATTAATAGAAAAATTTAATTAACAATTACCGTACATTTGTATTCGTTACTGTTACACAATGGAACATAACTTTTGAACCGTTTGAGCTGTTTAAACAAACCATGTTGTATATTGAATAGAATTCTAGATATTTTAATCGACGCAATATATTTTCCAAGATCCGTTAGATAAAATCACGAGACACGGGTATTTTTATTTTGTCTGAAGAAACAGCACCACCAAATTCGTTTCCTAAAATTTAAGCTTTACCCTGGTTAGTTGAACATGCATGGGAGAAAAGAAGAATACACGTAGATTATTATTTTATTAAATTTATAATTATCGTAAGTATCAGAAAAAATTTGAAATAAAATTTCAAACTACGGGTCTTCGAATTTTGATAGGTACGCGATGTAGATCCAGTGCGATGTAAAAAGGTACGAGAAATAGTAAGAACGATTAGACGAGAGTGCAAAAGAGGAAACGAAACTAAAAAGCTTAAACTATTAGCTTTGGAGAAGCTTAGAGTGTCCCAAACGGTACAGTAGGATGGCCTCGTAATCCGAGGTCTACGGGTTTCGATCCTATATAAGTAATCCTTGTCAATTGATATCCGCGCCATTCCTGAATTTATCTTGCGAGTGCATACCTTCTCCTCGGTGCTTATCGAGGAGAACAGTTCGTTACGATAACGTTTACATCACCGAGAACGAGAATACCCCGATGGTGAAATGTATATTATAATCGTCGTGGATTATAGATCCTCCCGCGTCTGAAAATTAAAAGCTCATCTGGGTACAGAAGCTGGAAAGATAAATATCGACTTGTAAAATCGAGAAAGAAAAACAGGGAGGTCGGAGAACGGAGGTAGAGGAGGGTGACGCGAAGTATCCTCACGTATGTGTACGCGCGCGCGCGCGCGCGGTCGTGTGTATGTATGTGTGTTGGCGACGCGACGATACTCGGCTGCAAAGTTGCCGAAGCCGCAAGCCACACGCTAACACACGAGAATTTCAAGCTGAGAACTCGACTCGAGGTGTGTGTGGATATATATTTATATATATATATATATACATACTACTTTATATTCGGGATGGCGAATGTCAGCCTATGGATATGGTAAGGCGTTTCAACGCCACAAAAACCTCAGCGTAAGAGAGAGAGAGAGAGAGAGGGAGAGAGAGATGGAGGGGGGAGAGGGAGAGATCGAGCACTGTAGGTAAACTTTTCAGACCGCCTGACTCTCAACTGGAAGAAGTAGAAAAAGCAAGGATGTGTGTGTGTGTGTGTGTACGGCGTGCGCCTACGGCCCTAAATAAAATGAGTATAGTCGCGCGACAAAACTTTTTTATTCGGTGAAATTCTATATATACGCAAAAAGTAAAATTTGTTTGAAAGGGATGGTGGTGCTACTGCTTCCTTCTCTTCTCAAGATGATATATTACAAAAGGACCTTTTCATTTCGTTTCACGACAATACGATGTAGATGATATACACACATATTTTTGGGTGGATAAACATTTATTCGATTCGGTTGTGGACTGCTCGATGTAATTGCTTTATGGAGTTGTCGTTGTCGTAATTTCGAAAAATAGGTAAAGACAATAATTTTCGGAAAAAATTCCTCCTCCTGACAATTAGTACAAACGAATAATTATATCATTTTTCTAATTTTGTTTTAACTTATAACTTGTATATAATATTTTTGAAGGCTACTGATGCAGGCATTTTTAACTCGCAATCCCGTCAAGTTTTTAATTTAATATTTTAAATATAATTTTACATTTGGTAAGTGCAAATCCCCGTAATATATGGTTTTTTCATCACCCTCATTTCTCAATCTATAGCAGCAAAGTAAATCAACTTCTTTTTAAGAATAGTTCTCACATCTTGCGGATCGATATTCGATGATCAATATTATTTACGAACAATAATTATCTCTTACCATGTGCAGAGTAACGCAATTGATTATTCAAAAGTCATAGCTCACCTGAAACATAAAATAAATTTGATTAGCTGAAAATCAAGTGTGTGATAATTACAAAGTTACACGCGGCAATATATAAATTTACGATGAACAATAAATAATGTATGCACGTTTCAAAATGCGTACAGGTTGCCTCGTTAAAATTTCCATAAGTCATATTTGTCTGAGGGGCAATTTGATATTTATTCATTTTCTATTCAACTTTATTACTGTAAAATTCAAGCCTGTTCGTGTCGAAAAAATTATATTTTAGTTTCAAACATTTTTTTGCCATTAATTTGAAACTTTTTGGACGACGTTTGATCAAATAACTAGTTTTGGATAAAGAAACGATTCTATAAAAAGTTTAGAGAAAAATTAACTAGATATTATATTGCCACATTATGAATTGCGACAAATAAATGATTCAATTTACACTTTTCTTTCAATTTTGTCCACTCTCGGAAAGAATGTTTTTGAATATTTTCAAACGTCTATAAAAATAATGATCAGCCATTGATGAAAACAATTGAAAAGATGTTCCTACGAACATTAAAAAAAGCAACCAACAATTCTATGCAAATAATTATACAAAAATGTTCGAAAAACTTTATAACTTTTGTTCCACGTGGGAGCCGGCCAATTCTCAGTAATAAGCTCAGTAATAAGAGCACCGCTCCGTCGAGCCAGAAATGTTAATTGAAACAATATTTAGAGCGCGTGGGTTGAAATTTGAAAGGGTAAAAAAAAAGAAGAAAGAAAGAAAAAAATCTACATTCATTAGTTAAACGTGGAAGAAGATTTGGGTAAAAGACTGTATCCTCTTTAAAATGACGGGCATAGTGTTTTCGCAAATAACTTAATCAGTCCCTTTCCTCCCTCGTAGAACTTGGTCGCGAATTCACGAAAATTCATAGCAGTCAGACACCTTATTTGCTCAGTCGCACGGGACGCAAGGAAGAGAGAGAGAGAGAGAGAGATAGAGCGAGGGAAAGAAAGGAAGATACTCGACGGATTCCTGCCTTCTGCATTTTGCATTTCTCACCGGCATTTCTTCGATTCTTCTTCTTCTTCTTCTTCTTCTCTTGGTGTGTAGGGCGTCCTCTCCAAATGCGAGAGTAGGGCCGATGCGCCTTTTTTCCACGGATAGGGAGAGATAGAAAAGAGGTACCCAAGTGGTCGAATGGATTTTCGATTTCGCGGGAATAAAATTCACCTTTTTATCGAGAGAGAGGCCCCCTTCTCCTTTTTTCCTTCGCTTCGTGTACAAGAGTGAGAGAGGGAGAAAGAGTGGCTTCGTCGCTTTACATCGGCTGGCTGTATTATACATGAGCGTGTCTCGGGAATTCTTGGAAAAACATCCTGGCGAACCGTCTTTTTCGAGTGCGAAACTCACTGGGAAAAACATTGTGCACGCTACAACCACCGAAATATGATTTATATACCAACATCTGCTTTGTATTTATACAAATTTTTCTTACACCCGTAATATCGTATTCACTAGTTTAATCGTAACCTCCTGCATTTCCCTATATATTTTGTTTTTATCATTCTCCAGTGTAAATCTCTGTATCAGAAACAAAGATTTTCCTTTGTCTCATTTATTTACAATTACAAATACGGATATATTACTTTATATCAAATATAAGAGTTTAGTCGATCGAAGCGCAACTATTTTCGCATTTTTCGTATGTCAATCCGACATTCCTATTCGCATATATATTACATTATATGTTAAGTATAAAACGAAATAGATTGAATGTATTAATTTATATTTACTTTCTTATTCATGTACGTTTTTTCCAAGATATTTATGATCAGAATATCGAAGTATTGTTCAGTCGTCAAGTGAAAAATTGCCACATTGCTATTTTAAAAATTTGTATAATTTGGATATTGAAAAAATTATTTCATTTTAAACGATTGATTCGTGACAAGGACCTGATGGAAATCCATATGTCCGTTTCTAAAATAAGATTAATTTAATCTGCGTAATATTGTATAATATGTAAATATATAAATAATTTTTACGCAGCATATTTCTGGATAAAATGGTCGAATTGACGTGCGCCAGAAATTTTTCATTTCGCCAGAATGTATTTACACGGGATCTGAAAAGATCGATTAAAAAATTAAAATGTTAATAAATACGTAATTATTTTAAATTTGATAAATCGCGAATAAAAAAATATACTTATAAAAAATTTATATTATCCTTTTATAAGATTCATTTTTTTTCTACTCAGAATTATTATAAATTTAATATATAATACGGTAGAAATTTAATACTTATAAACGGTTCGTTGAAGCTGAAATCATTACGTACAAAAGTTCGAAAAAGAAAGTAAGGTATTGCGAATTTCTTAAGAATTCGAGCGTGTTGCGTTTATTTTTTCTTTCGCTTTTTTACCCTCGAGGCTATACATCAGCGTTGAACGCCAAAAAATGATTGAAGTAATGTAATTACAGTGGATAATAGAGGTTATCAATTAGTTTAAGTAGCCATATAAAACGCCCGAAGAAAGAAGAAATTATTATTTTCTTTTTAAATAATTTACTTTACTTACGATAACTAAATTGATCATTATTATACTATTTACGCTTGGATTTTATATTTATCTTTGATAAAAATTATTAATTTATCAAAAAATATTTAATTCACAATTTATCGAGTATAAATTGTGAATGTCCAAACTATGTCAAAATAATAATTAATTTTTAATACAGTCCAGCAGAATGATTATTCTAAAAAATATATTTAAATATAATTGAAATAAACCGTAGTAATTTTTTAAAACATGACGATTACTTTTTGATTAAAAAAGCAATATGAAAAATATTTTATCAGTAACGTTTATCAGTAAAAATAAAAAAAATAAGATTGGTTGTCGAAAATAAATATAAGAATTTTTTCTGAAAAACACTTATATTCCCGCAGTATAAAAATTTTACATTCAAACTTTACAGAAACTTAAAGGTTTGGATAAACTTTATACGCCGAGACTAAGCCAAACTTGATTAATGATTTATATAAATTTAATCTAAATCAAAATTGATGTTTCACGTTTAAAATGTTTTTTTTGGGCGAAAGAATTTTGGGTTATTAAAAAAAAGTAAAAAAAAGACCTTTACCTCTGGGAGGTCAGTCTCTACTAACTGACCCATTTTAGTGTTTCTGTCATAATGTTAAATATAGGTTATAAAGATTTAAGAAGTTTCAATTGTTCTTCGTAACCAATATTTAATACGACGACCTAGAAAATAAAGTTTATCAGTTAGTAGAGAGCAAATCTCCGGGACCAAAGGTCGGATTCTCCTTTTCTTTTTTTTAAATAATCCAAATTTGTTATACGTTGGGAAAAGTATTTTAAACTTGAAATAAACAGTGACTTTATTCTAGACTAAACCCCTATAAACCTTGAACACAAGAACGTCTAAGTCTCATTGAACAACGTCATATAAAGTTTATCCAAAACTTTTAAAAAGTTCATATAAAGTAAGCAGCTGTTATCTATAACAAATAAAGAAATAAATAAATATGTTTATTTCGAGCGTTCGACTTGAGGAATAAAATAAAAGAATATTATTAAAATTTCTAAGAAAATGTTATATATTAAGAATAAGGATGTAACGTATATTATTAATCTATATTTTATGACGTATCTCGTATACCCAGGATTATAAAGACACAATGGTCTCGACTAAAATAGAAAAGAATTTGTCATTATAGTAACCCAACTATAAATAAACACTCGCTGACCCAGTGACTAAGTTAATACATAATACACCTGCCTAACTCGCAGGATCCAAGACGAATAAAAAGGGGAGAAGAGCTGTGTATACGAAAAAAGAGGATTCATCCCCAATTTAATATATAGAGTTGATGCATAAATCTATACCGGTAATAATTCATTTAACGTATGTACGTATATAGATACTTATAATCTCTGGGCGCTCGTCTAGACAGTCAAAGAAGCAAGAACAAGAAGATGTAAATAAAAGCTCATCCAAATGATATTAGCATATATCCAATCTGGGCAAACTTCCCGATATTGTCCTTGAGTAGACGCACTCGATTATCACAAGAGAGAGAAGCAAATCGACTCGAGATCGAATTCTTCCGAGAGAAAGAGAGATAGAGAGATAAAGAGAGAGCAAAAAAATACAGGAATTCCTATACTCATCTCTCGTATAAGCTTTCGCGCTTAAAGAAAGAGATGGCTACTTGAGAAGACGAAGAAGAAGAAGAAGAAGAAAAGGAAAGGCTGCTGCCGCTATACGCGAGAGTAAAGATGAGGAGCTGCGTACGAGAAAACGGCAAAACCGGTTTCATTCAACCGCCGTTAAAAAATTCTCGCGCAACACCGAGCTATGAAAAATAATCAAAGAGAAAGATAGTTGCCTTCTTGTTGCGTAACCTTCTCTCTTTCTCCCTCTCTCGTTTTAACCCGTATAGAAACCCATCCGAGGTTTTTGGGAACGAAGGACGCGCGTCACCTTTTTTTTACCTCTCCTCGAAAAAAAATTTGCTTTTCTGCCCGTGGTCTCTCTCTCTATCTCTCTCTCTCTCTCTCTCTCTCTCTCTCTGTCCAAAACTTATGAAATTTCTTTTTTCTTCCGAGGTTTCGTAGTATCACTCGAATGGACCACTTTATTTTTAGCTCGATTTTATATTTTGCGACCTCTCCACGTTTCGATTAACCATCGCGCTCAATAGCGCTTAATATTCCTTTTTTATCGTACGACTGCACAATTTTGGAAATAATTAACTGGCCACTGATAAAAATGAAAATTTATTTGTTGTTCTCTTTTTTTTCTTCTCTTTTTCGAGTGGTCGAACAGAAAAATACCTGTAGAGAGTTAACATTTTGATACCAGTACGCGTCGTTGAGCATCGAGATAGCGTGAAATTAAATTTAAAGCGAATATTACTTATCTTTGCTTATTTTAATTTTTATTAATTAGTCCAACTAATTTTATATACTATATTGTCAAAGTTTATTATTATTTCAGTTAATCGAACGCGCCACTTCGAGTGTAAAAATATTGCAAATTTTTCATTCTTGATTGATGGGGAACCATCAATTTCAAACTTCATTTAATTATTTAATTAAAAAACTTTATTGTTCAAAATTGTTTATTTTTGAAAATATACGCTACATGTACATTTATGAAACCAGATTTCGTTATAGATTTATTTTTTAAAATAAAATATCATTTCAACTATTGCTACGATAGTTTCAGATTTACATTATTTTGTAATTAACAAAATTTTGAACGTGTAAACAAAATTACGAAACAATTAATTACCGAACATCGTAAACATAAATACGTTTGTAAAGTCAAAAAAGTATTATTGAAATAAACATCGTTAACGTTGAGGATCGTCAAACAAGCAACCAAAATACACATCTTCAAAATTGAGCCCAAAATAAAATAAAATAAAAAAAGGTACGCAGTTTGACTTCGAACGATGCAACGAAGTCGAGAGAAGAAGAAAAAGAAGAGATGAGAGAGAGAGAGAGAGGAAGAGGGGGGGGGGGCAAGATGAAGATTAAGAAGGGAAGTCAGAGGGAAGAGAGAAAAAAAAGGACCGAGGAGGCGTGGTATTTATGCGTACGAGGGATATATTCTCATAATGCCAAGGACACGCACCCATACTAAACCGAGCCGTAGTTATCTTACGTCGATCGCATTTCGAAGTTTTGGAAGAATGAAGCTCGGCTCTTCGAGCCTTCTAGATAGAGAGAAAGAGAGATAGAAAAAGGGATCTCTTTTGGAAAGTACCAAGTCTTTGTTGCCTCGATGCTACCCTGTGTATAGGATTTATCGATGACTTTAATCCTTCGTGGGCGGGTCACTCCTACGATCGAGCACCTCATTTTTATATATACACGTACAACAAATTCTTGTGATTCTCAACGAAAAACTCTTTTCGATATTCGTTTCCCGACAAACTGATTCTACTTTACACTGAATAAATCAATCACGTTATCATTTTCAATATTCTATGCGAGAGTTTGTTTGTAATAAATTTTAAAAAGTAAACCTGCTGGAAAAAGTTATAAATATTCAATTTGCAAATTAATTTGTTTTATTTTAAAAATTTTCGTTTTTGACAATATTATTTAAACGTAAGTAAATAATACATTACAGATTACATGACCATTATACATTATAAAAATGTTACGCTACAATGAAATATACTAAATTAATCAAATAAAGCAATAAATGACTTGGTATTTTATATTTTTATTACGCGAAATGAAGCATTCGACTAAAAATCATTCGAAGAGAAGAAAAAAGAAGAAAAGTTTGTACAGCGTTGAAAATAAGGTTGTAATTTTAAGATCCGCGAGAAAATATTTTTCCATATTTTTTTATAATATCTTTGGGATGGTAGGTTACCCGGTATAAAGGTAGCAAATAAGTAATATATCACGAGGAGGTTCCAGAAGCAAGGATTTTAAGACGACAGCTACAGAGGACTAGAGAGCCTCGGCGATATTTCACGAAAACGGACGTACGAAGCGTGGGAGCAACCCACTTATATGCTGTTTTGACTGTAGACCGAGAGAAGAAGGAAGAACGCGGGCTCTCGGTGCCCGAATCGATTGTCCGTGAATCGTAAAATTATTATTTCATCCGAGCGTTTCGTCGATCTACCCGCACCTAACGATTGTCACGTCGTGCGCGATACACGTGTACAATACCTGTACCAATTACAGATTGGTTAAAATGCCTTTTATTTAATAATATAAATATATATATATTATTATATTACTCATAAGTTGCGAGGAAAATATCGTCGAAAGTTCCGAAATACTGAGAATAATGAGAGGTTAAGAAATCTTCCCAAATAGCAAGAAATGATCTTAAAACGTTTTTAAAACGTTTTCTTTTGAACATTAAAACGTTTTGATATCGAGTACAAAGAAGTATTAAATTAGCATACCGTTTTAAAATCGTTTTAAAATCGTTTTAAAAACGTTTTAAAAACGTTTTGAAAATGTTGAAAAAACGTTTTTAAAAAGATTTAAAAAATGATTAAATGTAGTTTTTATACCCATATTTAAGGTATAGCCTAATATGCGACCTGTCTTACATTAGTCTTACACCTACACTTAAGGTACTACATTAATACTGCTGTTATTTATATATTTGATTTAAAACGAATGCACCTTATATATCAATGTTGAATAATACTTAGCCATTTGCGAGATAAATTGCGTACCACCTAGTGTCAGAACGTGAAAAAGCTTTTTTTAACTTTTTTAAAACGTTTTTAAAACTTTGTGAAAATAATTTAATACTCTTATGTTCTCAATATCAAAACGTTTTTAAAATGTTTTGAAAACGTTTTTTTTTACTTTTATTTTGAAACGGTATAACGTTCGATAGGAAACGTTTTAAAAACGTTTAAAAAGCGTTTCGTGCTGTTCGGGTTGCGATTTTCAAATTTGATGCCCATTATGATGCGCTAATGATGCGCCTATCTATTTAATTTTAATTAAAATTATTAAAAGTTGAGAAAAACGATAGTCTACATAAATATAAAATATTACAATAAAGAATACAAATTATGATGGTAATAAAGTTTACTAAAATTAAAGTAAATACATGTACGCGTTCCCTAAAAAATGGCAGGATTATAGTACACTGTAAAATTTCTAGTAATTATCCGTTTTCTAAAAAATTGTAAAATGAACCTCTCTAATTAAAAATCAGTTGTTAGTCCTGCGAGACAGATAAATGTATCTTAACTTAAAAGAAAAATCTTAAAGTTACTTTTTTATTCTTTATACCAGTATATATAGACGATCCCTGTAATTGTTATAGGTAAAATGTTGCCCGTGCATAGTAATAATTACAAGGTTCGTAATGAAAATTTATTCATGGAATAGATATAACAACTCGCGTGGTTCACGTCCAGAAAGATCCTCTCCGTTTTATTTTTAAGGAGCCTTGAAAATTCACGCGAGTTATATAGCGTAATAAATTCTATTGTGACGTCACCTCGCCTTATGATTTACAACAGCGGCGTTACGTAGTTGATGCAACTGTAATACCGTTACCTATCCTTCATCAATTTTCACGAGTTAATAATAAAAAAAAGATTGATGTAAAGTAAGAAACAAATAGCAACGGTATGCGCATACGTTTAGCCGATACTCAATTACTTCTATACGTTCGAGTGTAGATCGTGTTCTATTTGTCTTTTACCAATTTAAATAAATTATTAACCAACGTCGTTAAATTATAATAAGGTTCGAATAGATATTTTATATTTCAGGAGATGACTATTTGTGACATTGTAACTTACAAAAATAGCCTATATGACCTATTACTTGAAAATTATATGTTATTTAAACCAATATTCAATGATTTGAGGATTAGGAATAGCTATTTCATGGTTAATTAATACGCCTCTTCTATCGATATTTAAACAAACGGCTATTTTATACCGAACATATTGTTTTCATTGTTACTAAGGTAGTAAGTAGAACACTTTTGTACGTATACGCATTACAATTTTCTTATTATTAAGTAGATATTTCCAGTGTACGTTTAACAATATATTGTATTATTTAGATTTATTTTTAAGTTCAATTCACTCGTGTGATTGGGAGAATACAATGAATTTATTAATGTTATTATTCGTTTTACAACTTTATCAGCATACGTGTGTACCATATTTATTCATACATTTATAATGAAAATGTGTATTTGTTATTTTACAACGGTCGATAGTAAGGATAAGTTTTGTTTCTTAAAATCAATTTAATCTAATAATTATTAAAAAATTTAAAGAGTTTGCACACGTAATGAAAGAATTACTGTACATCGGAAATATCAACTAAAATCGATTTAAGAATTGTTAGAAAAAATAAATAAATTTTCACCTTAAAAAAATATATAAATTGGGTTATTCGTTTTGTGTAATTACTAACTTCATTCGATGTCTGCGGACATAACGTGAGTTTACAATAATAAAGTATCTTTAACAAATAGTGAATCTGATAGCGACCTAAAATCAAATTGAGTAATTAACCACGGAAGTAGAGGATTCTAATTGATCGTTTTAATTATACTCTATTAGGTAGGTTATTGATTACCTCCAAATTGTTTATTAATGAAAGTTAGATTATCTTTAAAAGTTCATTGTATTTTGGGTTTTCTGAGTAATCCAATAATAATCCAATTAACCTATAAACAATGACTCGAAAATCTCTAAATATAGTTATCGGTATTCGTGATTTCTCGATCAATTTTAAACGTGATCTCTCCAATAATATTGCACAGGCTAAGTGTGAGGTGTGAGAGGTATATTATGTAATAAAAATATTTAAAAGAAATATTGTGGTGTTCTTGTACCCATATGCTCCGAATTTTCGAATAAATTAAACGAGAAAGGATCGTTCGCATAAAAGATCGTTGGAGCAATCGTAAAAGGACAATCCATCACGAGAGAGTTTGTAACAGAACGTGTACCAAAAAGAAGCGCGAGCATACGGAGAAAGATTCGACGATTGCCGGACAATACCGAGGACGGAAGCTTAACGAGCCTCTCTCTCTCTCTCTCTCTCCTTCTCTCGAATTGGTTTTCGCAGCAGGGTCTTCGTGCACGCTTTTGACCCTTGGACATTTCGGTACGGTATAAAGAGAGAAAGGAGGGGAGGGGAGGTGTGTGAGTGTATATATAGGTTCTATACCGAGGATTACGTACGTCCGTTAATTAAGTTAACGAGCTTTAAAGTACCCCCGGAACGGGGCGGACGGCGGACGTAATCTGCCCACACGCCGGCGCGTCGCGTTCTCTCTCGCTCGCTCGCTCGCTCGCTCGGTCTCGCCGGGCCAAAACGGCGCGCACGCACAAAAGAGAGCCACCGCGAACTTTAACGACGATAAGTCACACGACGGAAACAATTACTCGGCTTTCCGTCTACGGGACCAGATCTCTCTTTCCTCTACCTCTTCAATCTCTTGCTCCCTCTCCCTCTCCCTCTCCCTCTCCCTCTCCCTATCCCGCTCGCTTTTCTTCCATTCGCTCGGACCTCCGAAGATTGCGAAAGCATTCGCATCTGATTCTTCAACGTGTACACTTCCGTCAAGTAGATGCACCTGTATCACATTGTTATTTTCTTCGACTACCACGTATTTATACTGTAAAATGTACCATCCAAATTTTAATAAACACCTTCAGCCTTCTCTTTCGTGGATGAAAACACTTGCACGAGTGCAGTGGACGTATGTGCACGTACGTGTACGTAGGTGTACGTGTACGTGTGTAGCTATGGCGCGTCGCACGCTTAATTGTAGTTTATTGAACGTGGAATGCATGGAATACGACTTATTAAAAAATCGTAAAACAAGCACCAGACTGTGTAATCCTCGTAATTACGAAACTCCTCGGTGCGCGCGTGTACGTGTGTGCGTGCACGTATATACGTTCGAACGCATGTACGAATATGAATAGGCCGAACATAAAACACCGAGGTGGAGAATAGTTAAAAAACAACCCAACAAGTCAAAGAGCATTAAATTTTACAAAAACCTTTCTTGTCTGCGCTATAAATTCCGTGATGCATGTATACATGTGCATATATAAATGTATATATACACACATAGGGAGCCTAAATATATTCATATTTATCTTTTATTAATGACGCTGTAAATTCAAAGTATTTAATACATTAGGTCTATGTGAGAGTGGAACATTCTGTGTGTGCGTACAGCTATACAGACGAACGTCCCACGGGTTTACGTTACTACACACGAGCGAGACTAACCGGCTCACTTAAATCGTGTTCTCGCTATTTATAGCTCGTGATTAGATACACATTTACAATCCGATAATCCCAAACTGACGAGAGATCCACCAATTTCTCTTCATATTTATTTTTTTCTTACGCGCGGCCCGACGCTCGTCCCCATGGTCAAGTTCATATCGCTTACGTTATACACCTACTCGCTCCTCCTCCTCCTTCTTCTTCTTTTTAATTTTTTTTCCACTCTTCCTTCCAGAATTTCGCGAGTTCTGTTTGTTCCGCGCACTCTCGTGACGAATGTTACTTTCGTAATTTTCGGCGGATGTATGCGTATGCGCGTACGCACACACATACACACAAACACACAGAATTGGCAAACGTAATCAGACAGGTTTGTCCGTAACGAGGATGTTACAACACACGCTCACTCCATGCGAATACAGATTTTGCTGTTGAAAAAAAATATTTTTTTCATACGCACTTTTATGCATAAACTTCATACGGAAAAAATGTCAAATAAAATTCCTTCAAGTATCTTTGCTTTTGTAATTTTGTAATTATGAATTCGAGTATAATATTTACTGGAGTATTCTTTAGTTGATATTACTAAAATTATCGAAACTGAAATTTTAGAGTTGCTTTCAGTAATACTTGTGTTAGAAAAATACAATACTTTATATACTTTTGATATATCATTTAATTTGACGAGTGTCACAAGCTCCATAATTTTCATAATATGCGCAAATCTTTCCAAAATTACAGCGCTTAAGATTTATACTAAACTAGATAGTAAAATATATAAATCAATAATATTTACGTAGCCTCTTTACGTCATTTGTATTTTAGTAAATTATACTAAAACGTTAAGTAATATTTTTCCCGACTATTTTTTCCCGCGTGCATAGAAAAGGATAATTTTACGGTGCTGATATCAAGCGTAATGATTCATAGATTTACATAAGAGTAAATCGTTCTTCTATGAAAATAGACTAATTAAATAATTTTATCCACGAGATCACGTATATAGTAACGTTCGCCTCTCGTGTTTTTTTTTCTCTGGCATTTGCACGCACCGATGCGGCGCGATAAACTGCTAACCTATAAACGCGTAATCAAGAATGTTCATGCGACGTTTCCGCTCAATTTACCGGGATCTCGTGAGGAAGGTATAATGCAACTACGACAACAACGACAATGACGTAATCGGGATGGATATACGCATACTCGTTGCTGCAACTCTTAATTTAATAAAACTATTTTCAATTCGATGCGAAAAAGGTTTGTCATTCGTTGCCACCGATACGAGGAATTCACCTTCGCGGATTTGTACGTAAGTATATTCATAAATATCCTAAATGCGCATTGTTACGTAATTTATTTTATATCACTGTGTGACACTACAATATTCAATCCAAAAAAATTGGATAGTTTTTACAAAATATGTACGAATACACAATTTGATAGGATCTCGCGATGCAGGTTGTTACGTAAAATTGTAGGAACGATCATACGGGAAAATATTGCAAACCTCAAAACTTTTACCCGATCTAAACCACTTTGGTATCAGTTTACCTTTCAGCTCCCCCAACCAAATGAAAACAGGGAATCGACAACGAAGAGCGAGGAAAAAAAAGAAGGAAAAGAAGCCGTACGAGTGAGAAATATAGCGAGCGGGTGATTTCGGTTGGTCGCGCGATTGAAACCGTTCGACCGACCTTGATTGTCCAAAGTTTGCCGTTGACGCGCAGTCAATTTTGATGCAGTGCAACCGTTTGTCTATGTGCGCCACCTCTCTCTCTCTCTCTCTCTTTCTCTCGTCCGTGTGTCTATCTACTTCTCTCTCTCTCTCTCTCTCCGCATGCGAGTGCATAATTCGGAGGATGGACACGACGGCGTCAGCCCGAAACGGACCGAGCGTGTTTCATTATTCAGTCCGGCCTATTTGCTTTGTGGCGAGGGAGTCAATGGTCCAGGCGAGAAAGATGGCGAGATTCGCGCTGACGGTGGAGCGTGCACCGTGTTATTCCGGAGGTCGGTCGCACGAGCGCACGAGCGCGCGGGGACCGATGACGGCGTCAATCGACCGGGAATTTTCAAACAATGATCCTCCGGATCCGGAATAGAGTTTTACACCGGAGAAAAATCCGTATATATACCCGGGGGTGAGACCCCAGGTGCACACACCGATCGAGATCGTAAATTTTCCCGGGCCTCGGCGGTAGAGTTGCGATGAGTGGTGCGGTTACGCCGACCGTTCGGTGATAACTCAAAGCGCCATTGGGAGATATCGTACTGTGAGGATTTCAACAATGTTACACTGGCTAGTCCGCTCACTCGGCTCCAGTCTCTTTTGCAATTATGGATTCATGAGGTTGAAAAAGCTTTTGCTGCGTCTGCACAATGCGATATCGTTTACTATTTCGAACGCGCGCGCGCGCGGCCCCGCGCTCTACGTCAATGCCAACAGGAAACTTTGACATTCTACATTTAACTATAAAGATGGATAATCTTTGGTCACGTTATTTTCAAACGGATAAATAAGTGTTCGCATCCACATACTTACAACGTTAGACGTTACAAAAGTAGATAAAACAATTCCACGGATCCATTCTTTTGCGTATACCTAACTTGCAACTCCAACTTGGTGTTTGAGTCTTTAGAGGTCCGGAAAATCAACATATTGGCTTAAGTGATTACTCACTTTTATTTAAATACTTTTATTTTTTATAGTTGATAAAACTGAAAGCGATGCGAGTATACTTTAATAATGATAACGATTGGCGTTGCAACTCTCTGTGCGTCAAATGGATTCCACGCGAATCTTCAAAATCGGTTGGAAAATTAAATATTTTCAAAGTGGAAAAAGTATATCGCGTTAGCCGTCCTAGACGGAAAATCCACTGCGTAGAATGTGAAATTTCCCTTGAAACGCATTCTCTAGAGGTTAGATAGTTTTAAATACCCGAATTGATCCATAATCCATAAAGCATCGAAATACAATAGAGGAATACGAATATTTCGATTAATCAAATTTAATATCGTCGAGTGTATATATGTACATCTCCGTTGACTCAGAGGTAGACATATTAGTTTTCGTCTGGTTCTTAGGATATAGTGCGCGCGCGCGCCATCGATTCTGGTATGCAACGAAGAGCGCAGGAGAGAGACAGTGAGAGAGGGAGAGAGTCCATGGAATCCGCGGGAGTACAACCGCGAACCATCGATGGAATATCGAATGCCGTTCCATGTCGCCTCGCCGCGCAACCACACTTGGACGACGTACTCGCATCGGAATGCGTGTCGTGCACAATCGCACACACCGACACACACACACACACACACACACACAGAGAGAGACTGTCGACGATGCTCTCGTCGCTTTGTGCACATTGTAGATTACCCGTCTCTCGAGATATGTCGAAACGACGACTTTTACGTAACGCAGTGCCAATGGAATCCACCAGGTGTACACGATTGAATAATTTACACGGAGGACTATAGTCGCCCGGATGACTTTTTGGATAATTTTGGAGACGAATGTCGATCGCGACTCGTCGGCCTAATGAGAATATTGTTACGGTGTAATATACGGTATCGCGGTATTGTTAGCGTACTTATTAGCATATTATTAGTGTAAATATATCTACTGGTAGGGATTACGTCTCGGGATCATTGATTTGTTCTATGCAAGCTCGAACCGATCGTTCAGACCTCGACCTGCAGGCCAAGTAGCCGGTTGTTCCTCAGTGTAGCACGATGCTTATAAACATATTGTAAACTCAAAGAAGGCTAACATCATGTATAGATGTTACTTATATAAATTTATGTCAATTGTATTAATTTTACATTTACTCATTAAATGTTTTAGTCGACTCGATACTCAATTTAAAAAGCGTTTGATTTGATCTAGTCTTTATTTTACAATTTACAATTACCGACTATACATAAGCAACGTATAGAAATATAGATGGTCGAAAAGATGATTCATGGCAACAAAAATTTATCTATACCAGTAAAATAATAACATTCCTGTTAAAATTTGCTAATAAATTAACGTGTCCAACTGTGCTACTTGAAATATTACAGCCTCAAATGAGTTGGACAAGTTGAGCAATTCTTTTTTCTGATGAGATTGACCGAAATATCTCCAATTACTCTACCATGAGTCAAAAGGGGCCATTTAAAAAACACAGGGAATTCATCATAATTCCAATTGATCTATGCAAGCTAACCAGTGACTCACTCGAATCGAACGACCAAAATTATTATTTCGAGTGTTAGGACAAATACAATACGGTGACATTCCTATCGATTAGTTATTGTCCTCGAAATCAAAGAAGAATCTCACCGAGACGCATCTTACCTTCCATACAAGAATTATCTTTTTGTCGCTCGTAAATAAACATATAATTAGACAATTAACCAACATAACGGGGTATAAGTTGTATATACCAGTGCAGAGAACCAACCAAGCCATCGTATATATCGGTCGACGTGAACGTCGACAAGTGGGAGATCCCAAAGGAAAAGGAAGGGATTATAGATAAGACAGATTGCGCAAAGTGTAAACAGTAAATAACGATAACGAGCGTGAATCTTTCTTATATATATTCATGAGTGAACGAGTGTCCTATCCACCGTTCTCCACGTTGGAGTGAATGGATACGTATCGCGAGAGTAAGCGCGAAAGAGAAAGGGAGAAAATGATCGAGGTGAATCGCGCGATTGAATGAACGATCCCGAGAAAGAGAAAGGCTGCGCGATGACGATCGCGATGACGAGGCGGTGCA
The DNA here is from genome assembly GCA_026168455.1 of Theocolax elegans. Classification (NCBI taxonomy): domain Eukaryota; kingdom Metazoa; phylum Arthropoda; class Insecta; order Hymenoptera; family Cerocephalidae; genus Theocolax; species Theocolax elegans. The sequence continues at coordinate 86,282,623 of CM047428.1, read as the reverse complement.
TATACCACTAGAGACACGTTGGAGGCCAACTAAACGCCGTGTCGCGTTAATTATTATCCGAGGCTTCGTCGACGTTCCTACACGTCCACGTGCATGCGAGAATCCTTTTCTCGCACGACAGTCCTTGAATTCTTCTCGCACGCGCGCGCGCGCTCGCGAAAAAGTAAGCCAAGGGATCGTTCCAGCTTTGTGGTTTCAGAACAGAGAGAAAAAAACGGAAGATATCCACGCTTTTGTTTCGTCACGAAAAGTAACGCGAGTGTAATAATATAGCGATTTTTAAGAGATTCAACAATTAATATGTTATTCTTATTGCGAATGAGAACGGTTATTACGTTGAAAAGTTGTCGATCTATTGAAATCCATCGAACCGACCGAAATTTCATTTTGAAAAGGTTGACGTTCGTGTACGCACCAGCCAATTTCAATCAGTCGCGTGTTTCTTCGAGAACGTAAATATACGTGTATTTAATCAACGTTACGTAAACCGCCATAAAAATTCTCCGTCCATCGATGTCACTTTTACCTTGCAAAAAATAAATAAGACGATTACACGAATTGTACTCGCGCGTACACAGAGTTTTAATTTCTCGGGTGCGTATCGCGATCGACGACGATTGACAAAGGTAGAAAAGAAAACCGTCGCATAAAAAACCGCAAATAAATGCTTCACAGCCACAACAATAAGTATTTTACCAAGACGAAGTTTAAAAAAAGGAAAATGCAGATCCAGCGGTAAAGGAAAAATGGTGATCCATCCGACAAGAAAGAAAGAGAGAGAGAGAGAGAGAGAGAGAGAGGGAGAGAGAGACGTAGGGGCTTCGTATATTATTTGCGTTGGCCCATAAACCAGGGCAATTTTATTAGTGCAAAAGATAAAGTTCAATTTATAAAAGCCTAACGGATGATACGGGGGGCTCATCGACCATAAAAAATCGTATCAGGGAATACATTTTTTCCCGTCTCTCTTTTTCACGCAGACGCTCGTAACTTGCTTATAACGCTTCGTACCGGCTCCTGACGGGGCAAAAACCATAAAAAAATCAGCGGCGCGCAGATCCGCGCGAAATTCGCCAAGGGATAGGGTGGATCGAACCGACGAATGCACCAACAACGTTTGAACAAAAAAACTGCGAGAGCGAGAGAGAGAGAGGAGTAGTGGTAGGTAAGGGATGAGACGAAGAAAACGAATAACTGAAAAACAAAAATAAAATAAAATAAAAGCGAACGCTGACAAGCAATAGCTATAAATTTAAGGACCCTGTGTCGTCGATTGTTTTGCCTATATCTGCCTGTCTTTATCTCGCTGACGATTCGATCGACCGTTCGTCCGTCCGTTTCGTCCGTTTCGTTCGTTCCGTCCCTCCGTCCTTCCCTCCTTCCGTCCGTCATGGTGGTGACGTCCTCTCCTCTTTTCTACCTATAATCTCTTTCCCTTATTCACTCTTACTGACGCGTTTGACGTTACGAGTTTTCATTGTTCGACGTTACATATTTACAATTATTCCCAACAGACCTTCGACTTCTTCATTCGAAAGTTAGATAATTCGTATATATAAGTAATTTTCATATGCAACCAATAAGAAATATACTTATCAGGTTCCAATAACTTTTAATTAATAAAAATACTGTGTTTCAAACTACAAATTATTTGTTAGTTTTAATCAATTATTTTTTTCAAACGTATTTACCAAAATATTTGACAGAATTAACTGAACTTTATTACAGTGCAAGTACATTATAATATAACTTCTAAAGCATGATAACTAATGCAAAGAAAAAGTAAATTATCTTTTTATCCTGTTTTTGCCTTGATCATCTGTTTGGCAATATGTGATTAGTATACAGTGTTATGTTATTTAAATTATTCTATGTGACTGTATAATATGAATATTTTCAAATATTTTTTACCTTGTAAGCCGCAATGTTAATAATGAAACTTCGGTAATTTACATATGAATTGTATTATGCGGGTTCATTTAAATTGATAAATTTTGACATTCTTTAAAACAATACACCTGACCAATAATAAATTCCACATCTTTCATAAATATATCGCGATTTACATTCTTCATTAATATATAGCGTTTCAACTTTCCTGTTGTATACTAGAAACTAAATTTCGTTCCAATGTCTGAAAGTTGGAATTTTAAGTTCTGTGTTCCTAATTTACAAAAGTAAAAATTTCATTCCAATATTTGAGAAGAAAACACATCGGGATTTTCAATTTATAAGAGTATAAAAGACCGTGTTTCTACTTCAGAAATCTATAAATAACGTATCAATATTTTCAAACATCATAATTTGTAATTTTAAAAAGTATAAGCTTCTATATATTAATTAGGAAAATATTAAATTTCATTCTAATTATTCCAAGTTTTGTGAAGAAGGAAAATGAAAGTTTTATTTTGAAATGAATACAGATTCCAAGTGTTATTGTGCGAAAAAGTAAAAATTTCGTTCCACTCTTTCAAAAATATGAACGTTGTAATTTTTACTTATAAAACGTATATAATTCCAAATACCTATTTTACAAAAGTATAAAATGTCGTTTCCGCATTTAAAAAATAGAAACTGAGAAATTTAAAATTATAAATTATAATTGAAGTAAAAACTACCTTTTTATATACATACTGCAGAATATCTACTTAAAAAGTGCGTCAATTTGTGTACTTAAGAGGTACGTGAGAAGCGCACACGTACTTACGCTCCACACATAATCCAAATAGAAAGAAGACAAGTTTTTCCATTTTCAAAAGATATAAGGATAAATAGTAAAAGAAAAGGTAGGTTAAACGACAGCACACTTTTCTATGAAATATCCTGAGAAACTAACCTTCCACACATCCTCAGAAAAGAGATATCTATATATATATATATCTCAGTGAATGCACTTTGTATGAAAAGTGTGACCGACATCCGCGCGCCGCACTCATCGGTTTTTCTGTCTCGCCTTCTCATACCTTCTTCTTCTTTTTCTTCTTCTTTTTTCACTGTTGACGCTGATATGCATTCCGCGCGTGCGTTAGTGACTCGAGGCCAAATTTCGAATAGCGATTTCTTATACCGAGCCAAACATATATATGGAGAAAGAGAGAGAGAGATAAAAAAAAGAGAAATTGGCTTGTCTCGAACGTTGGTGTGTGTCCCTTGAAAGTCGGATTTGATTCACCTCCCACGCGAAAATAGGATTTTGATTCTTTGCGACGGAGGGTTTTTACTAGCGCGCCATGGGTAACTATATATGCGAAATATTTAATGCGATTGGGCAAACCTGTTTCCCGGGATGGGTTATCGACTACCGTCACATTTTAACGACTCCAACTTATTAAAAAAACATACACGACTTTGTGGTTTCATTGATTTATTCGAACGAGCTCGGGGTAATATCATTTCGGTATAAAGTACATTTCCGTGCGTATATATTTATATATTATATTATCTTTTTTTTCCTTTGGTTACAACGCAACATCATAGATACATACATATGTATGCGAATGGATCTGTTTGATCAACATTTTATTTATAATGTTATACAAATTTATTTGTCGGTCTACTTCATTATTCGCGTGACTGTCTAATTATTATTCATAATTAAGCTATATACATATGTGAATGAGCAATCAAAGTTAATTGCAATTGAAACATTTTTAAATAATGCGCTCTTTTATTTTTTGTGTATTTGTTCTAAAACGTACATTTTTCTCTTTCGATAATGATACCTTCTTTTATTTCTCGTTAATATTCCTTTATTTAATTTACATCATCATATTTATGCGAATTATTTAAAAACAAAGAGAACATTTTATCCCAAATATTTATGACAATTATAGCAACGGACATGATTTGTACGAATCGAGATACATATATTTTCTTAATAATCTTTGACGTCGATCTAATGCTTATATGGATTTAATCCTTTTTATCAGTCGATAAAACAGGCGACAACGGCATCGCAAGGACATTTAACTGCGCGAATCCTCTTTCCAAATAAAAAAATTGAACCTACGTAAAAAAAAGAGAAAAAGCAAGTAAAGTAAAGTAAAAAAAGTAGATAGAAACGGACTTTGCGGTAGAAAGCGAAAGGCAGAACGAAAATATCGACAGTCGAAGCTTTGGAGGATCGTTCGTGTCGGTTTATCGCGCGCATCGCGACGATCCCCCGTATATATACGCGCTTTTCCACAAAGAGAAGCTGTACGAACGCCGATCGATCGATCGTTATACAGTTGTCTCATTAATGCTCAACACGCGTCGTATATTTATGTACATTCCTTGTTAATAAATGTGTATATACCTATTTTCCAAGGGAAATTTTACCAACGCGGAGGATACTCGAGGATTCGAAAATTATTCGCTTAATGAAATTTAACACCTCGTTTTCACCTTTCTTTCATTTTTTTTCTGTCTATATCATCAAAGCGCGCACACGCGAATGACCAGAATTCTAATTAGTATAGGGTACCTCGTTTTTTTTAAATTTGTCACGCGACGTAAAAAAATTGCGCAACATATTTGTGTGAAGGGAAAGTTTTACGATCTATCGGATTATGAATATTACAAATGATAATATACGTGGATTAAAATTTTATGAGAATTTTCGAATATACGAAGGTAACAATTATATATATGTACGTGTATATATATTTAATGGTAGCTTTTCAATAATAGAATCATTTTACACCGTTCATCCGATTATTAATATTTTAGGAAATTTAGTTATCCAGTCATTACGGCTCAGAGTACTGCTTTTAGTTAAGATAATCGAAATTAACATGTAATGACATTTTAAACACGAATCATTTATAATTTCTCGTATTATAATAATAATAATAATAAAATTATATTAATCTATGTACATATGTATGTGTGTGTGTGCGTGTGTGCGCGTGCGCGTGCGTGTGTGTGTATGTGTGTATGTAATATTGATTGGGCATTAAATTATGGCATTGCATTAAGCGGTAATAATTTTCTCGTTAAATATTTCAATATAATTCATTTTTAATTATGTTATAGTTTTTATAAGTAGTATGAAATTCTCATTTATTTTCCTTCTTTTATTATTACCCGTTGGTAGGAAATACGAGAACCAACATAGCCTAGGGAGTAACAGTTGAATAATTTTTTTATGAATAATATTTGTCAATGGTTAAGCAATGAAAATTTTAAATTTGTAAAAATTTAGAAATATATGAATTGAAAATAGTTGTAATATATAATTTAAAATAGTTGAAAGAGTACAATGTTTTTGATAAATATAATTTTCCATAAAGGGTTGAGTTTAGGGTGTAATATACACATATATTCAACTATAACTCTTAATATAACCGAAAAAAGAGTAATCCTTAATGAGAAAGTTTGATAATTCCAGAAACTCAATAATTAAACATAAAAATTTCGTGTAAATATCATGGAGAGTAATGACGCCACAAAAATTACTAGGTGTTACGACAAATCGCGAATAAATTCGGTATCCCGCGTAAAGCGTTTCGTCGCGACGTATTCGCGGGAGTGGATAAAAAAATTCAGGGTGAAATCAACGAAGTATAAATTTCACATACTCGTCGGAATAAACGTAAAGCTCCCGAGCGGTTCTTCGCTCGCGTAATCCAGATCTACGTGTATAAACGTTTCGCGCGCAACGACTTAATTTAAAATATAAAAAAATTTCGCCTCCTAAAGCGGGTGAAAAATGTTGGAATTAACACATTTCTTTTACACGGCGGAAACTCGAGCACCGTAAACAGAGGGAAGGACGTACGCACTCACAGAGACACAGGGAGAGAGAGAGATAGAGAGCCAAGCCTCGTGATTTTGCCAGGTTTTCTCGACATGCTCAGTGAAACCGTCGCCGTTGCCCAGTTTCTATTGTTGCATTATCTCCGGGCAGTGACCACGTCGACGTTGAACTTTTTAAAGAGATGTACAAACGATCCACTCTCTACCTATACATACATACACGTATACACCTAGTCTGATGTTTCTTTTTTTTATATTATTATATATATATATATATATATATATATATACATACGTATAAAGTAAAATTTCTATGTAGCTTTGCGCAGCATTGATAAAATTCTCTCGAGGCATTACGTTTACTTTACCGACCAAGTTTTATGGTGAACGGGAAGGATAAACCTTGGTAGGGTATATTACGTGACTTCGCGTGTGTGCACCGGACTCTGACGTTCCGGAGAGGGAAGAAAAAAAACAACAACTTTTTAAATTTGTCTTTTCACGTTAAAATGTTGCTTTTGTTTCCATCGTTTTTTTACGTGACGCGAGGTATTCCTTTTCTCATATTTGGACTATCGAATGAACTTGAGAAAGAAAAGAAATGGTACGTAATTCTGATTTAGTGGATGTTACAAACACGTATACTTGATATATATGTGTTCGTTAATTTTATTTAACATACCAATACACGACGACTCCTGCAAATGTAATAATGATAATAGTAATAATAATAATAATAATAACAATGAAATTTCCTCTAGTTTCCACGTTTCTAAACTCGTGTAATTTAAACACGCGTAAAATTACGGAGAGAAAGAGATAGAGAAGAGTATATGTAGTGCTCCCGAAACATAATTCTGCAACTTTATATGAAATTTAGTAAACTCTCGACGAATTCTCACCAAGAATTAAAATAAAAATAATATTAAGTAATTTAAATTTTACAAAATGTACAGCACGCGATTAACAACGTACGTACAAGTGTCTGTGCGGGGGTGACTACGCGTACGTATGTGCGTATGTGCGTATGTGCGTTTACACGATTCCGATGAAAATGAATTAATTAAGAAACGGTTGTAGGAGCGAATCAGTTTTCACCCACATCGAAATCCGCAATTGCGATCGGATTCGCCACTCGATGAAAACGTTACGACCCAACGAAATTATAGTCACCGTCACGCGCTCACAATCAACAGTAATGAAACCGTAAAAAAAAATTCTCTCCTAGTGGACCTTATATTCTCACTCTTTTTTATATAAAATTTTGTTGGTCGAACGCAGTAGACACCACGGATGATTGCGATACGTGTCCGCGTGACGCGATGCCGAGTATAGGCAATTAAAAGCCAGACGGGTTGGTTTACATCTGCTTTATTTTTAGCGATCGGTCACAAACGATGACGAGGTTGACGGTTAGCTACATTCGTAATTACCTGTAAATATACACATGTAAATCGAGCACCTGTGTCGAGTCTTCCTTTTTCCCCTCATTTTTTTCCATCGAATGCTATTCCTCCCTCTCTTTTTCTCGTTTTTTTTTTCGTTCGAAACTACCCGCTCTGGCTATCTCGATTATCCAGTGATTTCGTTATGGACTTTCCTTTTGAATTTTTAGCTGTCTATGCCCGAGGTAACGAAATTAAATAATGACAGATGGAGTGTTCGCGGAGTCTATTGCGCTATTCATTTTTCCGTTCATCGAATTCTCTTTTTTTCCGTAATAGTTGCTTCCGCTGATCGTTTTGTCGTGAAAGAGTTTGCGTTAAAAAGTACTGAAGGAAATATTTGATTAAAATTATGTAGAATACCCTGGTATAGACAGGAATCAAGAACGGTTTATCAAAAAAATACCTTACAATACTGCTTCAAAAAATTATTCCTTCGCTTTACAAGCAGTTCGGTAATAACGAATACTCACATTTGAAAAAAAAACTTTAAAATAATAAAGTTACTTGATAAGTAGTTGATCGTTGACAAATATTATTCATTAACAAATTACCCAACTATTACTTGGTAGACTATTTTCATTGACTTATTGTCCAGCGGGGTAAGTCATCTGAAATTTTACGCATTCCTTAAAAGTTTAAATTATGAATTTAAAAACAAACCTTCTTTCAATTTTGTGGGCTCAAAGGAAACGATTCTTGAAACATCTTTCTCTTCAGGTAGTTGTATTCGTTTGAAAACAGCACCTATTATTTTATCTGTTCTTTAAATTGTATTGCCTCGATAGAATTATTTGCCTTAAACAGTAAGTCTACCAGATTTTACGCTATTTTCAATTTAAGTTATGTGTATATGTGTATGTATTTGTGGAATTTAAATATCTTCGAGAAGATAACTATTTTTTGTTAAATGAATATAAAATCATCGTCTATGTATCTACCATATTAACGGCAACCTTAGCTTATGCCGCGGAAAGTAAAAAAAAAATAAAAATAAACGAAAATCCAAGGATTAATTGCACAGAGAGAACAAGATTTTTCTGTAATAAGTATCAATCGGTAGAAACATCGTTGGTCAGTAATAATTAGTAAGTTGTAAAGCACTTTATATAGGTATATCCCCGCGCAGTGTGTATTCGAAAGCAATGTTTATTTCAACTTTACGGTCTTGCAGCGCACTCGAAGCGCAAGGAAGCAAGTTGAAAATAAAAAGAAAGAAAAAATAGAAGGTTGCGGATAGGAAGCAATAGGACGGAAAATTAATGATCCAAGGCGTATTAGGTATATCTACGATACGTTGGGACTTGCCGGAGTATACAGATACTCTCTCTATCCGAGCCTCGATTTATCCGGTGCATTCGCCTTCGTTCCAAGTATCATCGCGTCCAGCGCATCATTGGATACGTCGTATTAAGTCGAAGGAAGGGACGGGGAGGAGAGGGACGTTTGCGCTTGCTCGGAGAAACAGGTACGACGGAACAACGCGACAGCCACGTCGAATCGATTCACCTATGTTGGGACGCACACGCTATTTCCGCTACGTCCGATCACATCATCGGACCACTCCGCGAGCCGTCTCTCTCTCTTTCTCTCTCTCACTCTCTCTTTATATATAATATAACTTTACGCCGTTCGATGACCTCGGTTCGGTGCAGTGAAAATTACAAAAATGACTCTCCTTGTTTATCATCGCCCGTTTCCTATTATTATTTCTCTTTTTTTCCTTTTTTTATTCTTTCGTTATTCTTTCGTTAGGAATATACATCACTTTTCGATCGTTAACGAATGCTCGACGTAATGGAAATGGATTTTGCTACGGGAATAGTTTAAATCTATTACATTAGGATCACGTTTCGCTACTACCACACACACACACACACGCGCGCGCGCACACACACACCTACTCGAGATAATTAACATCTTTGTCAGCGATCGTCGAATCAAAATATACGAACGCGATGCGTATACCGTCAATCAGTTCATAGCTAATTTCACGTACACATATAGACGTGTAAACGCACGTACAGCCAAGATAATTGTGTGTAAAGTTTATTTTTATAATACGATCACAGAGAATTAATTAGAATCGATTGATTGTCATTAATAATCAAACCTTTAGCATATAGTAGACATATATGTACAGTACGAATGTAGGACATGATAGTCATTTGAACAAACTCTCCTCGTTACCGGTTAATAATAATAACTCCTCGGCTTTCTGAAAAAGCGAAAGGGTATGGCGTTTGAAGAAGCCACTTGAATTTCGATGGGGTAAAAACATGGCGGCGCATCCCTTCTCCGGATCGTTTGACGCGACAAATTAGCTTTAGCCCGGAGCACGGTTGTGCGCATCTCGAAATTCAAACAGAGCGAGGAAACCTCTCCTCCTCCACCTCCACCTCCACCCCCTCCTCCACCTCTCTGGATAATTACGTAGCGAAACATCCCGTCCCACCCTCTATTTCGCAGTGCAGAAATTTGGTAATTTTCCAACCACGACAGATAAGCCTGGGCTATTCCCCGTAACGAAGGGAATTTCGAGGCCGCGCCTGACGTGCATCCCCCGCCGCCGCCGCCGCCGCCGCACTCGCGGAAATTCATCCGTATATACGTGTACGTGTACCTAGAGACAGAGATCCGCAGCACGCACGCGTATATGGCTTAATTCGTATTAAATCAAGTGCCCGTTGATTACGAATGGGTCGAATGGGTCGGATGGGTCGGATGGGTCGGATGGGGCGAATGGCTCGAGCGGGTGGAATTTTTTATTATTTCCGCGCAACGACACGAGCTACCCAAAATTCGATTCCCGATGATCGGATGATGATCACCACCCGAGAGAGGAGGAGGATCCTTTACAAAATGAATTATACCGTTCGACCAAGCATTTCGACGTTTGATGAAGACGGATGCTCCGCGTGCACGGTCATCAAAATGAAAATCATTTCCGCGAAACGACTCGAATCTCGTTTTGTACATACCTATATGTATACACATCACGGTTTACCTCTACATCACCGGCGGCTCGATCGATGATAATCGTACGAAATGGATTTCGGTTCGTTTTCGAGGGATCGCGAGCCAACGGCAAATTATCGTACGTGGCTACGTCGATGCTCTTGTCTGCCGTGCCAGTGCCGTGCCAGTGCCGTGCCAGTGCCGTGCCACTATTGTACAACCGCTTCCTCTCTCGCCGCGTGGTTCGATCACCCGAGTGAAATAATAATTTCTTTGTGGAGCACGTAAGCGAGACGCCGCGTACCGTAAATTAATCTCGAACGACGATAAATTTCGAGGACAGATTGGATTCTAAAATTTTAACGACGATTCCGCGGGCAAGACGCGTACGTATGTGCATCCCGCGAAACGGGGAAAGTGCAAAGAGCTAGGATTGATATCGCACCAAGTGTAATATTTGTACGGTTTTATACACGTTAAAGTTAAACTCGTTCTCGGAATCCTCGTTGGAGCAATAACCGCATCTCAATTGAATTCGCTTGGCAGCTGGGAATGTGTGCGAGTGGTGCGTGAGTGTTGAGCGAGTGTGTGTCTCCGTTATCTCCCTCTCCTCTCCTCGATCAAATTCCAGTGGGTACAAGACGCTCGAGAAGGGACTTAATTTGTGTGCGCTCGCAAGACAACGATGATGAACTCGTAAAATTCGTCGAGGCAGCTCGAGTGTAAGTGCGCGCGCGTGTGTGTGTGTGTGTGAGTGAGCGCGTAGGTTGGCGCGCACTGTAAAGTTTTAACAGCGTCTGCAGCCGATAAATCTCGAAGCCATCTCAGGGGCGTGCAGTCGTTAAACGAGCACGAGGAGTTGCTACACAAGATCTCCGCGAATAGTTGTGTCCTGGCTGATTACGCCTGCCTGCCATGGCTGCCTGCCTGCTTGGCCCGATCGTCGAGTCTCGCTGCGTTATCGGTCGATCTGCTGCATCGCGCGCGCGCGTCCGCTCGCGAGAGGGAGAGAAAGACGGGCAGTAAACTCGAGACTGTAAACGGCCGCAAGCGTTAATTGCCCCCTCGATCATCCCTTCTAATTCCCGCGAACGAGCGATTTTCAAATCTCGAGGATAGAGACCATAAGGATTAACCGAGGAACGATGCGAAATTCCGGTTCGACGTTCAATCGGTCCGGATCCTTATACGAAGTTTATTGCTCTCTGACGATGATTCGCCACCTATAACCCCTGACAATCTCTCACGTATATACCACGAGACTCTTAATTGTACGAGCGAGCGCCTTTTCCGCGTTTCCTCTCACTAAAACTACCCGCAAAATACGGACTCTTTGAATAAATTTTATTGTCCGAACGAGAAACTTGAGATCCTCGCGCCGCTCAGTTTTATTAACGGTTATCGATACTCTTCTACACTATAAAACCCTTGCCTCGCTAAATTATTACTTATACGCACTTGTAACGTTTATCTACACACTACTCGGTTTTATGACTTATCAATTTTAACATTTTCTTTTCCTTTTCTTTTCTTTTCTCTACTTTTCTTTTCTTTACAACCAAGATGTTTTCTTATCGTTATCGCGATGAAGATTCGCGTAAGGGAAGAACGTTTAAGTCTACTGCGTTTTAAGTATCTTCGTAATTCATCGTTGCGTCATTGGAAATGGAAATTTCTCAAGCACTACCAGGGTACGACGAAAAACGAAAATAATTTGCAACATATAAACTTTCAACTGCAACAAGTTATTATTTTTCGTATTTATCAATTTTCCGTATACCTGCGAAATAGCTTATTTACTTAAAATAATCGAGTTAACTTGGAGATACTCCTAAATAAATAAGATGTTTTAAAAATGTAAATTTTTGTTTATAAATAAAGTAAAAAGGAGACTTTGTCGATAATTTTAAAACGTATAATAAATATAAAAAATATATTAACAAAAAAAGTGCATATATCATTAATATTACTGCTACTTGTGAACATAATTTAATTCGTTTTTAGAGATCTGGAACCTTCTCTCAGAGATCCATATAATACTCTCAAGGTGGTTGTATTCTCTAGAGTGTGAGTAAATATATGCAAAAATGTCTGATAGTTTTATTGAATAAGTCTTATTTCAAGTAAAATCACTAAAACTATAATTTCTTGTAGCTAGTCATTCCTATATATTTTTTATACGGATCTAAGCTAAACTATAAGGTATAACTTCAAAAAATAATTAGTTAAATACGATGACACTTGTTACGATTTAATTTGTAATTTTTATTATTGCATGTAAGGAATCCTCAAAGTTACAGAAAATCCAGCACCCACACTCTAAGTCATCTTGTTGTTAGTTATAGTAGTAAGTTGCACAAACTTCCAATTCACTGTCTATAAGATTAAAAGCGGACTGCACTGGACCAAACTGTTCCAACTTTGTGGATATTATTTATTAATATATTAGTTATGGTACGAGTACAGAAAATTGGTTTCGAATACGCAAAATATTTTTTATTATACGAGTATATTAATTAATTTTAATTTCAAATAATAATTGATAGAAAACTTATTGATATATATGGATACATATCTGTTGAGTTCCTTAAATAAATAGTTTAAATATACAATAACCCTTATGTATTTACATATTATCAAAGGAGCTTACTGAGAAAATTTAAATAATATATATTTTTAACGTGACGAGGAAAAATGTGTTGAATATTCGTGTGATGTAATCAATAAAATTAATAAAAATTCCTATCATCTTTTTCATATTCATCTTATACTACGACTTTTATTATCTCTTTAATCACAGGTTTATAGCAAATACGCTCAATGTATTCAAGTATTTCTTACTGTTGACTGCCAACAAACGACACGGTAGTATCGAAAACCATTGCTCACCTGAAACAAAACAAAATAAATGTCGTTAATACAACACGAAATTGAAATAAAGTATTAAAAAGTATTATAAAACGATATTGCATTAAATTTACTTTTTATTTCACTCGCACTAATACCCTAAAGTGAGAAAAGTGGTTTAATAAAATTTATAATAGAGAGTGAGGATATATAGGATATCATAATTTTTACTATTGTAGCGGCTTGCTACATACGCTCGGGCATTTATTATTAAGTTAAATATTATATATGATTAAATTAAAGCACATGAATCATATTATATGTATTTATAAATAAGTTGTATTCAAACACACGCAAACAAACACATACACATGCATATACATCCTCAAACACGCCTCCTTTACGAAGTCCCTTCGCAGGTCAGTCTTTTCCTAATCCTAAACCTTTTCACCCGCGCGGACATCCATTCCTCAATTGTTTTATATTTCGGCATCCTTACGGTTAAAGTTTTATGCTCAGTTTTATAGTCATCCGGGTAATTAATTTCTTTTCACGTTTTGGGATTCACCCGGTCAATGTTTTCCTTAATTACTGCATATATCTGGTTCGCATCGTTCGACGGGTTCAAACTTGCAAACCTTTTCCCTACCTTAGAAAACTAACTGTACCGATTATTATCATCCCTTCCATCCCTTTCCGTAGGTGACCTGCGAAGCAGCTTTGCATAGGAGATTCATTCACAGCCTAACGCTCCACCCGAGCACACATACTCGTTAGACACGTACAACGAAATATTTTAATAAACTTTATTTATATTCTGTAATCATCTGTTCATTTATTTTACACTACACGGCGCGTACCCGACAACCAAAGTGGTGACCCCGACGTGATTTTAAAAGTGACGTTTTAGTAAACTTTGTGAAACGAATAGGTTGTTTCGCCGCGTAGTGCATACGATATATAGTGACTTTTTCTTTCGTGCAATTATAAAAACACTAAACTTCTAAGCAACATGCTCCAAAACGATACGAGGGAAGTGCCATCGCCAGTGTCCGCCGCGACTCCTTCAATCGAGCGCGTGGCGGTGCGATTACCGCAGTTTATGCCAACGGAACCCGCGCTATGGTTCAACATGGCCGAACACAGTTTCGCTTCAAGTGGTGTGACCACCGAAAAAACGAAGTTCGGATACGTGCTAGGTGTCCTCGAACCGCGTTACGCACTCGAGGTCAAGGATATTATCACCGATCCACCGGCCGATTGCCCGTATACAAAGCTTCGAGAAGAGCTTATTCGAAGGTTAAGTGCGTCACAAGACGAGAAGACCAAGCGGCTCCTCGAGAACGAGGAAATCGGCGACAGAAAGCCCTCGCAGTTTCTCCGCCACCTCAAGGACCTAGGCGGCTCGGCGATTTCAGATCCAGTGATACGCACCCTTTGGCTTGGCCGTCTACCAACTTCAGTGCAAGCCATTTTAGCGACACAACAGGGCATCGCGTTAGACAAATTGGCAGAACTAGCCGACGCCGTTATGGCTACAATGGGAAGCGGTCCCACACCTCACGTCGCGGAAGTAATGCCGACACAGCTCGAGGCTATATTTAACGTAAAAATGACGCAATTCGCATTAAATCTACGGGAGGAGCTGATTGCCACTTTCAAACGTGAGGTGAGTGAATTAAAAGCGGAAGTAAACCGAGAGCCCGCGTTCCGATCGCGCCCTCGCTCGCGCTCGCGAGACCGATCGCGGTCGCGACCCGCGAGTCCACGCCACGAGGGCACCGAATGCTGGTACCATTGGCGATTCGGGGCAGCCGCCCGTTGCTGCCGTCAACCGTGCACGTTCCAGGGAAACGCGACCGGCACTCGCTAATGGCGGCGAGCGAGCCGAGTTTCACAACGCGCCGCCTGTTCGTTACCGACAAGGAAACGAGGTCCCAATTTTTAATAGACACCGGCGCCGACCTTTGCGTGTACCCGCGAATGGCAGTTCGCGGCCCATTGAAAAGGTCGACTTACGAATTAGCAGCAGCAAATGGTACGGTAATCGCGACTTACGGAACAAAGACACTTGCGTTAAATCTCGGGTTACGACGGTCACTTCCGTGGAAATTTACGATCGCGGATGTAAGCAAACCGATCATCGGCGCTGATTTTTTATCTCACTACGGATTGTTAGTGGATATTCGAAACGGCCGACTTATTGATCAATTATCAAACATCGGAACACGCGGCCAGGTATGCGAGTGTAATATCCCGAGTATCAAAGTTATTACGGGAGCAACACCTTATCACCGTTTACTCGCCGATTACCCGGACATCACGCGCCCGGACGGCCGTGCACCTGTTATCAAGCACAACACAAAACACTACGTCGAAACGACGTCCGGACCACCAGCGGCAGCAAAACCACGCCGCCTTGCTCCTGAACGCTACATGGCGGCCAAAAGAGCGTTCGAGGCAATGTTGCAACTCGGTACCGCGAGACCCTCGTCGAGCAGCTGGGCGGCGCCTCTACACATGGTGCCCAAACAAGACGATGAGTGGCGACCTTGCGGAGATTATCGTGCGCTAAACGCACGCACCATCCCGGACCGGTATCCTGTTAAGCATATACAAGATTTCGCGCAAACTCTACACGGCAAATCAATTTTTTCAAAAATTGACCTGGTGCGTGCGTATAATCAGATACCGGTGGCCGAGGAAGACATCCACAAAACGGCCATCACCACACCTTTCGGGTTATTTGAGTTTCCGTTTATGAGTTTCGGTCTCAGAAACGCCGCTCAAACATTCCAGCGATTTTGTGACGAGATGCTGCGAGGACTCGACTTCTGCTACGGATATATAGACGATATCCTAGTGGCATCAACGAACGAAGAGGAGCACTTCGACCACCTACGGCAGCTCTTTCAACGCCTACAAGAATACGGTATCGTATTAAACCCGGGAAAGTGCCTCTTTGGTCAACCAGAAGTTCCTTTTCTCGGCTACCTGATCACGCCGAAGGGCGTGCAACCACTCCCTAATAGAATTACAGCAATTAGGGAGTACAAAAGACCTACAACCGCAAAACAATTAAGGCAGTTTTTGGGTATGGTAAATTTCTATCGAAATTGCTTACCTAAAACAGCTGAACGACAAGCCCCGCTCAACGATTTATTGCACGGGCAGCTCAAAGGCAAGGCACCGATTACCTGGAACCCAGAAGCCACCGAAGCATTCAATCAAGTACGAGAGGATTTATCACACGCGACTTTACTCGCGCACCCACAATCTGGAGCATTTCTCGCGCTCGTCTGCGATGCATCTGATGTAGCTGTAGGTGCCGTGCTGCAGCAACGGGTAAACGATCAGTGGGAACCTCTTGGATTCTTCTCCAAAAAGTTAAGCCCGACCGAAAATCGGTATAGTGCGTTCGACCGCGAGTTACTCGCGATTTATCTAGCAATAAAACATTTTAAGCATATGCTAGAAGCTCGCGATTTTACAATCTTCACGGACCACAAGCCGCTAATATTCGCTTTTAAACAAAAATTAGAAAAGGCTACACCAAGGCAAGCTCGACATCTTGACTTTATCGGTCAGTACACCACAGACATTAGACACGTGGCCGGTCAAGATAACATCGTCGCCGATGCACTTTCACGCATCGAAACCATAACTACATGTATCGACTACAGTGCTTTAGCAGCATCCCAACAAGAGGACGAGGAGCTTAAAACATACCTGTGTCCGGAATCAACGCTGAAACTCAAGCTATTTCAGATTCCCGGAACGGACACAGCTGTTTTTTGCGATATCTCCACATCCACGGCAAGACCTTACATCACAGCTTCCTTTCGGAAAGCTGCATTCAACTCCGTGCATCACTTGTCTCATCCAGGGATTAAAGCTACGGTCAAGCAAGTGACACAACGTTTTGTTTGGCCTTCGATCAAAACCGATTGTCGCGAATGGGCGCGAGCGTGCATCGCGTGTCAAAGGTCAAAGATTACACGGCACGTTACTTCGCCAACGGGCGAATTCACACCACCATCAGCCCGATTCCAGCACGTACATATAGATATCATAGTACTGCCGATATCGGAAGGACAACGGTACTGCCTAACGTGCGTCGACCGCTATACACGCTGGCCCGAAGCTTTCCCGCTGCCGGACCAAGAGGCGGAGACAGTTGCTCGAGCATTTTACGAGGGCTGGATCTGCCGTTTCGGAACACCATTAAGGGTTACAACAGACCAAGGACGACAATTCGAGTCTAACCTTTTTCAATCGCTCAATCGATTGATAGGCGCGACTCGCCTCCGCACAACAGCGTACAATCCCAAGGCCAACGGTATGGTCGAGCGTTTACACCGCCAGCTCAAGGCGGCTATTAGATGCCACGAGAACAAGCAATGGACGCGAGTTCTACACACCGTTCTGCTTGGCATAAGAACAGCATGGAAAGAGGACTTATCAGCGACCTCAGCCGAACTCGTATACGGCGAAACACTTCGGCTACCCGGCGAATTCCTATCAGCACAGCCGAACGCAACGGACGACGCAGCTGAGTACATCAAGGACTTACGTCGCAAAATGCAGACACTGCGACCAGTAAAAGCAAGCAGACACGGCGAGCGGAAAGTTTTTATTTTTAAAGACCTCAACACAAGCAGCCATGCCTTCGTACGACACGATGCAGTTAAAAATACACTGGATATGCCGTACGATGGTCCTTATAAAATAATAGAAAGGTCCGATAAAACGTTTGTACTGTTGATCAACGGAAATCACATTACCGTATGTATAGATCGACTTATACCTGCATTCACACTAGCAGAGGACAACATAACTACAGAGGAGCAACAGCAGACAACGCAATCAAACAACAGCCCCACTCCTTCATCACATCTTCAAACCACACAGCGCCAAGACGATCCTCGCAGGTCAGGACGACGCGTTCGATTTACCGAGCGCTACCAAGCTGGATTCAACTGATATCGTGACTTCATCACTGGCAAGGGGGTACTGTAGCGGCTTGCTACATACGCTCGGGCATTTATTATTAAGTTAAATATTATATATGATTAAATTAAAGCACATGAATCATATTATATGTATTTATAAATAAGTTGTATTCAAACACACGCAAACAAACACATACACATGCATATACATCCTCAAACACGCCTCCTTTACGAAGTCCCTTCGCAGGTCAGTCTTTTCCTAATCCTAAACCTTTTCACCCGCGCGGACATCCATTCCTCAATTGTTTTATATTTCGGCATCCTTACGGTTAAAGTTTTATGCTCAGTTTTATAGTCATCCGGGTAATTAATTTCTTTTCACGTTTTGGGATTCACCCGGTCAATGTTTTCCTTAATTACTGCATATATCTGGTTCGCATCGTTCGACGGGTTCAAACTTGCAAACCTTTTCCCTACCTTAGAAAACTAACTGTACCGATTATTATCATCCCTTCCATCCCTTTCCGTAGGTGACCTGCGAAGCAGCTTTGCATAGGAGATTCATTCACAGCCTAACGCTCCACCCGAGCACACATACTCGTTAGACACGTACAACGAAATATTTTAATAAACTTTATTTATATTCTGTAATCATCTGTTCATTTATTTTACACTACACGGCGCGTACCCGACAACCAAACTATATTGTACAATAAATATTTACATATGTTTATTCTCATTTCAGGATTTATAGCAAAAGTTATAACACACATGTTAATATATTTGGTAGATATTATAGGATTTTTTATTATATTTCTTAATTCAGTAGAAATTGAGGATTCTTGGTGTTAATCGAAACCTTATTTTGGCTACTTATTGTGTATAAATTACTTCTTGGTCATTTTTGATTAAATGACTAGTTTTTGCGTAAAATATTTGACATAAGCAACATTAGAAATTAATTCTATACGATTTGAAAAATCTGAAAATTTTCGGTGCATAAATTTAACCGGTCACGCGTACAGCGCCATAGAGAAAAAAATTGAAGCTTAAGTCATAAAAATCTTATTGGATTGTTTCTTAGCATATAAATCGAATCGTTGATTCGCGAGGTAAAATACCGAGGAGGTGTACGTTATACCGAGAAAGAGAGGGGGGGGGGGGGGCGACGAGAGAAAATAAATAAAAGTAAAAAATATCCCAAGTACGTCAAGGTCTGGTCGATTGGGACGAAGGTTCGTCGTGGTGCACTTGTGACGTGAACCTCATACGCGTATAAAATGGAAACGCACCTAAAACCAAAACATTTTCCACTCTCGATCGTACGCGATAAAGAAAGAGAGAAAATCAAAGAATTCATATGAGTGGTCAGACGTATTAAGCGAGAATGAGAACGACGATCGAAATATGGGCTATTTATACAAAATTATATACGTCTTCTCGTGAAACGAGTTTGAGGTAGTTTTAATGACAAAACAGTCCAAACAAATTTCCCTTTTTCTCTGTAAACCGACAAATATAAACCTTCCTTCAATTGCGATTCGTTTGATAAGACCAAGCTAGACATTTATTTTTTTGTCCTTTCTTGCTAAGTTAATTAGATAATAAAAGAAAGAGGGAAGGATCCTTCTTTTTTCGCTCGAAAAATGTAACTTTTACGGAGGATCCGTATCTTTTTATCACGATTAGGGCCTCGTGTCGTTCGAGCTAAAGTCGAATTACGAGAGAGGGAGAGAGAGAGGGTGAGAGAGGGAAGGGTGGAGGGGATAAACGGAACGAAAACTATACCATACGCGCGTATACACAAGTCAACGAATTACAATGGCATCGTAAATGTAAACATTTACGCGAGTCTTGTTTACAGGCATCCTGTGCATAGACCTCCTGCGTTGATTTCCACCGTATAATGCGAGCGCGCAAACAGACCGATTTAATTTAAAAAGAGGAACGAAAAATATTTATATCGATTCGGGTTAATGATTAATTCCATCGGCTAAATTGAAACCATACGGAGTTCCAATTGTAATTAAATAAATTAATATTTATATCGGTATAAATTAACTGAAAAATAATGTGTAACAATTTAACGAGCGTTTAATTCAACCGGTTTAATATACATTTATAAAACGGTAAATATAGAACCCTCTCGCTTAAAAAAAATGGATAGGTTAATGTGCATCGATGAAAATGAAAAAAAAATTGACTAATTTGGCGAAGATAAAGCACGTCAATTCTAGGGGAAAAATGTAATGAATTCATCGAGCTCGACTGGAGAAAAAAGTTAATAAATAATAGATTATGTAACGATATTACCCATATATATATTAACGAAGGTTCGAGAAGAGAGAACGAGGAAGGGCTATTTTTATTGTACATAAAGCCGGTTACATATAGAAGGATGGTGAATGTGTGTAACCAACGCGACATCTCTCTCTCTCTCTCTCTCTCTCTCTCTCTCTCTCTCTCGGTACTTCTAAAAATGGAAATTGTGTCACGCTATCCGCGATTCTCTCACATGCACGTACGCTTGACAAGCGAAGCGCGAGATACCCCATAAAGATGGCCGCAAGAAGGAAAAAGACGGAATCGTCCGACGATCCGAACGAGCCGCAGGTGGTTGTTATAACTGTTGTATAACACCTCCTCGTTGACGAGTATATATACTCTCGTATCGTCCCACTATCTTTCGACCGACTTGTAAACCAACGTAATTCACTTTCTTTTTTCTTTTCCTACCTTCGTCTTTCTTACTGCTGGAAAATTAAATCAACTTTTTTTTAGGTAAAACACTGACAATCACCTAATTTCAATAGCTCATAATTACCAAATACTAAATTTTAGTAGCTATTAATTCATTAATTTTTAGATATAATCTATATCGGTAATTGGTTGAAATATAGATTTCAAATAATTCCTAATAATTGTATATACGATAACACTTTATTACCAAACTTTAAAATTCAATAAAATAACTGAAATTATTTAGTTTTGTTCAAAAAAAACTAAATACTAAAAATATAACCATCCTATCCAAATTTCAGTCAATTAGCTAGTAATTATCTAGAATTCTACGGTTACGATTTCTAGCATAATCTTAACAAATTTCACGGACTTTAAGTGGTTTTACAAGATAGAGTGAAAAACAAATAGTGGCGGCGCAACAACATAATTAAACGCAAAAATAAATGGTATTTAATACAAGCTTTTCTTTCAATTGTAAATATTCAATTACATTGTTTTATAATTTATGTAAAATCTTTATAAAACATTACTATTACTTCTATTTATGTGGTCATCCTAATCTTCACAGTCGGTCTACTGTTTTGACAAGAAGCTTACTTGGATTGATCCGATACGAATCATCAATGTCATTGATTTAATAACTATATTCTACAAATCCAACATTTGATCGTAAATTTACGTTTCTTCTTGTATTTTCTGCTCGATTAATAATATTTCATAAATATCGGCAAAAGCAAAGATATAAGTATAAATTGACACAAAAAACGACAAGTATTGACAGTCAAGTTATAACCAAATTTATCCGACATAATGCGTAAAAAAGATAGCAAATAATCGTATATTAAAAAGAAAAAAATACGCCACTGTAAAAAGCTACATTTGTATAAAATATTTTATTCCAAGTTAAAACGACGAAAATTTAGTCTATTTATGAGTTTTCGAGGTTGAATATAGAGCGCAGATTGCACTTGGCAACCCGAGATTTCCGTTCAATCAATGCTTCTAACATCCTGTCGGTTATCGATACGCGATCACTGGAAATGAATCTATCGAACACCGTATACATATATACACGCATACACATCGAGTTGGCTAAATTGTTTTACTTCGAATAACACAGTCGATGTATTACAAATGGTTAGCTGTGTAGCTGATGCACAACACGCATACCAAGATGTAACGTAATTTCTCGGCAGTTGATTAATTCGATGGAATTTTTTTTCTTATTTTTTGTTCAATCGTCCAACAGCGTGCGCGCCAAAATTTAAATCTCGCTGGTTTTTAATCCCATTAGATATAGATTTCGGAACAAAAGTAGCTCGATATCGCTTAGGTATAAGAGGAGGAAACCTCGTCGCGAGAACATAACCCGTATATCTACATAAATCCCAATGAAAGAGAAATTCTCCGTAGGTTATGTCATCGAATAAACGAATATCTTTCTCCATTCGATTAGCGAAAACGGCACCGATATTTACAACCGTTTACCGCGAAATATAAAATTTGTCTCTTCGAGTAAAATAGACGCGATTCTTCATTCACGAAGCTGCTAAGCTACCTACTAAAGTAAAACCATGGAAAAAGAAAAAGGAAAAAAAAACGCGTACATTCCTACGTATGGACGTAATGCGTATTTGGATACCAATAAAAATGCAAATGATCTCGGAAAGGGATACGGATATATATATATATATGTATATACATATACAAAATCGGAGTCCGGTAAATCAGCTGTGCACTTGGATCTTCTTCTTCTCTTTTTTGCGCATTGGAGGTGCTTTTTTTTATTAAAGACGCTCGAGAGCAGAAGCACTACCCGACTTTATTTCCCTGGCCGGAAGGCCATTATAACGGAGATAAAGGAATGAGAAATAGCAACGTTGGAATGGCAAAAAGAAGATGCGCGGTAAAGAGAAGGTCGAGAATGAGAGAGAGAGAGAGAGAGAGAGCGCGCGCGCAAGAGGAGAGTAGGCAAGAACTCGAGAGATACGAGCTAGTTGAACGAATCACTTAGAGATTTCAGAACTGTAATCCCGTGTTAATTTTCCAACCAACCATATCTTTGTAATCCTTTGCTTCCTTTTTGTTTTTCAGGATGAAGAAGGAGAGTTAACATGATTTATCCTCGTTGAATCGTCCGAGTACTGACGATCCTTCAAATAAAAAGCGAACACTTTGACTATCAACGATATTTCCAATCTAAAGTGTAACTGCTGTTTATACACTTAAAATTCCATAAAGTCTACACGCACGCGTACGTCCAATTGCCGTAATAATTACCAGCCGAGATAATCCCAATGACAAATTTTGATTATTCTGTCGATTATCTACGAAAATATACGGCGATCGGTAGGAAAAAGAAACGAAAATTAGGAGAAATAAAGGATAGACTGGACCGGTCTTTTAAACCTCTCGGGTTGAAAGCGCACTCGGTGAGGAATATCTCGATGCGTTACGTAAAATCCCCTCGCGTGCGCCGCGAGCCCGGTAAGAGAGAAAGAAAATAACACGACTGGACAATATCGTCGAAAGATCGCGTATGTGTACACGTACAAACATACACATACATACACCATCACGTCGTCGACGACGACGACGACGACGACGCATTTGTACATATATATATATATATATATGCAAGTTAATTAGCGGCTGTTCGCATTCCGACAGGTTGGTTAATTTAGCTAAACCCTGTCAACGCTCACCGTACGGAGATTTCGCAAGAGAATGCAAATTGCTTCAAGCTCCGTACGTTCTTACTACTACTGCGAGTCCTTTGCCTTCTTTCTTTCTTTCTTTTTTACTTTTACAACGTTAAGCGATGCTCCTTTTCTTTTTTATTCTTTCGCACGATTTAAAATTTAACGCGTAGTCAAATTGACGCAAAAAATTTACCAAAATTGAAAGTTTACGGACAGTCTACTGGAATTTCAGGGTGTTTATAATCTCCTCGATGATAACGAATAGTTCGACATGAACTCGCCAACAATTATAATAACAACTATCTCATTCTACTTCGTTAGAATGGAGATTATAAAGTAACTGTTACATTCCACCATCGTAGAGTGATATTTTTTTCCTTTAAGAACTCTTACCTCGAATGGAATTTCTCTCGATCGCGAGCATTGATTTTATCGTAACTTATTCAATAACTTATAAGCGTACGTGTGCGCTTAAATTGTACGATTCTAAAATCGACTTATTATAGGTTAAAGTTGATAACCCTATATGCATTATGAAAAATGGTGCACTATAAATTACTATATATATTTTCAAAATTTTTTTCACTGTAGGGTCGTTAGATACTTGGATTATTATAATTTTTATAATTTTCTAGCAATAACTATTAAAATGTATATATAGTCATTTTTAACATTATGATACAAATTATTGTAACACACACACACACACATATATATATATATATATATATAATGAATCTATTTTCTAAGTGTACATCATATATGCGATTATCAAAAATTTCCTAACACATTTTACCTTTTACGACAAGAGCAACAACAATCTGGAAAAAAATGTACACCGAGTTAAAAAAAATAAAAAAGAGAGATGACAAGTGGGATGTATAACGCGTGTTTCGCCAAGTCGAGTTGCGCAATCGGCGTATGTGCAAGCCGCGGGAAAAACGCATACATATTCAACGATGTATACACGTACATCTTCCGAGGAGGCGGTCATTTGTCAATGCGAGTATGTACGAGTATACGACGACTCTCGATCCGTTACGTTCACCAAGGACGCGACTAATTTCATTTTCACGTTGGTTTTAATAGGAAAAAAAATGAACTAACCGTTAGTGTTTGTGTGCGAAAAGTGAAATATATAACCTAATTCGTTCTTTCGCGGCCTGCACTTCCTTTTTTTTAATTATCGTTATTGGCATTAAAATTATTATGTCGCTCTTTTGTCGATGAGAAAACGATCGAAAACTGTGGTTACATAACGATACTATACATACGCTGTAAGAAATATTTGGAACAATTACCGATTTGCGGGAGCTTGCCGTAAAATTGACCGAGATAGTACAATTTTTGCAAAAACTGTCGTAATCGGTTAATTTGAAGATCTTATCGAATTAATAATCCTACTGATGAAGTCTTACATAACGCTCTGCTGCATATAATTTTACAGACAATTTATACTTTTTTTTTCTTTGAAACACGCCTAATTTATTAGACATTTACATACACGTAATTAAATGTTATATCAAATGAATGTTCGATCGATCGTTTATATCTTTTACAATGAATCAATGACAATATAGAAAAAACAAACGGGTAATTATAATATTTCTGACGTATCAAAATGTAATCAATATTAAATTAAACAAAAATGTGTTAATAACGTTCAACGATCGCGCTAATTATACAATTACAACGAACCTCCTCAAAAATAAAAAATAATAAAAACCACATATCGCTTCACATTTTGCGCATGAATTTTAAAGAGAAAATTCATGAAAATGTATAATTTCATGCGCACTTCGTGTATATAAATTTTCATACACGCATTCGAATTTCTAATGAAAATGTATATTATATTTCATGCATATTTAATACACACATACCCATCCGTTTTTTTTTTTTTTTTTTCGTTAATTTAATGAAACTTTGTGCTGGACGTATACGCGTATAAGTTAAATATTTACAGTAATTTTTGACGCGCGCGCGTCGTCCCAATTACAAACGCGGTTCGCGCAAGCTCGTATATAGATATTAGATAAAAAAAAGGAGAGAAAAATCACCAGCAATTAATACATATATACATATATATCGAGAAAAATTCTATAAAGAATAAGAATTCTTGACCGAGATTCATGGAAGCAAAGATTCAACTTTTTCGCAAAGATATTTAACCATACTCGAGTCAAGTCGCGCAAATTGTTTTTTTCTTCCTTTTTCTGTAAAAACACACGGGAAAGGTGTCTAATACATACATATAGACACGTAGATATTCTAAAGCCCTGAGATCATCAGGAAAGAGGGGGAACCGGTGAAGCGTATCGCATTCTGCATAAAACCCGGCGTAAACACGCAGAGAAGCGAGAGAGAGAGAGAGAAACGAACCGGCATTCCACCGGCTCTTACAGTGTGGCGATTGCGCAGGTGTTTTCAGCTCGTGTACCGCCGCGATGACGTCACGCTTAGCTATACAGTCGAGGAGAATAAATGATTTTTCAATGAGGATCGATATTATATATATAGACGTACTGCATCTTTTTCAACGATATTTACATTAATCGGAATTCTTCTCCTCTCTCTCTCTCTCTCTCTACACGATTAGCGTTGTTTTTACAGTAAACAGTTAGATACTCTCGATGGAATGTGCTTATTTATTCCAAGTATCTATTTTATTGTACGATAATTTTTCTTTTTTTTATAGTATTAAGGAATTTGTATATATATATAGGTATACGTATAAAACTGGACGTATAGCGAGGAGAGATTTAAGACGCACGGTGAAGACGTCGTTGAATCGTAAGGCACGCAAAACGAGAAGAGATATGAACGAATCGTTTAAAAATAAGACGTTTCTTACGCGGCTATACTTAAGAAAAAGGAAAATTGTACTGATTGACTGCACGAGCTACGAATTTCTTAAGTATAGGCTCGAACGCATATTACTGCACATCGATATAACAATTCACCGGTAAGCGTAACAGGTGCTAACCGATATGTATGTATGTATGTATGTATGTATGTATGTATGTATGTATATATATCAAAAGATAATTGCGTCACGCGAACGAGAAAGAAAAAAACAACGGAAAGTGAACCGTACATAAATTAATTTTCCCACATTAAAAAGGTATGCGAAAACGAAAGAGAGAGAAAGAGAAAGAGAAAGATACCGCAGTAATACCTTGAAACGTGACGATATTTACACCTTTCTTGCTTATTTTTCTCTCCTCCTTTTTTTACATAAAGAGTTAATGCCCTGTTATATTACGCAAGGATTAAAAGCCAATATTTATATATCAAGCGCGATAAAAAAAAGAACGTTGAGCGAGCAAAGAGAGAGATAGAGAGGGAGAGAGTGAAAAAAATGTCGATTTCAGGGCGATGTACGCTCCCACGCAAATCGATCCGCGACATAATCGCTAATTAGACCGACTCGTTGAGTCACTGGTGAGCTGCCGTATGGTTACCGTAACCTCCCCTCCTGGAAAACCGTGGGAACATCTCGGAGATATCACCTTCGGTTCGTTGAT
Organism: Theocolax elegans; assembly: GCA_026168455.1. Lineage (NCBI taxonomy): Eukaryota > Metazoa > Arthropoda > Insecta > Hymenoptera > Cerocephalidae > Theocolax > Theocolax elegans. Next base: position 86,255,711 of record CM047428.1, on the reverse strand, counting down.
TTTCTCGATACTTTGTCTACGTAACCTACCGTTACATATTGTTACGGAATGGGTCGCCTCTTGCGTACCTGATGTAGGTTTGCGCGTGGATACGCTAGGCCGCAGCTCTCTGTCGACTAACTCGATGCGCGACTGCGAGGAGTTACTCACGTCCAGGTGCCACTGCAAGGTTGCAACTTTGTACCGGACCACCATGGTAAGCATCGTGGTGGTACCTCGTACGGTGATGTTCACCACTCTCCTCTCAGCGCATCCGTAACGATATTTACGTGTGTTCTTGTTCTTAGCGTTGTTGTTGTTTTTTCTTCGACGCCGATCATTTTTCATTAGGGACAAGAAATCTAACACTTCGTCAACGGTATCGCAATTATTGTCGCCCAAAGTTGCCGTGATACGTGTGTACACACACACGCACACACCGCATATATATATATATTACTTTTCTCGCGGTTTGCGTAATTACAGTTTTATATGTTCATATAATGTAATAATATAGCGATGCGTTTCGTCGTTATTTATCTTTACGACAGCGACGCACGACAATTAGCTCGACTGAGTCATTCGACCGAGATGACTGTATAAACGTAATTAAAAATATCTACGACTAGACGCAATCGACAGCGTACAGATTATTTTACTCCTCGTCTATTTGCAAATATAAATTATCTCGAATATATACGTGAGACTTTAAAATCTATTTCAGGGTTGCGTACATATCGTCGCTCAGCGCATAATTCTTCATTGAATGTCGTGCGTAATCATAAAAAACTTTTGCATAAAGAAACTTTAAAATTTGAAGAATTGAATTTTTATTTTAAGTGTAACGCTATGATCGAGAGGAATAGCGGTAAGCTAGCTTTCGTATACAACTATATATCTGATTAAAACAATTAATTTATATAATATTATTTTTCTTTTCTTTTTTTCTGACCATAAATATTTCAGGTTAAAAAATTTTGCATCGTATAGGTAGAATGCACGGTACTTTAGTGATTCGGCCAAGGTCACGCTGATTCCCTCCAATTTCTCAGTAATTACAATAAAATATAGCGAGTGAAGGGATGAAGGGTGTAAAGCAAATGATTGCACCAATCGAGACTATACAAAATATAAAAAATATCATTCTGATTTATAACAAATTCTCATATTTGGTTGGTACATATTATATTTCTCCTTGAGAATTATTTAAATAAAATATCCCTGGTAGAAGTATCAATCTATTTAAAGCTAGTCACATTGTTAGGAAATGATAATGAAAAATAGCCTATTAATCGGTAGTCGTGAAACACGCTTTTGTTCACTGTGATAGCCCATTTAACAGAATGAACATAACCTCGAATTTTTTGCTATTCACTTTGCAATGCTTGTGGCATTCTAAAATCAGTCATTCAATTATTAACGTAAATCTTGTATCCTTTACGCTTCTAAAACAATTTTTCTAAGGATAAATACGAAACTTTTTAATATCGGAATCAAAATTGCGAAAAACGGTTTTAATACCGTTTTAGTAGTCACAACAAAAAATAGTCAATATTTTTCACCTATTTTTATTAAAAACATCTATTTAATACTTAAGAAATGAACTATCCATGTATACCATATATGAATATGTAGTAACATTTATTACAGTTGCATTAATATTAGATAATCTTTAATAGTTCTGAAAAACAACGTGGATCCGACCATAACGCAAACATTTTTTACAACCAATACATATATATATATATATATACGTATCGATAATATACCGAATGCTGTGTATGTATATATGGGGTAAAAAGGGATATATGTGGAGTTTGCCTACGGAAATCGAAAAAGTTTTATTACGTCAGCGTTTTTCCCCATGTAAATGAAATAACTTTCCATTTTTTTATTCGTCGGTACGCATCGTAAAATGTATAAAAGAAAAAATGCGGAACGAGGGGTCGAGGAACCGACATCCCGACACTATACACGAAATTATAAGCGAACAACTAATTACGCGCGATATTTCACTCATTTTCGAGGCTGAAAGACTACGCGTAATTACACGCTGGCGGTCCGCAAAATTAGCCGCATTAATCGCTCTCTATCCACGATTATGCGAGAGTTAAATATACATGTATACGCGTATAAATGGTTCCGCACTGAATAGAGATGTTACGCGGAATCGTTTGGCTATATCAGTTATTAATGACTCTTGGTGAATTGATACGACTCCCGATGTATTTACCATCTCATGTTTTCCATTTCTCTTTTTTCTACACGGGGAACAGTATTGTGTTAATAAATTATCCAACTTTTTGCCTTTTGAAAAATAAATCACCTACTGACTAAATTCACAAAGATTTTACTATAGTTTGTGATTACTATTTAATGGACTATTTCAGTAATAATTATAAATATTACTACATTCATTAGGGATTTTATTTGAATTTTGTTAGTCTACCAATCCATTACTAACGACTATAGCTATGATCATTTTTAACCATACGTATAATTTTTCTTCGAGTTTACATAAACCAATACTATGTTTTTACTCTGATTATTCACTCGTTCGTCGTTATACTTCAGATAAATGAAATAACTTCTCAACGATGATCGACAAATCGGTCGAATAGAAGATTTTTAGATTGGAAGAAAAAAAGAATTTTTTTTTTTGGGGAGAAAAAAAGGCTAGTCGGTAGGTTTGGTACGTAAATTTCACGTTTTAAAGGCTTTCCGTTATAATTGGAGTAATTGTCGCTGAAGGTAGGAAACGAAAATTTACTCGATTACAGTGAAATTCCATCCGTAAAAAGAGTAGGGTACATATACATATATATATATATATGGTACGTGTAGCGCGCTCGTGCATTTACAGTGAAAAATGAGTGAGCTCTCTAAGTGCACCGGTGTGCGCGAGCGCACGGCTGGAAAAAAGTGCGTTAAATAATGAAATCGAGCAATTAACCTTCATCAAGAAGTAATTCTTGAATAAATAAAAAAAGGAACGTTCGTTTCCGTGAAATCGGGTCTTGATCAATATTCATCACCCGAAAGTCGAATTTAACTCTAAAATTTATATACAAGAATATATTCACGTTGATACATTTCTCCTTTAGTTTTAAGGATATATGGAATATATCGATGAAAGGTTCGGTGCGAAGGAGCGCGCAGACGATTTGCCTCGGTATATCCGTTGAACAAAGGAGGATGAAAGAAATAACGTTGGTAACAGGTACTAGGATAAAATGTAAAATTCAAGGGATCTGATTACCGAAAATCGAATGGCTTTCTCCGTCGTGCGAGTGGATTCTCGCACCCAACTCCTAAGTCGAGCGAGCGCTTTCAATTAAAAGCTTCGGGTTACACAGCCTCTTGAAACATCCCGCACGTACAAGAGGAAGAGGAGGAGAGGGACTCTGGGAAATGGAAAAAGCTACCCCCGCTGACCATTCCGACTCTCAAATTTGAATTTCTAATTGAACGAGCGAGATTCAATTAAGCTCGCCACCGAGAAAGGATCTCTCTTTCTCTCTCTCTCTCTCTCTCCCTCCCTCTCGTTATCCCTCTCTTTTTTCTTTTACAATCGCAGACACCCTCTTTTTCTTACTCGGTCGATGTCTGTCGAGGACGCGTACCAAGACCTTTTACCACGAGCGAATATCAACTCTTATCGCTCGATCCTATGCTACCTGGAAATTCGACGACCGAACCATCTCTACACCCCAGATAACGTTTTTATACCCATCTGATTATTTTATTTTTTCTTCTCAACATTTTTTTTTATCCTATCGCCACCTTTCGATTTGTCTACGATCCGAATCACGATTTTAAAAGTGAAATATTGTATTTTAATTTACGATCGATTTTCTTGCAATAACGCACGAGACGAACCAAGGGAATCACACTACGTCAAAGCCGAACAAAACTATACGTAACTTTCAATTGGAAATTTTCTCAAAATAAAGGAGGGAAAAAAGATTTTTGTTTAAGTTCATAGGTTAACTTTACGTAGGAAACAAACGGTCGAAGAATTTTGAAAATTTAATTTCTTTAAAGGTAGTATAAAATTAACGCCGCGTATGAAAAAAGTTCGCTCCTCCGTCTCGCGGAAAGTTCACCGTTCAAAAACATTCTTCATCTTTACATTTCACATCGTTGCGTAACTTAATTCTGCAGAGCCTGGAATTTCAACGATTCGACGTCTATATAGCTCGCCCAAGAAAATTTACCTTTTATTTTTTATTCTTCATTTTATCTTTTTTTTCTAAATAGTAGAAATTGTTTCTTCCTCGCCGGCTTTGTACGAACATTTGCGAAAAAAAGGAGTAACGTAACTATTGGCATTCGAGGCGTGATATGTACACATGTTCTTTTTCAGAAATGAATGTGTAATTATTGCTTCGTTATAAGTGTTACAGTATGCAAACACTCAAATATGTTTAAAATGTAATTCCTTTTTTCCTTTTACTTCGAGATAATGTACATATAGCTACCGGGAATTCTGCCAAGAAGTATGACTCGATAAACCTACTTTACTAACTGGAAAATATTTCACGAATCTCTCTACGAACAAACCGAGAAGATCTTTTATACGCGTATAAGATTCATTTCTTTTTACTATCTATTCTGGATAATGCATGGCAATAAAATTTAAAAAAGAGAAAATTATTATTTTGCCATATTTAATTGAATTTAGCGGTGAAAAAGGAAAAAAGATAAATAAATGGTTTAATTTGGATACTCGGTGAACTGGGTAAACTTTGTGTGTCGCCGCCCGGTGAAAAGTGGTTTAATAATTAAGGATTCTAATTTTGTTTTAGTCGAACGAACTTATTGGGTCAATTTAATCAATTATCATTCAGCGGAATAAATTTTTGTTCCACATTTTAATTCAAAAATTTATACGACATGGCGATACTAGATCGCATTGATCGTACATTCAATACTATTTTTAAAAATGGTTAATTATTTATCAAGAAAATTGAGAATTTTATTATTAGTAGTGTATGTTAAAAGTGTTTTTTTCATATTTTACAAAAAAAAGATATTTGGAAAAATTGTTTTCCTTCGCATTCTCGACATTCTTTAGATATTTTAAATATGTATTTAGCAAGTATCCATATATTAAATATGTATAAACGAATGATATTTGTTTAAAAAAATGCAATTCTTATTAGAATTATTAAAAATCTTTCCTGATTTTCAAACATTATATTTATTAATTGAAAGAGGTAGATTCCTGTAATAAAATCAAATCTCCTGTAATAAATAAACGCTAAATTGATACTTGTTTCCACTATCGAAAATAATGAGAATCAGGATGTCGTTTTTTGGTTATACAAAGAGAAAATAATGTTTGTCTTGAAGAAATGATCGTTCATTAATAAAATTATGCTCTTCACTATATTTCTTTACTGCACTGACGATTATTTGAACTCTTAATTAAAAAGGCAAGTGGATACTAACTAATTTTACTTAATAATTATAAAAATAAATTTTATGTTAACAAATATAGTAAAAGTTGATTTATATATTTATTTTTTTGTTTCAATTAAATAATGCAAATAATTTAGTTTAGATTTTGTATTGTTCTAAATTTAGAATTAGTGTATCTTTGATTCGAATAAGATACTTAAACGAAGTAAATCTTAAAGTTATCCACGGTTATACAATGAAATTTCAACTGACTTCAAACAGTGAATATCTCACTTTTTCATTCAGTGAAATTTCTCAGAACTCCGATGCATTAATTTATACTGGCCCGTTCAGTGAGAATTTCACTGAAACTCACTGAAGTTTCGTAGGATTGCATTTCGAAAAAAGTAAAAAATACCGGAAACGTATGTAAAATTTCCTGAATTTGCGATATTTAGAGGTGTTAAAAGGAACAACTGATCCCTTAAAACAAAATAATAATTAACCGAAACGACATTAGTAATTAATACTTAAATTTATTTTCTGACGCATTGGTCAATAGTTGAGCTCTACAATATCTCAATAAAAATTCTAGTGAATAAAATAAAAGGCAAAAGTGTGGGAAAAAGTAAAAGATGGAAGGAATTTACCGAAGAATAGTATCGAGCCACCCGGTATACAGATTTATACGCGGTATACCTCGTGGGGGTATACATATACGCACCGAGTGTACAACCGAGTCGTCGAGAGTTCCGTTCGTTAAGCCGGCAGTCATTGAGCCAATGAAAGGTCGAGGTCCTGAAAGAGCGACAACCCCTTTTCAGTCACTTAACACCGGCAAGACCGGCGTCGACGACGTTCTGACTACTATTAGAGCCACCTCTACTACGAGTCTACGACCACTACTACTGCTACTGCTACTGCTACGGCTACGGCTACGGCTATACTGCTACTCGTACTATTACACGTGATAATGACAAAAAATGTTAAATGGATCCCTCTCGTTCCGCGCGCACCAGCATACCAGCGCTCGAATTTACCGATCCGTTTACAAAGTTCCTTCTTGTATACTCGCATAGTTGCTCGTTTCCAGACCCGATGAGATATGTAAAAATATCGATTTTTCTGTTATTTAATTTGCGGTACTACGCTGCACGACGAAGATGACTAATCAACGGACTTACTGTAAATAACGCTGCACGATCGCTTTCAATTTACCGCGAGTATAGTTAAAACATGTATGTGTATATATATAGTTATTCTAATTATATTGCATTCCATTCGAGTTAAAAGTCGCCGTTAAATTTTCCACTCGGAGACTTCCATTTTCGAAGGCCATTTTACACCGCAACTTTTCAACGCGTTTAACGTTTCCTCTCTTTCTCTATATCGGGTATTCCCGCACGCACGCGGTCTCTCTTACGAAATTACTTTAACCTATAAGAAAATCTTGGAACGTACACACACGCACACACGCACTTTGTCATGTAAATACGCGGGTATTGTAATCGTTTTGCTTTTCAAAACGTAAATCTTACAACGTCTCATCTTCTTTCTTCTATTCTTTTAAATCTGTGCGGCCTATTTTCGATTTTACTTTTTTATCGGCGATCATTCGCGCGCCTTAATGACAAAAGAAAAGGTGAACACATTATCTTGGAAAATTGTCTTTAGAAATCAATGCGCGCATATACGGACAAAAGAGTCAGGTGAAATTTACTCAACTGTTTTCTTTAGTTCATTTTTTACTGGATTTTACTAATACTGCTCAAGCAAAAATATTTATTTAACCGCGTTGTTTCTAAGCAATTCAAAACTATACAACAAATTTTTAATATTTTCTATATTTTATACAAAAATCGATAATAATTTGTAGGGTATGCTTCAATCCAGCGTGTGAACACTTTGTCAATTTATCATTTAAAGTCATTCATTTTTTATATGATTACACGGAGAGGAAAATTTCAGTGAATTTTACTAAATTTTCACTAACACGGTAGCAGACTGCAAGAAACAAAAATGACTGAACTTTTAGTAAAAATTATTAGAGTTCTCAAAATCGATAGAAAGTTCAGTAACAAATTCACAAAAAGTTTAGTTATTTTTTGGATTTCGGTAGTTTGTTTCGCGTTAATGAAAATGTACTGAATCTTTTCTGTCCGTGCATGAAGACTTTTATTCATTGTCAAACCAATTCGATAATTAAAATTTCCCGCGCTTTTGATTATCGACAGGGAAAAGCGATGCAATATTTTTACAATAATTTCTATGTATTATTAAAGTTTAAGCGGAACCACGGGAACATTACCATTTCGTGAGTTGTAATCTATGATTGTATAAAGTTTGAAGGTGATTATCAGTAAATTTAACGTGATCTATTTTCCCATGCAGTCTCAGCTTTTGACAATATAAAAACGATAGTTTATATAATACATTTATATGCATCATCGCAAATTAGCACAATATTATTATTTTGAAGATTTCACCATATCAAATGTCTAAACGACTAAACGTTTAATCAAAAAATATGTACGTGTCCTTTCGTCATTATTCGTTCATTATTTCGCAAAGATCTCGAGTTGTACGTATACGCGCGCGAGAATAAACAAAAAGAGAAAAGGACAAGTTGTACGTATGTTATGTATACATAAAGATAAAAAAAAGGAAATATGCGGTCTGATTGATTAAACGCATATTCATTAAGCTGGGAGCATATTCGCACGTATCGGTCTGGGTGGTTTGTCGCTCGCTTTATATCGCGCGCACAAGAGAGACAGAGAGGACGAAGGCTCGGCGTTAATGGACATAATTGCGAATGAAAGGTCGACGAATGCGAGACGGTACTTGTATACGCACGTACACAGAGAGAGAGAGAGAGGGGGGGGGGGGAGAGAGAGCAGAGAATCATGTACCCTGCGTCGAATATATTAAGACCCAATCGTGGGAAATATTTCAATTTATATAATTCGCTCGAAGGTTCCCTCGTTCCTTCTCGTGTAAACATCGTTGTTTTTCCTTTACTTCTTTTTTATTCATAAACGTCGAGTATTATAATGTGTATTTACGTTATATTGAGTAGTTGTTTAACTTTACGTAGTTCTTGTTCGTAAACGATACGTACTTTGCGATAGTTTCATCTACAATTGTAAAATAATACAGTATTTTTCAAGCATTTTTGTTCTACGACTATTCTTTTTTAACCGATTCGTCGATTTGTTACCGAAAAAATAATGATATACCGAGGTGCACCATGTGCACACGCAGAGGCAATTTCCTTGTAAAAACTTCCGTGACTACGCGGTAAGAAATCAAGTAATTTATTATGCTTCGAGATTAAAAATATCTATGTCTTATAGTTTTAAAAATATATCAAAAATAAGTTATTTAAAGTCCATAGTCCAGTTATAAACTTAACCGAAAAAATTGCGGGAAATATCTAAAAAACCAAATGAACTCAATTTTAATTATCAGTAACGGAAAACGGAATATCTCTCGGTGCGACATTAACAAACCGTGTAATGTACGTGCATATGCGAGGACGGATGATATAAAAATGTACGAGTGACGTGAATAAAATGGTCAAGTATCCGAACGAATAAAATAAACGAAAGGAGGGAGACTCGAAAAGTAAACCGAGCGACGTTCCCATGCAAAGAATCCCCTATCTCAAATGTAGAAAAGACAATTCGCAAAATTAGCTTTCAGCACGACGCACGAAGCTCGTTAGACCCGAGATGGGGACAAAAAAATTCGACCAAACGGCGACTCGATAGTAGCTCGTTTGGAAGAAAGAGAAAAATAAGAATGACCACGCGTACAAAATTTCGAACTCTGTATCGAAGTATTATCACCCAATTGAGATGTCGTTTAAAGTAAATGGGGTTTAAATATAATTTGTCGATGAGAACAAAAAAAAGCAATAGGAAAAACATCGTTAAAGTAGTAAACTGCATATTTCACGCGCAGTTACCTCCGAGACACACGTATATATATACACGCTGTCACTTAACTATACACAAGTGGAATAGAAGAAAAGAGAGAGAGAGAGAGAGAGTGGTATAAGTGTAGAGAAGTCCTTTGGTAAGATAAATTGGTTATAAAAATAAAACAATGCCGAGAAATGATCCGAGAAGCGAGTCACGCCGCACGCGGTTAATGACGTCGAACGTATAGAGGTTGGTTGAGCGCAGCCACCGTTTAAGTGGCGAGGCGACGTCAGGAATTCGAATATCGCGCTGGTGCCTCGAGAGTGAAAGAAATAGAATGACAGAAGAGAGAGAGAGAGAGAGAGAGAGAGCGAGAGCGAGAGAGAGAGAGAGATGGAAGGAGAGGGGTTTTTAACCTCTAACCCGCGTGGTATACGCCCTCGAGAAATGGCTCAAGTACGCAGCTCGGATCGGCAATGAGCGAGAAAGAAAACACGATCGCGAGGAGCCACTGTTTCTTTCTGATCTTCAACAGAACGAGGCACTCTTGCCGTGGGAGTTGATCGGAACCATTGCTTACGTCTACTATATACATACATACATACACAAGCACCAACTATATACGTATACGGTAATGCTCCTAATTTCTTTCAATTGCGTGTATTTCTGTAGAGAGGAGCGAAACTCGAGGAAGTATCTACATTCCAACTACTATGATTAATCAATTTATCTCTCTAGTGCGATATATATACACGTACCCATGTACGTGTTAGCTGCGTATCGCTCGGTCAATTTAGAAATAGGTGAAAAATGTATCTCGCTTAATTAATTGATTTAACTCGCGCCTAACGAAAATTAAGAAACATATATTAAAACTTTAGAAGTTTATCCATTTGTTATTATTTTACTTGTGAAAAATGTGTTATGTTTACTTACAATTCAATGTAAATAACAAAAGACAACTCGGCTTAATAATATATAAATCACTTCGTGGCGTTTCGTTCGTATTTATTATAAACAATAAAATTATTATTCTAAGAATCTTTGTAAAGATATTTCTTCTTTTTCATTTAACGCATCAAGTTAAGTACATTTGTAGTATATATTGTAAATACATTTGTAACAAATGACTCGCCACATATTTTCCACCTGCATTCGTATGGTTGAGATTGTTAAGAAAAAAAAATTAAACGAATGAATAAATTTAAATAAATAAATATATTTACATAAATGGTGCGAAACGCGAGGATGCTACAGCGAACGAGTAATTATTGCTATGTAATAAATAAAATAAAATAAATAAATAGACATATAGTAATATTGAGCTCGTAATTCTAAACGCGGGAAATTTGAATTATAGATTACCACTTTATCATCCCCCTGAGTGCTACGTACACTACAATAGAAAAAAAAATTACACGTTTCCACGATTATAATAATAATAATTCAAACGAAATAAATAATTATTAGCTCGATCAATGGGAATGAAAATTAATGAAGCACGTACAATTTATACGAATCTCAATAGGCCGATTCGTTGACAAATAATCCATTTCCGTTTGACATAATTTCCCGTCGGCAGTGATTCCTTTTTTCTCTTACCAACTGCTATAGGTACACCCGGTTAATTTACAACGAGTCGGTGAGAGAGAGAGAGAGAAGGGGGGGGGGGGGAAGGAGGAAGAGGAGGAGGAGGAGGAGGAGGAGTGTATACAGATAGATAGAGCATTTGCGGAGCTCTCGGTTTTCATTGAACGTTCTCTCGAGACGTTCATAAATTACCTGAGCGAGCGGAATGAAACCGAGTGGCGCGCGCGATCGTCTCCGCAGGTAAAACAGCCTCTGGAAAGAGCCTCGAGGCATCTACGGATATCACACATACATACCCAGTTACCAGTTACCAGTTACCATCCATACATCGATCGCAATTGGTATTGGAAGCTCTCGCACATGAATTATTACCGTGCATACATACATACATAGATTCGTGAGTAAGTAGCTCGTGATTATGTCGGATTCCTGGAGGCTGGATTTATTGACTCGATTCACCTTAGCGCGTTTTCAAGCCCTCGGCTGTAGGTGCACGAGCACGTGTATACCTATATACCCATACCCTATCACACACGTACATGTATATACGTATTCGAAAGATTCGGAGCTGGTTAAACGCGATGCTGCTGGATTACCACGTAATAATTCAAATCCGATTAGTCGATGCAGGGACACCCGACTCCCGCGAATCGTATATTTTGGTCTATCTTTTGCGGTTATTAGACCAAACTTGGGATTCGCGAAACCGAACGAAAAGAGAAGAAACGGCAGTACACGTACGAATTCGAACTAATCTGCTGTGGTCATTGATAATAAATGTAGCTCTTCTTTTCATTTCTTTCTTTATTTCTTTCTCTCTTTCTTCTCCTGCAGGTTACATTAATTATTATACAGAGTAAATTTTAATAGCCTATTTTCGTTCGTTTAATTTTCCCGATTTAATTAACGTCCGCACAAATTTGTGTTAGATTCTATTATGACGTGTGATTGATTATTGATTAAATTGTTGAGCGAATGAAAGCGCCGAACCCTGAGATACCTGTCCAGGTGTATATAACTACGGATACACAAGTATATATATAGATGTGCGAGCGTTACAAAGGTGTTAATTAATTTCTCGTTGATAATTAATTTATTACTACGAAATTTCCGTCGTAAAGGTGTAGGCAAATGGCAAAACTTTCGAGTCGTGAACTTTGAATTTTAATGTGCACACCGACATACTCACTCCCTTACGAAACAATGTTGGATCTACGAGAAAAAAACACCCTAGAAATTAATCGCTTTTTTTTAATATTCATTTTCACAAACGAAAATGGAAATTCAGTTTGGTTAATTACATTCTCACGAGTAGAGTGGCGCGCATTTAAAATACGAGGAGCGAATGTAAAAGAAGATATTGAGAGTTGGCTCGTTTAAAAAGAGAGTAAGTACGGGAGAAAGACGAAACGAAAAGAGAACTCGAAAGGGGCAAATAATAATGTCTGTGTTCACTTCTCGAAAGCTCTTTGGAGTTCTCGGCCGGTGTAACTCGGTAACGAAGACCAGAAATCGTCCGAGCTCGCGTACGCACAATCGATTTCCTTGTTTATGTCTGCACAAGTTATTCATTTTCTTTTTATTACTTACTCTCTTCGTCAAAATTTAATAAAGACCATTATTGTTCATTTGGCACTCCAACTCCTTTAGAATCAAAGCTCAATTAATTTATACGGGAGTCTCGTCGGAATTGCACTTTATTTTTTACATTAGCTTCGTGTGAAAAATCACCGATTCTTAAAAATTTAGTGATGTTATCTGTATACGAACAGAAACAAAAGTAAATAAAAATTCCAGAGTCATTTTTAACCAACTTGAACATTGTAAATAAATATACTTACTTTTTATGAGAGATTCGATTTCGACAGAAAATTTCATATGCTAATATGATATTTATTATTATCATAAAAGCATTATTTATGGGCTTGAAAATAGGACTCTCAAAATTGAAAATTGCGGCCGTTATCAAGTTGCTTCAGTATTATACACTAGCTGTTTCTTGTAATTATTTTCAATCTTTAGAATACACTAATCTGTTTTTAGGATGAACGCTAAAAATAGGAGCAAATCGAATCCAATTTTAATTAATTTTAAGTATCACTTCTTTAGCGCTATCCTGGAGCAACGCCGTGAACGTAGAAGTTTACTTTCCCTTCGGGGTGCTTTATTAACGTGAGGATCACCTTGCAAGTTATAAATATTCCAAAAAGTGAAATGAAGTTCTCCAAAACGTGAGAGGTAAAGGCATCTACGGATATCACACATACATACCCAGTTACCAGTTACCAGTTACCATCCATACATCGATCGCAATTGGTATTGGAAGCTCTCGCACATGAATTATTACCGTGCATACATACATACATAGATTCGTGAGTAAGTAGCTCGTGATTATGTCGGATTCCTGGAGGCTGGATTTATTGACTCGATTCACCTTAGCGCGTTTTCAAGCCCTCGGCTGTAGGTGCACGAGCACGTGTATACCTATATACCCATACCCTATCACACACGTACATGTATATACGTATTCGAAAGATTCGGAGCTGGTTAAACGCGATGCTGCTGGATTACCACGTAATAATTCAAATCCGATTAGTCGATGCAGGGACACCCGACTCCCGCGAATCGTATATTTTGGTCTATCTTTTGCGGTTATTAGACCAAACTTGGGATTCGCGAAACCGAACGAAAAGAGAAGAAACGGCAGTACACGTACGAATTCGAACTAATCTGCTGTGGTCATTGATAATAAATGTAGCTCTTCTTTTCATTTCTTTCTTTATTTCTTTCTCTCTTTCTTCTCCTGCAGGTTACATTAATTATTATACAGAGTAAATTTTAATAGCCTATTTTCGTTCGTTTAATTTTCCCGATTTAATTAACGTCCGCACAAATTTGTGTTAGATTCTATTATGACGTGTGATTGATTATTGATTAAATTGTTGAGCGAATGAAAGCGCCGAACCCTGAGATACCTGTCCAGGTGTATATAACTACGGATACACAAGTATATATATATAGATGTGCGAGCGTTACAAAGGTGTTAATTAATTTCTCGTTGATAATTAATTTATTACTACGAAATTTCCGTCGTAAAGGTGTAGGCAAATGGCAAAACTTTCGAGTCGTGAACTTTGAATTTTAATGTGCACACCGACATACTCACTCCCTTACGAAACAATGTTGGATCTACGAGAAAAAAACACCCTAGAAATTAATCGCTTTTTTTTAATATTCATTTTCACAAACGAAAATGGAAATTCAGTTTGGTTAATTACATTCTCACGAGTAGAGTGGCGCGCATTTAAAATACGAGGAGCGAATGTAAAAGAAGATATTGAGAGTTGGCTCGTTTAAAAAGAGAGTAAGTACGGGAGAAAGACGAAACGAAAAGAGAACTCGAAAGGGGCAAATAATAATGTCTGTGTTCACTTCTCGAAAGCTCTTTGGAGTTCTCGGCCGGTGTAACTCGGTAACGAAGACCAGAAATCGTCCGAGCTCGCGTACGCACAATCGATTTCCTTGTTTATGTCTGCACAAGTTATTCATTTTCTTTTTTATTACTTACTCTCTTCGTCAAAATTTAATAAAGACCATTATTGTTCATTTGGCACTCCAACTCCTTTAGAATCAAAGCTCAATTAATTTATACGGGAGTCTCGTCGGAATTGCACTTTATTTTTTACATTAGCTTCGTGTGAAAAATCACCGATTCTTAAAATTTAGTGATGTTATCTGTATACGAACAGAAACAAAAGTAAATAAAAATTCCAGAGTCATTTTTAACCAACTTGAACATTGTAAATAAATATACTTACTTTTTATGAGAGATTCGATTTCGACAGAAAATTTCATATGCTAATATGATATTTATTATTATCATAAAAGCATTATTTATGGGCTTGAAAATAGGACTCTCAAAATTGAAAATTGCGGCCGTTATCAAGTTGCTTCAGTATTATACACTAGCTGTTTCTTGTAATTATTTTCAATCTTTAGAATACACTAATCTGTTTTTAGGATGAACGCTAAAAATAGGAGCAAATCGAATCCAATTTTAATTAATTTTAAGTATCACTTCTTTAGCGCTATCCTGGAGCAACGCCGTGAACGTAGAAGTTTACTTTCCCTTCGGGGTGCTTTATTAACGTGAGGATCACCTTGCAAGTTATAAATATTCCAAAAAGTGAAATGAAGTTCTCCAAAACGTGAGAGGTAAAGATCCTGAATTATAGTAAAACACCACAAATTCATAGAGCCTCCGAATAATTATAGAAAAATCAGTTCTAGTCAGAACCTGGGAAGTATGCAATCGCACGAAAAAAATCGAATACTTTTTTAAAAAATTGTAGTTATTGCGTATAAGTATCCGTACAAGTATCCTATGCATACTTTTTCTAAATGTGTTATTACCAACTAAATTATCCGATTTTTTCGTCGGTCCTGATACTAGCAGGCTCTGCTTCTAATACTGGAGGCTGTAAAAATTACTATTCGGTACTGTAAACCATATGAAAAATATCTGGATTTTTTTTGTTTCATTTTTTCCGATACCGACCTAATATATGTTTATAAGTACAATGTTATATTCGAGTACGCCAAAAATTATACATCATATTCGTTCGACAAAACTTTCTGCGGAATTACGTATATAAAATATTATATTTCAGCATACTGAAAATAAATGTACACAAAACGTACGAGAAGAGAGAAAAAAAAGCCCATGATAACTGTCCTTTTTTTCCCGAGTAAACACAGTCTCGTAATCCCTGTAATCCCGAGAGAATTAAAAATCAATCACGAACGAACATTCGATGAAAAAGTAAGAGATAATAAAAAAAAGGAAAAAAAGGTAAATAAAGAGAAGAAGGAAAAAATTTGGTAACTCTCGGTGAAATTAACTTGACATAATAATCAAAAGGGTTGAATGGTTAAGGTTAACGAATCGAGCGTTTGCGTTCCTCATTGACGCTGCCGGTAAATGTGTGTGCGTGCGCGCGCGCGCGCGTGTGTGTGTGTTGGGTAAAGGATAGGAGGGATAGTATCGGTCTCTATTTGATAGCCCGGCTGCAGACACCTGCGGGAATTTAATCGACCCTGTATTAATGAAAGGCTCAAGTACACCAATGGAATGTTAAGTTCTCGGTATCACTAAATTCCTGGCTGTTTACGCGCATTTTTCTTTCTTTGAACTCGGTAAATGTGATTATTATTTTTTTTTTTTACTAAACGGGATATCGAATTCTTTTTTACGTTTTATGCAAATCGCAGAATGAGCTTCGATATGTACACTAATAAATAGTTACGATATCATTATGTTATTTATTTATTTAATGGTGCATCATCCCTTCAAAGGTATTAACTTATGGGTTTTATAATTACATTTATAATAATTAATAACGTATTGTATATAGTATATCCTAAAAAAGTTCATCAAAATTTATTTATATAAAATTATCGTGTCATTAAATTAATTTTTTCTTGAGATCAACATTTGATCAAGTTACGGTATTTGTTTTTATATTTTATATTTATAAGTTTTTGTTTCAATCACAAACTTATAGTTCGTTCAATTATTTGGTACATTGGAGGTAATCCACGTTCGATGCTCGCTTGATATTTGTAAATTACAGAAGATGTAGGATTCTCTTTTTGAGTAGACAATTTTGTAATATTTAAATGTAAGCAATATTTGGTGGATGGATACAAAATTATTTTAAAAATTATCTAAATGTTTTGGTTTAACATCGTAGCGCCAGTAAAATTTTAAAATAAAACACGTGCCCGATGTCTACTTTTCGTTTATAAGTAAAATTACTATTCGACCAAAAAAATTATCTATCTGATTCTCAATTTTTATATACAATTTTGAACAAAACTATAATAAAAACTAATTTTTTTATTCAATTTATCTTTCCGTGTTTATTCTATTAAAACGATAACTGTTCGGTTTTTCACGAAAACTGCAGTCCGTTTAATTAATTTCAGTTTAATTATATTAATAAAACACGATGCAGCTTTTAATATACTTATAATATTAATCAAATTGCATGTGTGTGCATGCATGCGACTTTCAAATTTAAATTTAATATTAATACGCGTAGGCTGGTATGTAATTTATCCGTGCATCGTCTATATGTAAGCTCATTTGCGCGAGTAGCCAAGTTGTTTTATCGTAAAAATGGTAAGGTAAAGGTAAAATTACTACCGAATAAAGCCGCGCTGGTTTAGCCAAATCCTTTTGTCAATTACTTGATGAATTATCTAGAAATAAAATGAAAAATCCGATTTAATTAAAAAGTATATAATTAACGGTCCATTTTATATTTAAGCAAATAATTTAATTTATACAGCAGCTATACATACTGCACCGTAGATAATATTAACGATACGGTATATTTATTATATTTATGAACTATAACTATAATAATAATACGAATAACCTCGTCGTAGCGAATAAATTAATTAGTCACTTTCTATGTGTATATATTTTATGAGCGCTTCGTAAAGATTCTTTCGTATGTGAAAATTCCATTTTATCCGAAAAAAAGGTTACTAGTATAATAATCTGTAAGTAATATATATATATATAAAATCTAATGTGCATGATGTAAAAATTTAAAATTAAAATATAATTTTAAGGGGATATCCGACTTAAATAACGGGGATCTGGCGTTACCAACTAAAAAAATAGCGTCGTAAAATAGAGAATGAAAAGTAGGTAAAAGAATTTCCGAGTGACTTGATGGACCAATATTTAAGGAAAATCCATTGACGAAATAATAATTAAATAAGCGTATTGGCAAACGATGGATATCGGTATAACGTACCGAAATGATAAATTAAAAAATTGGAAAAAATGCTATAGGTGCACATAGTGAAAAAAAAAAGAAAAAGGTGACTGAAAGTAAAGTTTTCCATGATCGGCGCAGAAGATGAAAAAAGAAAAAGATCGGGTAGACATTTGTCGGTATGAAGAGTAGAGAACGTAAAGAAGAGAGAGGGGTTGCACTCGCGTCTAGTCGTCAAATTTACAAATTGATCGAGACGGTACACATGTACGGATAAATAGAAAGTTTGGCGTAGTCGATGAAGAAAGGCAGGAGCCGATCTATGTAACGAGCCCGGCTGCCGGCGGCGAGTGCCGTTACATCATTGATGACGCGTTCTTTGCGAGGGAGTAGAAGGGCACTCGGTAACGCGAGCGAGCTCGGTCTATTTGTTCATTAATCTTATAAAGGCGAACGAAGGGGGAAGAAAGGGGAAGAAAGGGGAAGAAAGGGGAAGAAGGGGACCGCGCGATGTACCGTGAATTTGGAAACCCTCGTTATCTACGGTTCCTAGTCATCCCCCACCCTATATATTCCTCTATACTACTATGGTTCACTTACTGTATACGCTGTGTACGTGTGAGACGAAGCTCGATTCACCACAACGCAACGGATTTTCTTAGCTCGATTCGGAAACGTTATTCTCCTTCATTTTTAACCTTATATTCTTTCGTACAACGAACTTTTTACATTTTCCGGAAATACACTTCTCTCTCCATATATATATATATATATATATAGGCCAGCTACTACATTCGTATTGTAGACGCTGCGTTTTCACCATCCCGCTTCTCGCCGCCTTGGAAAAGAGAATTCATTTGAAAGTACACCTCAACCCGATTATTAATACCACCGAGATTGCTAGCCGCGCAAACGCAAAACTAAGGACCAACAAGGAAATACCCTGTCAGTGCGCACGGTTTTTTGAAGACTTATGTACAATAACAACAAGAATAACAACAACAACAGCAGCAGCAGCAGCAACAACAACAAGAAACGAGGAGGACTTACTTCCGTCTGGAGGATACCACCGTTCATATTTCACGACATAACTACGATGATGTTCTTACCTGAAACAGAAAAAAATGAAGAAACTACGTTAATATGGGTAAAAAATAATGAAAATTCCAGCCCCACCTACTCCCGCCCTCCGTATACTTTTTATGACAAAGGGTGTTTCTCCTTCGCTTTTTTTTTTCTTTCGCACGCGCGAGGACCATGCATTATTTACGGCGGCATCCCTCGTTCTACGGGACCTCAGTTGTGAATCTTGGAGACAACGAGCCTCCATCTCCTCTCTCTCTCTCTCTCCCTCTCTTTCCCTCTTTTGCTACCACCATCTTATTTGCAAGATGCGTGCGTAAAATCCTGAATGCGACGCGAGGGAAATCAATAAGTAGGGAACACTAAAGGATATCCAGTGTGTCTATATATATATATATATATATATATATTTTTTTTTTCCGATAAATTTTTTTTTATACATTATATTTAACTTCAATAATTGAACATTACGTTTTTATATAAGACCATGGGAAAAAAATGAAATTGTGTTATTTCAAATTTACGATGATCACGTGAAAAATTAATATTGGATTGTTAAACAAAAATTTTTTAACTTCGAAAATATTTAATTTTTATTAATCAGGTAATTTAAAATTGAGCATATTCTACCGATTTTTAAAACATGACTTTTTTGTACATTAAACATCGTTTAGATTATTAAATATTATAATATTAAAGTTTTGCAATTAGCTTATATTTATTAAAAAAAAGTATATTTATATTATCTAAAAATAATTTCCTCTAACTGATCCAATCGATATACACCGACGGATCTCTGTATATCGGAAAGATAAAATCGATTAAAAATGGAATACGAACGGTAAAGAACACACGAAAAGACAGGTTGTGACTAAAATTTAACGGGTATCTTTTCACGACGTTGCTGGTAGGTATACGCGCGTCGGAAGAATGAAGAAGTAGGAATAGAAGGAGACTTTTTCGACGTGTGTCGTAATGCGAAACGCCTGGTGCCAAGTGCATTATGCTTGCGCTACGCCTCCCGCGACGACTCAAATGTGTTCTCCTCTCCTTATTTCCTTTCTCTATATCTCTCCCTCTCTTTTTATCCTTTCCATACGCAAAGCTCCTTCTTTTCTTTTTCTATTTATTTAGCTTCTCCTCTTTTTTTGTTACACCGAGCTCCTGGTGGTTCCTGCCTCCTTCCGTACACCGTGAAATTTAATACTGGCTTTGTCGTTCTCCGTATTGTATCGTTTGTTTATATTCTCTTATTGTGGGTGCGCGAGGTTGCGAAAATTTTGGCTAACGCATTATTATTTAATTTATTTTTTGCAAGTTATCGCGAACTATTATTTTAAAGGTTTATGTTAAGCTCGATTGCTCGATTGCCGATATACATATCCGAGCTTCGAAACTAAATAAACATTCGAAATACTGCATATTTATTAGTATTTCCGGGAAAGTAAAGGAATAATCCTGAATCATCGAACGATACAAAAATTTTTGCAATTCCAGGACAAGTTCATTTGATTACCATCGTTTAAAATACAATATTTCGAAAAAAGGCCGTATATCGTTAATTGAAGCGTTGCGGTTAACAAAAGCGCAACAAAAGAGAAAAGGAAATTAATGCTTATACAGGTTTAATTACACACTCATTACAGACAATAATCTGCAATAACCCGTACCGTCAATACTAATTAACATCTCTCCATCTCTCTTTTTCCCTCTATCGACACGAAGAAGAAAAAAAGAGAGAGAATAGAATTCCACGCTAACCGCGAGCGTACAAAGAATGTCTTTTATTATGTATTTTATATCTATTACTCGACATTACGTTTCATCAAATATTAAAATTCTCAAGGTTTATAATTAAATGACCATTATATCCACATTCATCGCATATATGTATGTATATACATATATATATATATATAAAAAGAAGAAAAACTTTACGTAATCGAGAGATTGCAAAAGTTTCTTTATGCATAATAAATATCTTACACTTTTCTTTGTGCAAAAGGGGGAGAAAAATTAAGTTCCTACAGTCTGAGCGACTATATACCTCCCTCTTTCTCTCTTTTTCTCTCTCTCGCTCTCTCGCTCTCAAGCCCATTCAGAAAATTTATCGCGGCAATCGGTCCGAGTTTATTTATTTATTTATTTATTTATTTATTTATTTATTTAACCAGAAAAGAATTTACATAATAGAAAATACATACATCATGCAAACCTCCCACAGAGATAAACGGAGTTATCTGTTGGTGGGACTGGTTACAAAAAGAAAACTTAAAACTAACTTAAATATTAAACTAATCTAATATAATAAATCTTTAACAATTATTCAAAGTAACAAATAGTATACAACTGTAGCTAAAAGTAATTTGTGACGAATACAACAGAAAATAAAAACTTTTTTTTAATATATATTATTTTTAATCCATTTTTTAATTTTTGATTTCTTATTTTTGGTGCTTAAGATTTTCATATCGTTAGGTAACATATTAAATATATTTATTGCTTTGATATAACTATTTTTACAACTAATTGTTCTTCTTGTGCGAGGTAAAATTAAATTTTTTTTCCTCGTTATGCTGTTAGAAGACATAAAATTGCTTTTTAGAGATTCGTAATGGAACATTAATGAATCTAGTGTAAAAATCTGTTCAATACTTAGTGGATTATTTTCAATAATAAAATTATTCTTGTTTATAATTTTTAATAATTTTTTCTGCAAACTATGTAATATTTTCATATAATTATTATATGCACCACCCCAAGCTATTATACCATAACTAATTATACTATTAAATAAAGCATAATATATCATTCTAAGCGTATCCAGGTTCATAATCTTGGCCAGTTTATGAAACACAAAGATAAGATATTTTGTTTTATTAACAATATATTCAATGTGTTTACCCCAACTCATTCTAAAGTCAAAAATTACACCTAGGTATTTGGTATACTCAACTCTATTTATGTTAACATTATTTATATGAATATTAAAATTATTAACCTCAGGTACACTATCGCAATAATTTCCAAATGTAATATAAGTTGTTTTTTTAACATTTAAAGACAATTTATTAGTAGCCAACCAATTGGAGATTGATTCTAATTCGCTATTCATTAAACATTCAACTTCTTTCCAATTTTTACCAGTGACAATTATTGCAGTGTCATCTGCATATGAGATAATATTATCTGCTAACATATCATTTACATATAAAATAAATAACAGTGGTCCCAATATTGTACCTTGAGGAACACCAGTTTTTACTGTCATATTAGAACTAAAAACGTTATCTAATTTAACTCTTTGTTGTCTATTCGATAAATAACATTTCATGATATCATAAGCACCACCTCTTATTCCATAGTTATATAACTTATTCAGTAATATAATATGATCTACTGTATCAAAAGCTTTTGCTAGATCAAGAAAAGCTATTGCGATTGGTTTGCTCATATCTAAACAATTGTACAATTCACTAGAGATGTATTGCAGAGCATCTTTAGTTCCCTTATTTTTAACAAAACCAAACTGATTTTTTGACAAAATATCACATTTATTTAAAAAATTAATAAATCTTTTATAAATTAGTTTTTCCAAGATTTTTGCTAGATTAGATATTAAAGAGATAGGTCTATAGTTTTCTGCATAATTTTTATCACCAGCTTTATAAATAGGTACAATTTCAGCGATTTTTAAAGCATCTGGCCAAATAGCTTTTTCTATGCATAAGTTAAAAATATGGACCAAAGGTCCTACAATGTAGCTTAATAATGTCTTTAATACTCTAGTGTTTATTTTATCTACTCCTCCATTCTTTATATCAAAATCGTTTACAACATCAATGATTTCATATGCAACAATCGGGTTCAAAAATATTGATTTCTGATTAATTTTCGTTATTTTCCTGCTGTAATTCGTTGGTGTGATAATTTTTTTCCTTAATTCAGTACCTATGTCAGTGAAAAATTTATTCATTGTATTTGCAATTTCTGTAGTATTATTTATAACTTTCATATGTTTATCGTATATGTAAGATATAGCTTTACTTTTTTTCTTATTTTTACCTAATTTTTGGTTAATTATGTTCCATAATTTTCTAGGATTTCTAGTTGAGTTTTCAACTAGTTCTTTATCATACAATATCTTTGCATTTTTGATAACTTTATTTAGTATTTTTTCATATGTTTTATATATTTCTTTGTTTAATAAATTGTTTGTATCTAATCTCCAAATATTATATAAAAATTCCTTTTTATTACATGAAACTGTTATAGCTTTAGTTATCCAACCTTTTCTTGGTTTATTTTTATCTCTTTTGTTACTAATATTCGTAACTGTAGCCTTCTCAATACAAGTTTTAATAGTCGATATTAATACATCAATTGCTAGATTAGGATCAGACATTGTTAGTATATTATTCCAATTATAACCTTTAGCAAAAGTATGGAGTTTGTTATACTTTAGTAGTACGTTTTTTCTATCAGTTCTAGATACTTTAATCTTTTTAATTGATAAAAATAAAGGAAAATGATCTGTAATTGTGTATATTAATTTGCAAGATTTAGTGTTAAGTGATTTCATTTTAATAAAAAAATTATCAATACAAGATCCATTATCAGATAAGCTAGTTGGTCTTGTAATAGATTGAAAACCTGGATAGTAACCGTTTACTAGAATATTATTTAGAAATTCTTGGCTAACATTGTCTAAACCCAAAATATCAATATTAAAATCTCCTACTATTATATGATTAGTGATATTTTTTTTTATTTTTAACAATTCTTTTATATTCATAAGAAAATCCGTCTTACTTATATCGTGAGATCTATATATTGAAGAAATTTCTATATTTACTATTTCGTTATTTATACGTGTATTGAGAATTTTAAGTTTACCAATTTCTATTATTTCAGTAAATTCATTTATATTTTCATCAATATAAATGACGACACCGTCCGATTTATTCAATTTACTATTATTGTAATGCATTTTGTAACCTTTTAGATTAAAGTATTGATAATATTCCAAATTCCAAGTTTCAGCACAAACAATCATAAAAGGCTTAATGCTCAGACCATTAATTAAAATTTCTAATTTGTTAAAATTCGCATTTAAACTTCTTATATTAATATATAAGATATTGTCCTTATTAGAATTTATATAAGTATTTAAGGTATCAAAATTTTTTACAACCAATTCTTTTTTTAAAGTATCACTTAATATCTCAGAAATCACTTCAATGTTGCTTTCCATTTTGATGATCTTGCTGGATACTTGAGCTGTTTGATGCAATAGATGATACCGACATAGTAGATTTAGCCTTTATCCTATTTACCTTCCTATTAGTTATATGTTTAAAATCTAATTTACCGATGTATCTTGGTATACTTGGACTCATCGGATAATCAATGTTATCTATAAATTTTTTAATTTTCATTTTTAACACTTGGCAGCACTCACTATCATTAGCCACATGTTTAAAGTCATAATTTTTGTTAAATTTATTATTGTGATATACACAATTTACACAAGCTAGTTTATCTATATTCATGCAATTTTCGGTATTATGAGGACCAGCGCACTTCAAACAAACTTTACTATTTGTACACTTATTACCACTATGTCCAAATCTTCCACAATTGTAACACGGTCTTATATCGATAATGTCATATACTCTACAGTTTTGATAACCAATAAAAACTCTATTTTTATTTTCTCTTATGTATTTGTAAATTTCACTCGTTACTTCTATTATAACACTTTCTAGCCTCGTTCTCGTGTTTTCATATCTGTGCACAACATTGCATCCAGTATTAAATTCTTTAAAATTTCTTTCATTTAAATCATTTTCTATAGCTTATACGCACCGGGCTTTTTTTATGTATATGTATGTATATGTATATGTATATATATATATATATAGACATAGAGTGCAGTGCTTTCTCTGCGAGTATTATCGCGCGCTTTTAATAAAGTCACACCGAGATGAGAGCCATTTTTTTCGGCGAATTTTCACCTATATACCCAACGACGCCATACCAGTTCTTATTCACTTTTTCTTCTCCAGACTTGTTCGTTTTTTTTCTTCTTAATCTCCGTTTCTTGCCGCCACGGCCAACTTGATTTCGGGTTTATGGATTAGTTTGGGAAGAAAAAGGGGGGTGGGGGAATAAACGGATGACCGATGATGTTCGCACCAACAAGTTGATTAAATTCCGAAGTGAAATTCAAAATTTACACAAGCTAGTTTATCTATATTCATGCAATTTTCGGTATTATGAGGACCAGCGCACTTCAAACAAACTTTACTATTTGTACACTTATTACCACTATGTCCAAATCTTCCACAATTGTAACACGGTCTTATATCGATAATGTCATATACTCTACAGTTTTGATAACCAATAAAAACTCTATTTTTATTTTCTCTTATGTATTTGTAAATTTCACTCGTTACTTCTATTATAACACTTTCTAGCCTCGTTCTCGTGTTTTCATATCTGTGCACAACATTGCATCCAGTATTAAATTCTTTAAAATTTCTTTCATTTAAATCATTTTCTATAGCTTATACGCACCGGGCTTTTTTTATGTATATGTATGTATATGTATATATATATATATATATAGACATAGAGTGCAGTGCTTTCTCTGCGAGTATTATCGCGCGCTTTTAATAAAGTCACACCGAGATGAGAGCCATTTTTTTCGGCGAATTTTCACCTATATACCCAACGACGCCATACCAGTTCTTATTCACTTTTTCTTCTCCAGACTTGTTCGTTTTTTTTCTTCTTAATCTCCGTTTCTTGCCGCCACGGCCAACTTGATTTCGGGTTTATGGATTAGTTTGGGAAGAAAAAGGGGGGTGGGGGAATAAACGGATGACCGATGATGTTCGCACCAACAAGTTGATTAAATTCCGAAGTGAAATTCAAAATTTCATCGATCTCCTTTTTTAACCATATATTGTTGCTTGGCATAGAATTCGAAAGAAAATATATTTAATTGGAATAAACAAATTTTAATCTTAACAAATATTTGATTAATTCGATATAATACTTTTTTCCATAATATGTATATTGAGAATTCTCTACATTTTTCTATATTTACTGTTACACACAGGGAGCCCAAACCTGGGACTTGTAACATCCGTTGAACATTTTACCACGTCGTTTCCGTAAATTTTGTTTACAAAATTTCTATGCATGTACCTGTTTTACCTCGATGGAAGTTGCAATATATATTATATGTTATACCAGTACTAAATAAATAAATAAATAAACTAATAATTAATTTAGTATATCTTTTTTTCTTACTTATAGACACAATATCAAAGTTAACAGGCAGATAGATATTACTGCAGATTTTATCCAAAAAACATTTTTACTTTTGTTTCGTTCTATATTTTAATATATACATATATCGATACATAAATTGACATACATCCACCGACCACTCAACATTTTCTTTCGCACACCATTGAAATAACTTAAAAGTCCATTAGAAATTGGATTAACCTAAAAATGTTAATTTGAAACGCTCGAGACACAGTGAAGTACGCACTCGAAAAACGACTGTTACACCTATACAGATTTGTCTGGACAAAAAAACGAGTACTAAATATGACACGCGAGATAAGGTGAAAAAAAGAGCCGTTTACCACACGGAATAGGTATAAAACGAGAGGGAGAAAGAAAGAGAGAGAGAGAGAGAGAGAAGTGGCAACGTCGCAAAAGGCAACTTGACCCTATTACCATCGTACACATCCCCTCATATTTCTCCGTTTCTTCTTCGGTTAGCGCGTGGGGGAGGGGTTTCGTGCACACACACGCACCCACGTAGAGCAATGTGTGTGTGCGTCGTCTTTTTGCCCCCACGCAGGCACGCAATTCGAAGTCTCCTCCTCGGGCGTGAGATAGCTAAACAAACTGGATTCAAGCTCGCGTGTCACGCGCACCCATTCCCGATGCCAGAGGGATTAACCCGGGGGTTATGTGCGTAAAGAACGCGTTTCGAGGAGGTTTTTGCCTCGGGTATTATTGCGCCTCGCCTGCCTCTCTCTCTATCTCTATTTCTCTCTGTATATATACTAAAACTTTTCTTTTTTTCTTCTCCAAAGGGGAATTTTTTCAAGATCTCTTGTACAGCTTACGTTCTTCTATCTTTTTTTTCGTTCACCCCCTATACGTGGACTGACCCATTCACGTGTAATTGTTATTTTCGCTCTTTTATAAATACATATAACGCCGTTATATATTGCCTCGATCGATAAAAATATATTTTGTATCTATGCACATGTATATCCGCGATTGATTCGTTTTTCCTTTGAAATTAATATTTTAATCATCACTCATATTTTTCGTATGGAGTACGATGTGTCTGCATTTCCTTCCAAGTGACATTTTACTCCGAACACTATTTTCTCTTGATAACCGACAACATGATTGTAAAATTAAAAGAAAGGAAGAGTCGCACGTATATACATATTTAACCAAGTAAACCGTCAACTCGTTCATCCACTTGGTGCGCCCAGGTATAACGAATTAAAAAAAATTAACATTGTGGCATTATTGTCTTATCAAGAAATATATATCGCGATATCTGACATAAAAATCAAGCATATTGTAATAATATAAATGTATACGAAATCTGAGGTACGCGTCGTTAAAATGTTACACGCGCACAATGGAATAATACAGCGCGTTTAACAATATTAGAATAGATTTAATCGGATGTAAATCGCATTTGAAATTCTTTTATTATCGTCTTTTTTTGTTTCGAAGGAGATTGTTGTAATCAACCTCTTGATGATATAAAAGAAACAAAAAAAATTATATATACAAGTAGATATAATAATGTAAAATAACAAAAGCATTTCTCTTTTCTCTTTTCTTTTATTTTCCTATTGTGGAAAAACGCATCGGACACATTTATTGAATTATCAATTATAACGTTGTTGAATGGGCGGTGTCATTTAAATTAATATAAATTGTTTGTTTACCACAGTTAAAAGTGACGTTGTGTATATTGTAAAATTCTTATTCAAATCGGTCTTTGCAACTACACGATTTATTAGATATACGTATATGTATTTTTTGTTTCTTGTCGCAGTATGTGGCGAACATACCGTATACTTGAAATTTCCATCACAAGTACTCCGCGAAGATTGTTTCGCGTAGTTAGCGAAATTGCCCTCGTAGTTAAAACAATACACTAGATGCTTTTTCTTTTTCCTACCATCTACATCAAGAAATAAAAACGTTTGTCGGTACTTTATTTTTTTTGTTTTTTTTTTCTGTTTTGTAATTAATACCGAGAAAGAATAATGAACAAGTTTGACAAACATTTATATACGTTTTGATTTTTTACCTGAAATGTCTTGGTATATCGATATTTATTTGTTCAAAGTAGCTATACAGATTTTCTCTTTAAAATGTTTCTTCCTAATGTTTTTAATGTCCATCACATATTTTTTCAAACGATTCCATCGCTTTGAATAACCGTGATGCTAAATTTTTATATCGTAATCGACAAATATTGATTAAGTATTTATTATTTATTTATTAATATAACTTAACATTATTTATTCCAAGATTGTGCTCATAATAAACTTCTTTCATTTTGCAGGGTTTGTATAAAAGTACGCCTTTGCAATTTTGGAGAATGTCGAACATTAAAAATTATTTTATAAATCTTGTCCATCAGGCTCTTGAGTTTTTTCAGATTTATATATCCATTTTTTTCGACTATTTATTTAATTTGTATAACTTTTAATTGCATCTTGTTCATACCTAAGTTAGCTAAACCGAGCAATTATCGCACCTCCGTAATAAATTTTGGAGAAAATTAAATTTCCTCATAATCTCGAACAAGATGTGTCATCTTCGAGTATGATAAAACGCACCCGAAAGAGCATCAGCGTCACGGATCATCACAGACTCTTCCAAGAACGACGTATACGTATTTATATAATAATCGATACAATGGCTAGATTGTAAACTCGAATATCAAGAAATTGGATAAGCATTTTTGAGAAAAGTAAAAAAGAAAAAGAGGGCGGTAAGGGAAGTTAGCGAGAATAGAAGTAAGCAGAGTGAACCCCGGGAAAAGTAGCCGTATCCGATTCTGGTTGCACACGTTGACGTTCATCAAGTCTAAGTTGAAGGAAAAAGGGTCGTTCTATAGAGGCTAGAAGGTAGATCTAGACGTTAACCTTTCTCTCTTGGAGGTTCTTTAAACCAAACTCGACTTGTTTTCCCCGTCTTTCTCTATGTTTTTCTCATTCCATTTAATTCGTCTTGATATTCCAAATGGAAACCGCGCTCCTGACACTTTTTTACGCGAAAACCAACGAATCGAATGGGACTTTGATGTTTATTTTATTTCGTTTGCATTTCCAAACTACTCTTGTTAAAATTACAATCAAATTTGTCTTCGTTGCAAATGGGAGATGGGAGAAGGGAGAAGGGAGAAGGAGCTTTCTTTAATGGAACACTATGACCTAACTACATACCTATATATTTTTATCTCGAATTGTGCCTTTTTAACGTTAATTTCATTTAATCTTTTTACATCAATTTCATCGTTTGTTTATACAAATGCAAATGCACTTTGCAACAACAAGGTACGAACTTGTCAACCGATGACAAAATTATTTAGCTCTATCTTCGTGTCTTATGTCATTGTTTAAATTTCATCAAATTACACGGAGAAAACGGATTATTTGCATTAAACTTCTGTGAGTTAACTATTAATGCATCACGTTATATTTGTATAAGAAACACATTTATTGTATAGAAAAATCACACAGTGATTTGATAAAGAATTTACTGCATAGGCGATACTTTTCAGTATATAGAATAAAATATCATCGAAAAGTGTAAGACATTTATAATCTGTTCGGTCGGTAACAATCAGAAATAGCACACTGTTAACGAAAATAACATTAGCCGTATATATTTAACCAACGACTTACATTTAACAATTACGGAAGACTATCTATTAAAAACGATTGAAATTAGCCGAATAAAATTTCAATAATTCACTCGAAGTGTATATTTCTTACGCAAAGCGTAAAACTGAAAATCTAACCATTCGATTAATTGATTAGGAAGTTAAACAAAAGCTCAGTATTGTATAAAATCGGCCCTTTATCACGCAAATAATCCAAGGCGAAATGTGTATATATATGGTGTAGCGCCTTAGTAACGTCCGTGATAAATTTCGTTTTATCGAGAGACGGCCGTTCGTTAATGGTTATCTCGTTTCGATATCTCTCTCTCTCTCTCTCTCTCTCTCTCTTTCTCACTCCAAGGCGAAAGCTCCGAGGGATATCCGCGGAAATCGACGATTCAATAGGCGCGATCTCATTTGTTTTCCACGCGCGGATTAGCGAATCCTTTTTTCCTTTATTTTTATGACCCTCCCTCCGTTCCCTGTTCCCTCCTTATACGCTATTCTCGGATTCTTGGGTTATCTGAAATTGCGATCGATCCGAGATATTCTAAGGTTATATCTGTCTATAAAGCTTCTGTTTATTTATCGCTTTACTCCGAAGAATACCTAACGTTATATCCTCTCCTCCTCCTCCTCCTCCTCCTCCTCCTCCTCCTAGGAACTCCGTCTTCTTCTTCTTGTTCTTCTTCTTCTTCTTCTTTCGTTCTTTCGTTCTTTCTTTCGTTTATTTTTTGTGTCTTCGACGATGTGTGTATTACGGGTGAGCGGTTTTGTTTCTAACGGTGATTTTCAGGGTCAAACAAACGGTTTCGATGTGTCGATGATAAATTTGAATACCGCATGGATTTACGGTGCATTACGGAGAGTTTCGATAATCCTTCGCGAATTATCAGTAGTTTTCCAATAAGCGTGTTGCAAACAAAAAAGAAATAAGGAATGTGATTAGGTATACGCTTATATCAATTAATTTGTTTTGTTCTTATAACAACCTTTATCGATAAAAACAACAAGATGGTACCACATGAACCGATCAATTTAATTTTCTTCTTTTCGCTCGGAATGTTAATTTCTTGCACGCCGTAAAGGGAGCAGGGGGGGGAGAGGGGTTAACACGTGCTTAAATAAATTATCGGCGAACACATTGACGGCATGCATCACTGCAGGCGCATGTACATTTTATATCATACATATACACGTACATATATGTGTATATATATATATATATATATATATAAATTCAAATAACCGAGGAGCGAAAATACTCGTACATTCGTTGAAACGGAAGTACGGCCACGACCTACCGGAAATTTACTTCCTATTAAAGGGTACTGGAGAAGGAAGGAGAAACATTGTGGCCGCAAAAAAGGAAAAGAGAAAGAGAGTGAGAGAGAGAGAGAGAGGGAACCCCGAAACGTTGAATTAGCCAGTTAATTAACGTAACGAGCTTGGAATCCTTTTATTATTATTATACACCCAAAACCAAAGTATCGGTTGTATAAAAATTTGTGGTTCTTCAATTTTATGGTTGGCCTGTATAAGTACGATAAATGATACTTGTGACAGAGGCAATTTTTTTATTTTCGAGACATCGATTATGCCGTATAATGTTATTCAATGGATGATTTCAATTAGGGACTTATACTGCAATGAGATTGCAAGATGAGTGTTTGTAGTTTATATTTATTTAGGAAGGCAAAACTTGAATAGAAAATAATTAATTTATAACCAGTGTTATAATTATAATAGTGAATTTAAATTTGGATTCCCATAAAATACATATTGGAATTCTTACAACGGTAATTACAAAGGCAATAGAGTAATTTTCGGGGTGCAGGATTGATATAAGAATAAATTAAAAGACTACTGTATACTTATAATTAATATTAAATGTAAAACTAAAAACGAAAATAAATTAGGAACAATAAAAAATTTAATTGTACAATAATAACAATTCAATATGCAATGTCTTAAGTATTACACATTCGACGAGTGGAAATAATTGAAAGAAATAAGATATTACTTAATATTCCAGTAGATTAATAAATATATTTATAATAAATTTTTGTTTATAATTTTAACTCACTTTGTAAGCTTGAATATATAAAGGTATTATATTTAATTATTTACGTATATTGATAAATCAAGATGACTTTGACGAGACGTCGGTTGTGCGTAATTGGAAATACAATTAACTATTTTTAGCGATTAATCAAAATTTATTAATTTTTCTTCAATTTAAACACTTTTCCTTAATATAATATAAAATGATTTTAAATAGAATGTAAAAAAGGAATATAATCTCAAAAAAAATTCATCAAAATAAAAACTTAATTTAAGGTTCTCACGATCTAATAAACCAATGATTAATTACACCGTATTAACCCGTTTTTTTAACAAATTAAACTATAAACTAAAAATGCCTGCATCCCCGACATATTCATCAAAAAAAAAAAGAAAACAAGCTCACTCAATTTTCATCGCCGAGCACGTACAGCTCACCTTCTTAAAAGCGCAATCACGCAATTTTCGTAAAAAAAAAAACAAAAAGAAACAAAAACGGGTTAATCGCACGTGCACGTAATTCTATTTTCACGATCGATCGACAAACTTCTGTTCCGAAGCAACAACCCGCGAGATCGCGTGTACGGGGTAAAAAAAAAATTATCGCCGTTCAAGAGAACGAGGGAGAGACCGAAGAAAAAAAGTGGTGACCCAAGGTTCGCGCGGGTAATTTCGCCTCGATCTCGAGATGAAATTTTGCGGAAATCTGACGGAGCTCGGGCGCGCGCGCGCGACTTCTCGGCGACGCAGGTATTTATACTCATTAATCAATGACACAGATCTCCATCTGAGTGTGACGTCACACACACACGTTTACCGCGACCCGAATGTGCAACGAGCAGTTGGATTTCTCTTTTTATTATTATTTTTTTTCTCCCTCTCTTCGATCGTTGTTGTTTCTCTTACGAAGGTGGTTGATCCCTCGTGCCCGCGTATCGATTGTTAGACGAGTTACGGGAAAACATTTTCAAGTGGTATATTAACAACGAGATGCGTATGCCTGCAGTAAGCACATGCAACGTGCCTTTCCGATTTGTCAATCTGGTATATCGTTCGATAAAAAGTTACTCGTAACGTATAATCCGTCACTATTTGCATCGTCTATTTATCCTATTATTATTTTGCAATTAAATATATAAGTATACTGCTTCTTACTTCTAAGCGTAATATGTTAATAATATGTTATATACTTTGTTCAAACGAGCATTTCCATTTGTAAGTGTTTTTTATCTACTCTCAAATAATTGTTAATCGAATAATTTAAGTTCCTCTTTGTCGTTTAAAATCGTGCAAAATTTTTGGAGGTGGACGTATGTTAAAAATAAATATTATACACTGACGTCAACGTGAAGAAAAAAAGAAAATTGTGAATCTGTATTACGAAACAAGCGAATAGTTTTTAATATTAATCTCCCTTGGATTTTTATATCTTGACGTCGGGATATATATATATATATATATATATATATATATATATACCAGGTGTATGTATATAGGTACTTTTATA
The DNA here is from genome assembly GCA_026168455.1 of Theocolax elegans. Lineage (NCBI taxonomy): Eukaryota > Metazoa > Arthropoda > Insecta > Hymenoptera > Cerocephalidae > Theocolax > Theocolax elegans. Next base: position 86,222,411 of record CM047428.1, on the reverse strand, counting down.
AATACATGGATGTATTCAACAAATTGAATTTTTTGCTTCATTCAATATAATCCATCGTCTCGATGCATTTACATTATCTCTTTACAACCCGAGCATTGTATTTCGATTGGAGTGTATAGGTGTACATTAATAATCCGCGGATACGATCAATTATTGCGAACCCAGCAACGATGTCTTAAACGAATCGAATTTAAAACTAGGCTACCGATCACAACGTGGTCCTAAATAAAATGTTACCTTGGAAACATTAAGGGTTATACTCACTAATGAAATGTCATTTTGACTGTTATAATTATTAGATATATATACTTTTAATTGTTATACATCAATAAACTAGATGAGATGCGTGCCTTCTCGTTCAATATTTCTCTTCCACTTTTCCATTTTAAAGAAACTATTTTTATGAAACAAATATAACATAGGTCAATTTTATAGACTAGGTTAACTTGACTTGGAATCTTGACATAATTATGGTCTAAGTGAGATCCATCGGATTAAAGAATCTAAATGTTATACGAATTTTCTACAAAATGTCAATACCATTTGCATGACAAGACGGCCAGATGATAGAAGCACAGGAGAGATTGGAAGTAACTAAATATCTATAAAAATTCTTCGTCTCAAATTTATAATCCCGTAAAATTCGAAAATTACATCCCGTTATCAATATGTTAAAACTAATCAATAATTCAAAATTTACATTTGAAGTTGTCGAGTAAAACGTACATTTTTTATAAATTAATATTAAATTATTATTAAGATTTAAGGAAAGCAATTAATCTCATTAAGTAATGTGCCAATCGCCTTGAAGTTTTACGCAATCGTAGATCGCATCGTAACAAAGGTCAATGTTCTCGTGGTTTTGTTGAATTTTCAATAAAAATATTAATATTAATTATTGTAAAAATAGTACTTCTCGATTGCTAATTTAAAGCGCGGGAAAATGCGAATTATCGACTTGAGTTTTCAAGCAAACGTTTTATACATACCGCAAGGATAAAAGTGCAACGCGCAGGTCGAACGTTTCAAACGCTCGAGATTAGATAAAGTTAATGGTCCAGATTCTTATCTACCGTCCTCGTCGTCGATAAATGGCTACTTGGTTTAATACGTGTGTATGATGGAATTTCGAGTTAAGGGATTTAATAGTTTTATTTCGAATGGCGCACACGCTTATATCTTCTTTATCATTTGCGAAAAATTATTTTCGATGTAATATAACTGATACATTTTAAATATCACGCATTGTGGATTAAAATTTTTAAATCGACAATCGTCAAGTACTCGATTTATATGCACACTTTCGTCTTGAGATAATCGTGCAAGTACAGGAATGGATAAATTTGAACGATAATTCAAAGAAATTTGAATTTGATTTATCTAATCCCAGTACGCGTGTATGTATACACATATATATATATATATATATATATATATACATATACTATAGACATATATACACATCGTTTTATAAGTCTTGATAAAGGATAACCCGAGCTCGGTCGATTGATAAGCGAGACTAATTTCGAGACCGTCTAGGGGGTATATACATATATATAAAAAAAGGGAAAGAAAGAGGAAATCCTGCTCGTGACAGGAGAGCGAGATGGAATTAAATCTTTTGGATGGTATCGCAACTCTAGGAGGTTTATCCCCTAGGTAGCCCGAATCTCTCTCTCTCTCTCTTTCGTCAGACGGTAGTTCAATTTTCGCATCCGCACGCAGCTGCCGTTGAAGCCTTAAATCAATTGCCGTCATACTAAGGCACGGCTGCATAATCACTACACCCAAGACGAAATGCGCGAATTTAATATCTTAACACGCGTTCCGCCGTTAACGTCGCTGTTCTCAAATTTTCGCTCAACGCGTACATCCGCCTTCGTTCCTGCTTTTTTTTACCGATTTTTCGGACACGTCGTACGCCGTCAAATTGGATTATACCACCGGAAATCCAGTGTATATATATATATATATATATACACATGTATCCAATCGAGGGTGCGTACGCGTGTTTATCGGCTAACATTTATACTCGGAAATTCGAATTGAATTTAACCTTTCCGTTCGATGAATTTTCGCGAAACCGATCTGTGCATCGTGTGTGCACCTCTCCCCCTGCTCCCTCTCTCTCTTTCTCTCACTCTCTCTCTCTCTCTCTCTCTCTCTCTCTTTTTCTTTCTCTCTCTGTCGCGGGGTGTATTTAATTAACGATTTCGCTCAAGAGAAATCGAGCGTTTAAATATTACGCATTCACCCACCGAGTAATTGCCATTTATGTAAATATCCGCACTCCACACGCAATTTTTCAAAATGATATTTCAATGTAAATAATAACTGGTACGAGCGAACAACGCGTTTAACGTATTGCCGTATAGGACACACAAACGCGTCAACGACGTCCTGGTCGCCTCGTGTACAACGACTCGGGAAATCCAAGTGGTTTCGACGATTTACAAAATTGATAAATGTAACGAAAAATTTACTTCCGAGGAGTGCACCCTCTTTTCGACCTCCCGATTGAACGATAAAACCTGGATATGCGCACGGAAATGTAATTTTTATCCATTTTAATATTACGTGGATTCCAATATTCGTATTGCACGAGCGCGCGCACCACGTACGCATCTATAGAACGAGAGGAAAAAAAATCTACGAATTTAATCAACTAGCGAGCTACTACCAAACTTTCTTTCGTTGTAATCTTCTTTGCCAAAATGTGCGCTAAATATTATTTATACAAAAAATACGAGAAAGTTTCGCTAACGAATCACAACGCGCTTGCTACTTACTGTTTCTTTTACGCCGACGTTTAGACAATCACGATTTTGTGCCAAAAAGAAAAAGAATCACGCCCCGTGTAAAACTGTCGAGGATGTAAATATAAATTTTTATTTAATTCGAATGATTGACTAGTTAAAATAAGTTTTACCATACATTCTTGAATATTCGCCCTCCTTTTTTCTCTTCTCCACTTTTAAAAATGCAAGCTCTCTATACACCGCCCGTGCAAATCCACACTGATAGAAGGAGAAAGAGAGGGAGAGAGAGAAAGTCGAATTCGCGCGCGGAGTGAACTTCACTTTCGCTCTGACGGTTTCCCAGCTCCCTCTTCCTCTCGTTCTCGGTAAGTTTGGTGAGCTTCTGCCTGATGCAGCGAAACGGCCTGCCGCCACCGACGTCGAATTTCCGGGCGTTTCTACGGCTTTCAGCCTCTATTTACGTTTATACCGCGCTTAAAATCAAAATCCTCGATACATACCTACACACACATGCACACGTCGCCCGCGAAATTCCGCGAGCGTGTTATCGACTTTTTTACCTCTCCCTTGCCTACACGTGTGTGCGTACACGTTTACATATGTATGTACGTACATCCACCTCAACCGCGCATACACACGAAGCTTTGTAATGGAAAAAAAGCTTTCCATATATACTCAACTGCGAATCAAAATATATATATAATATTTTCATGAAATATCCATTCGATTTTGACCGCGTTTTTATTTTATACCTGGACAAATTTGCGTCTATACCTAACCTGCCTGTCAGTTAGTCCCACGAACTTTTATATTTTAACTAATAAAACTACGAATATATATATATATATAGACGCATACACGCGCATTCTATCATTTTCGGATACTGATCAACGTTGCTTTATAAATATTTATCTATCTACGCTTTTAAACACCCATAAGCGATATCGCTTTTAAAACAAAAAAGTTTATTATTTAATCGCATTTTTAAAAAAAAAGTAAAAAAATAAAAATAAAATAAAATAATGCATCTACGTTGGCGCGTTGTAAAAATATAAAATTATTAAATATTCAATGTTTCGAGCACGCTGCCGGGATAAAAGTCAACGAAACCGTTGTACGCGATTAATATTTTTATTGCGTATTTAAATATCCCTACGAAAAAAACACACACAACGCAACAAAGTACGCGGAAGTAAAAAAAGGTGTATTTATCAATATTTTATTATTTATATCCCGTTTCCTTTCATACTTATAGAGTAATAAAATAAAATAGAATTTTTCGGGCAATACGTTACAATTGTTATCAATAACAAAATGCAAGTCTATTTTACTCGATTTATATGTTCTGCCTTTTAAAATGATATTTTTGTGCCATACAAAACAATTTTTTTTTGCCTTTCTGTTTAAATAAATAGCTATATTGCCAGCAATGATTTATTACATCGAGATGAGAGGGAAAAAAAAATAAATAATAACTTTTTACAATTCGCAATGACAAAGTTGACGTTACGTACCGTTCGCACCGAAGGAGAAATAAAAATCCACGTCGAAATGTTTAACCGTAATGAAAATACGAGCGCGCAAAACCGTTGAGCTTCGAATGTAATACATAAGATAAGAAAATTACCGAAAAATAGAAGAGAACCACCTAAAAATAATAACGATCCGTTATCGCGTTGATTATAATAAAAGATTTTTCGTTAAGTGACATTTATATATATATATAGTAAGAGCGATTGCCCGCAATGGAGTTCCGGTCATTCTGTCTGTCGCGAACGTCGGGTAACTCGAAGCGAAACGTTCCTTCGTCGTCGCCTTCGTCGACGTCGTCCTCCCAATTATCCGGGAGTTAATGATCTAATCGATTACATAACCGAACGAGGACGTCGACGAAACAACGTCACGCGGCCCGTGTTATTAGCTCTTGCATTAGGTCACTTGGTTACACCGCAACGTGTGCTCCCAAACATCTATCTACGATAATTATTTGTGTACCTATCCCATTCCTATCCAACATATTTTACACTTCAATTTTTAATTTTCCTTATTTTTACACTAAACTTTCAGTTCACTAAAGTTAAGATGCATAATGTTTAATAAATATTTCCTAAAAATGTTGCTAAAAAAATTTGTTCGAACCAATCGAAAGCTTTCTAAAAATTTTTAATTTTCGAGCCTTTTTTAATTGCCTTTCGAATGATCTTCACCAGGTTTTTGTAGCATCATTTGATTTTCGTGTTAACTCAAGCTTTTAAACAATATAACTATTTGTATCGCTTCATCTAGCATATATCTTCCATATATCTATTTTTTAAGGTTTACACTATTAAACGACCATTAAAAATAACTTTAACGATGTTCGATATTGGGGTATTTTACTAATAATAATACTAATAATAAATAAAGTACTTGATCATTACATTATTTTTTTATAAATGTTACAATTTACACAGATATTTAAGCTGTATTGTAATTTTTATTGCGTACAATTGTAATATTTTTAAACTTATTATATATTATTATATATTATTATAATTCGCTCATATAGTGCCGATAAAGCAATCTATCGATACTCACAATGCTTTTAATCCTATACAAAATAATCGATTGTCCATTCCCACGAACAAAAAAAAAGCGAAACAAGTAGAAAACAAAAAAAAGGTGATTAATATCCTGGAGCGATTGAATCGTACGACAGATACGTCTATTGGTTACTCCAAAAATCACACGTGTCGTCATCTATCTAGATTGGTCAAATTTTGACTAAAATTTATCTAGCGTGCAACGGTATACAGTACAACAAAAAAAATACTTTTCGGAATAATCGTCTGCATTGGCTAATAAAAGCAACCCTTGTACGTATATCGAAAGCGATATTAAGCTCGTCTTATTATTTCTCCCTTGGAGCTTTCATCTCGGTTCGTACGTGAAAAAGCCACTCGGGAACGAGATTCAAAAATAGATGCTACCGCCCCTTTCTCCCTACCATCCGTGAATTTCAACGGAAGCGGATGGAAATATCACGGTTTCAAGGTCTCTACGAAATCGTCTCTCTCTCTCTCTCTCTCTCTTTCTCTCCTTCTCTCTTTTTTTTATACTCTCGTAACGCAAGAACGTTCGAGCTTTACGCCAAGAATTCTCCCTCTCTCTGTTTAGAGTGCCTTTTTTACGGGATACGTTATCTTTCTTATCACTAGCAGGTGTGATAGTCGCGTCCTGTTTTGACTCAACTCTTTTTACTTTCTTTCACGACCAATTGTTGGTAAAAATATGTCGCTGTGTATGTTCGTTAGCTCGTAATTCATTGGCTAGGTATGAATCGAAAATTTAAGGAGGTTCGATTGGTATGAAAAATGATTGACAGGATTCTCTAACGAATTTATAAAATAAGGTAAAATACAATAAATATAATAAAGGATTATCGTAATGCAAAAATAAATACAAAACAATAAATTAACGATTAAACATGGTTTTGATACGTATGCAAGAAACTATCGTGCGCGAAGAGTTACCGGATAGTGCAACTTGCTCGCGATCGTATAAAACTAGACGATTCTGCTCGAGTCAAATGTATAATTTATTACTTTGTACAAAAATTTATTTAAATCAAATTTTTACTTGATGCTCAATAAAATAAGAATAAACAAAAATTCATTTAATTGACTACAGGATCACGATTGAACCTCGGAAACAAAGAATTTTTAAAACTATATACAATTTATGTGTTTCGACAATTTCATTTAAAAGATGAGTGTTTAATCAGACGGCGATTAAATTTTGTGAACGAACCACGTGTAAAAAGGAATCGAAATTTTAACCACAAGTGTTTGAAATTTAACAACCAATACCGATGAAATTAGACAAAGTAGAATGGAGGAACGAGTCAATCGATTACAACGAACGATAACGAACGAGAAAAGCAATAAAAGAATGCATTATTGAAACAAGAAGTTCGAGTGTTTGAAATAGTGCTAATTATTGCAATTTATCGGCGTAATCAAATGCCTCATTACGGTAACGAGTTGTCGTTGTCCCGTCACAAAGCTATTCCAACGTTGCGTCAATAAATTTAAATCGCCAACGCGTTAATTCCACTGTTTGCGAAATATATTTTCCTTTTTATTTTCGGTGAGTTTGAGTGACTCGTCAATCGCTGGTCGCGGAAGGAAGCAATTTTATAAAAGTAAAGTCCAACAATTACACTCTGGAAAATTTATTACGGGAGAATATCGCCGAGAGAAAAAGAAGAATGAATAATTCGAAGAAAGGAATTTTCAATAAAAACTTTTCGCTAGCTCCCCGAGATGTTAATAATAAAAGGGAAGTTTGCGAAAAGGTGCGATAAAAAAGAAATTTACAATTCACCTTCGAATTTCTTCGCGGACAAAAAAAATATGACAAAAATTACACCACCGAAAAATAAAGAGGGTGGGTATAAGAATAGGACAAATTTTTCGACGAAAAGACTTTTTCATTATTATAGGTATACATATACACCGTGTGAAATTTCGTCACGGGAAAATAAAATTACAAAAAGTTTGTCACCCGCGTCAGTGTGAATGGCTTGTTCCTCTTTCTATTTTTTTTTGTTTTAAATTAAAATAATACGACACTACCCAGTTATGCAAGTTTGATGCTCCGGTATACACAACGGGGAAAACTTTTTCGCTGTAAATCTGAATGACGCTCGATTCGCCGCGTTTACCCCTCCCTACACCCGATAAAATATTAGATCCCTTTCTACATGTCTGTGTATTCCGAAAAATTTTTGATAAAACTCGCGGTACTCGCGAAAACAAGGATTTTAAGGAATGTATAAAACTCGAGGACGATACGAGCAATTTCACAGGCAGTTTTCACGTGTGATTTGTTTTTCCGGGCTGCGATACGCCCTTTCCTACGACGAAAACATTTTTAACGCTTCTTTTCTGCCAACTTTTGATACTCCCAGAATTTTCTATGTTCCTCGTTTTCGTTCGTGTTTTTTTTTCGTTACTCGCAAATACAGTACTTTTCACGACCGCGGCATCGCAAATTGTTTTTTGATATTTTATTTCGAAAATATTTAACGAATCGTGGGTTACACAACGACGACAACAATAAAAAGGGTATGCGCAGTGTGAGAATATTATATACGGATTTTCGAGCAATTTAATTTCACATTCGTAAGGGAGAAGTATTAAAAAAAATTAATGAAAATTCAGTGTCGATGAGGATTTAAAGTCCAACGTGTGTGGTAATTCGTAATTACGAATACGCAATTAACCTACTTTTAAAATGACGAGTAATAATTAACGGAAATTTTTTCAAACTATCGGATTAACGAAATTGTTTATTCGCCTCAATTTACCAAAATTTATAAGGAGTTTTAAACTTAATTTAAACTTAAAAGATGTTGCGCGATCGTCTGTAGATTTTGGACGTCGAGGCTAAAAATGTACGGAGTTTCCAAGAGTATGCAAAAAGATGAAAGAAAAAGGGTTTAGAAAAGGAAACGGTATCTCGCATCGAATAGGCATATGTACGTACAAAGAAATAATGCGTATAGGCCCGTGAAATAAGAAAACGGAGAGTGCAGGCTCGCAAATCATACTCGCAAAACAGCTCCCGGATTCGGTTTACTCGAGGTACATAAAAGCTCTATAAGAAAATTCAAGATAAAGCCGGGAGAGAAAAGACGTCCGGCTTTGAGTTCCTTGTAACACCGGATGCATATAAGCCTTACGCGCCCGTAAATATTAATTCTATAATTGGCCACGGCGCAAAGTGATTTACACGCGCGGGGGACCCCGTGTAACTTGCCCGGATATTTACGGTGGAAACACGCCGCGTTCTTTATAGAGGCCTCGTGTCGAACTGGGTTATACCGTACACCATGTGCGTTTGTGTGTGTGTGTGTGTGCGTATGTGTGTGCGAGCCACCTCACATTTCTTTTTTTTTTCTTTTTCGTACACTCGGTTTTAACGGGCAAACTTGTATTTCGCGATGTATGTACGCACGTGTATGTACGCGTGTTCTAACTTTGGATTTATAAATATTTTCCTTTTAGTCCCTCTTTCCGGAGCTACTATATAGGTATTACTGCTTTTTATACGAGGATTTTATTCTATTTGTACAAATGTGACATTTTCTTTTCGATCGATTTTTTACTCGGAGGATTTTCAATGGAAAAGCAACAATTTTGTCATTTTTGAACATTTATGGAAATCAAAAAATTTTTTATAATATTATTAACTAGCTTTGAGTTTATGATTTTTTGCTAAATGTTAAATTTCCGCCAAAAATCACACAATTATTACGTTCATAGTCTAGCAGGTGACGCGACCTTTTTTTTAATAAAATCTGACCAAATTTGATAAAAACTTTTGAAAATAATCATTTTAATTTTAATGAAAATTTAACAAATAAAATATTGTTTTCAATTGTAATTAAAAAGTCAGAAAAAATCGAGACACGTCACTTAAAATAAATGCATGTATCTTTTCAACACAAATTATTCCCCTTATTTATATAAAAATAAATAAATAAAAAGAACGCTCATAATTTCAAGTATTTTCATGCCTCGAGTGGGATTTGTTTTAAATTGTTTATAAAATCCAATAATGAATTAAAACCACTTATCGCAGGACAAATAAGAACCATTATAATTTTGACGCGCAGGTACTTAAAGTAACATTAGTTTTCGCATACCTTTTCATTAAAATATAATTTTTCTTAGTACTCGTCTCGGATCGATGGCACTCGAAAAATTCGGTAATTTATCGCATCGCATTAACTTTACGTGTACAAATTGGTAATCGTTAACGTAAATGGTAATGGCAATATTTACATATATTATTGAAATTAATTTGCAGGAGCTAAAGAGCCATAAGTAATGGTGGTGATAATCAAAATGTTCGAAATAATGTATAAAAATGAACGGTCAAGAAACATTTAAAAAGGTACATCTTTAAACGCAAAGAGCGTCGAGTTAAAATTGCTTTAAATTACAGTTAATATACGTAACCTCCTTGATATACAAAAAAGATCGACATCGTTTCTAAAGAAAGGATGAAAATGCAGGTATTTACTTAATGTGACACTATAATGAAGCGCAATTAACAACGTATAATTAGCAAAAAGAGGCACGGTGTACTCGGTAAATAAATGTTTAGACGACTATTGTAATTTAGTGTATACATTATAGAGTTATTTTAATGTACATACATACGGATCGACAAGTCAAATCGAATAATAATCTTTCTCGTGTAATTTATATACTTGTCGATATGCAGAATAATATAGAATACTCGGTCGGTGTAAACCGTGTGAAATTCTCGTTTCGCGTAACATATACCACAAGGTACGAAGATTCTGATAAGACCTGCACAAGTTTAATGAATTACGGGAGAGAAAATGAAGATTTCGTAACTGGCGTATAGTATATATTTGTCTATTTTTAACAATCGACGTGCGAGTGAACGCGCGTTATCTCCGCGTGATGAAAGAAAAGTATGTTTAATAATTCGATAGGTCGAAATTACAAAGGGGAGATAAAGGGTACAAACGATAAATCGATGTATAGTGTGTATAAATGAAAACATAGGTGAACCTGCCCATATGTAGATTACACAGATTGAAATATATTGAATGGTAGATATCGACGTGTAACCTATACATACATTATGGAAAAAGAAGAGAGAGAGAGAGAGTCGATGACGAATCAATGGTTGAATCGATGAAAGGCGAATAGACCCAACGCAGAAGAGAGAGAGAGAGAGAGAGAGAGAGAGAGAGAGAGAGAGAGAGAGAGAGAGGGAAAGAGAGGGAGAGGTGTTGCATCGTCTTTGAGAAGGTGTACAGGGGTTGGAGAGTGACTAGTACCAGGTAATTGGAAGGCATTAATATTAAAGATGCTGGGGGACGATAACGCCAACTGGCTACAGGTTGTTGTACCCCTGTACACAAGACGCCCACTTTATATATGTACGTACATATACTTCTATACTTGTATACATCTATAGATCTACCCAGGGAGAAAGCACGTGTATACACAAGCGTCGGTAGCTTTTGACCCGCTGGGTTTTACCTCGACGACTCGATGCTTATTTGCATTTTCCTCTTAATTGAAGGATTTCGAACGATCTCTCGCATATATACGCGTAATACCCCCCTCCCGCCCCCCCCCCCCCCTGTTCGCTCGTGTTATGCGTGCTTCTTCCTCTTTTCCTCCCTCTCTCTTGTGCTCTCTCTGTCCGCAACGACTTCTCCTATCGCATTTGGGTCGGACGCAGTTATTTCGAAACGGCTAAGCTTATTACCTCTTTGGTCTAGTGGATGTAACTCCTTTTCGATTAAAATCACTTACTGCACCGATACTCGAGTGTCGCATCATAGTACGTTCATCGTCCATCGTTCATTTTAGAGGGAACTCGAACATTCGTAAACAATATGTATTAATTCTTTGCAGTTTAATTTTTTAATTTATAATACTGTCCCTGATGATTCGGTTATCGTTTCTGTGTGCTTTCCAAATAAACATTACCGACAAACTAGTTTTGGTTTATTCCATATAGAAAAACTGTTTCTTTCTTAAAATGTTAAATTGTTTTCAAAGACATCTTGGGAATTTTCTTTAGATTTTTATTTATTTTTATTCAAATTTGACTCATCATCGTAAAAATTAAAGACCAATCGATTATATTCCCCCGATCGGTCGATTTATAATACATTTAAACGTATACAAACCCCGTGCATCATTTTCACACCAATGAGCAATAACCAGTACGCACAAGAATGATTTTTCGCTTCAACGAACACGGACTCGTCTTTTATATTCATTTTGCGATCTTCGCATCGTACACACGCACCCGCGTATACCGATCAAGTGCATTTCTGTTCGACCAACTTGTGACAAAAATATTTCGTTTAAAAACTTTTAACCTAGGGCTGGTATTATAAATCAACGAATCACGCACGACGACCGTATACTTATATCGATAGTGCATCCAAATTAAAATTGAACGATTCAACTCGGCTAGTCATTGCACAATCTTTTCCAGAAAAAAGAAAGGAAAACACACGAGCGTACCGTTGTGGGAACGACCGGTTTAAATTACGGCATACCGCCGAGGATAAAAAAAAATAAAAAGCGAACGCGTGATTTACACTTTGACATTCGACTCCGAGATATGACATTTGCAAAGTTTAGTTAACAACGAGAGTGTAATAAATATTCAGGGAGCCAGGTATTAAGAGAACGACGGTTGCATACAGGGTATATAAAAGAGCTTCCGAAAGGTTTTGTTATACATCGCAACAACGAGGACCTCTAAGAGCCATCGGAATACACATTTATTTCTTATATTATTTTTATTATTCCCTTCTTCCCTTTTTTTTCAAGGATAGGCCAGAGCCATAACTTTTACGAGACTTGTTTGCAGATTGCTCGGCTACACGATGATGAAAAAAAAAACGGCGAAGTGGGCGGAGAGGAAAGAAAGAAAGAAACGTATACCCGAATCATAAGAACTTTTTTTTTGAACGGGGAAAGGGGAAAGGGGAAAGGGGAAAGGGGTAGAGGAGGGTGAGGGAACGCGGAATTTACGATAGCCATTACTTTAGTTTTCAACGGCACATCCGCGAGGAAAATAAATCGCGAAGAAGAAGAAGAGAAGAAGAAGGAGAAAGGTACGCGGCGCGTTGGTAGTTCATAACTTGTGCACAATAGCTGATAAGAGACTGTGTCTGCTGGTAGTGGAGATTTCAATTAACACGGCTAGCTCTACGACTCTAGCGAAATTTGGTCACGGAATTGCAGTTCCATCTTGTCTTTCGCTTCCTGCCCACCAAGAATCGAGAGAGAGAGAAAGAGAGATAGAGAGAGGGAGAGAGAAAGGGAGAAAGAGGAGTTAGGATTTACAGTCCCGGTACGCTCGAACCGAATTAGGTCGAAAACGACGTTTTCATCGTTTGTATCTATATATCTATACACACACTCACACACGATGGACCCGAAACGAATCCACGCGGTCTCTATATCTCTATCTCCCTCTCTCTCTCTCTCTCTCTCTCTTTCTCTCTTGCGAGTAAATCTTTCCGTTGGATGACACGTTACGTGCCCTAAAAATATATATTTCAATCTGGTCTACACCAATATTCGATTTTATCCTCTATCACCAGGATCGAGATAACAAAATATGACGAATACTATCAAACGAGAGCGTACACGTTTACTTTCGTCGTTTGCGATGTTACCGTGGACGTTTGCGTCGTGCTACGTTTTTTTTCTCGATCGAATTGTCGATTTACGATCGCACATGAAATATTCCCTAATTTCGGACCCAAATTACGGGGCACTCGTGTTTATCATTGCAGAGCCCAAACACTTTGGTAAAATATGTATGTACGTGCAGTAGGTTAAATTCTACTTGTAAAAATAAAATTCCACCTACATCGAATGTTTGACATCTCGAAAGATAATAAATCTGTAGAAACGCGTGTAATTAACTCATTCGCACTCTGACTTCCTCTCGCTTACATGAAAAAAAGAAAAACAAACTAAAGAAGACAATACCCGCGCCGACAATAACAACGATAGTAGTTAAAAAATCTTCATTCTCGAGAATTAAAATGAAATTTCAATATTACACCGTATTGGCAAGGTCACGGCAACGCCAATGCGCGGTTGCGTAAGCGAAAAACGAACAAAATTGCATATAGACACACACACACACACACACATGGACTTCCTACAAATTCTATACGATGCGCATACAGCGCAGGATTAATCGCCGTTTGTTTTTTCGCGCGCACGGAACATATATATATATATATATATATATATTTACACATATATACGTACAAAAGAAACACTCACAAACGCAACGTAATTATCGAAAATACGAGCATTTAGTTAGCGCAGTCTCTTCCTCTTTTTATTCATAGAATTGAAAGAAACGAAAAAAAAACGATGAACAAAAGTTAAAGAGTATAGGTGGAGGTGGAGGTGAAGAGAGAACGGTATGTAATGCACGTATATAGAGTCGGAGATAAAATCGTGGGATTTGTAGTCGAGTCGTTCCGAACGTTGATTCCGAGAGCGCGCGTTCACGACGCGGGAAGTTACAATGTGCCGTGACATCACATCCGGAATCAATTAACCGAGGCTGCGCGCCAGCGTACGGCCGTAAGTAGGAAGCTAGGTCTCTAGGTTGCTAGGTACACCGACCAACAGACGATAGACGTGCCTTATTTGCCATTTATTACGTAACCTCGATCGGTGATCTATTATGTGCAGTGTCTCTCCTCTATATACTCGACGCACAGCTCTTATTATATCGCTTTTTTACTGTTTTTACATTCTTTTTAAATCATTCTTTCCTGCTTCTTTTATTATTTTCCGAAAATATAATGTTTTACGCGAAGAATCGTCTTTGCAATGCGATTCAAAGTGTACATGACTATTTTATTTACTTTGAGGAACTAAAAGAGATTGAAATGGTAAAAAGTAACTTAACCACGATGCACATATTGCACGTAATATACGTAAAACAGTACATAACTTCGAAATTATTTTAAATCAGTTTCTCATACTAAACTGACACTTTAACGTCTAAATTTCCAATCTGTATAGACACTCGATTGTTAACGTACATAATTATCATTCGCGCCTGTAAGTTTTTATTAAATAAACAATTTCAAATCGTCCAATATACAATTTATTGAACATATTGAAAAACATGTAACATAGTCACATTTAACTTACATAATCACAATATTATACTTATTTAAATACCATGACCACAACTTGACCGTTTTGTAACAACCCAATTGGTCGGTCGTGAATCGAAAACTCATGTTTATATATGTAATAGATAGATCTCTATCGATTTTTTTTATTTTCCTTTAATATTTATTTCGCTTACTCTTTGAAATTTTTACTCACAATGTTCTAATTTGTATACGTATCTTGACGAATTTCTCCAATATAACAAGTAAATATATTTATACTATACGTTATCAATATTATTGTTAACTATATATTTTACGTTAATAAATACATGGTCATACGGACGTATTGTATTTGTAAAAAAAAATGTAGCTTGTAAATATATTTTCTGACGATTGGAAAATTATATAGTTTTCGGGTAACTGTTCCTATAGGTATATATTCTTCTGGGCGTAAATTTGTAAAGGGTACGTTCATACTCACGTACGCGCAGTCAATAGATATTAGAGGTACATCGCCGAAGCCACTCACCTGAAACATATAAAACAATATGGTTAACTAAAGATCACCTCGCAATCTTGCAAAGAGAAAAAATGATAGGTATATATGTAAGCACTATTAAAGTTAGTCCTAAAATCGTATCCGTGATTTCGCGAGCATTCCGGTGAGTTTTAAAGCGCACATCCGCAACCAATACATATATCCAGGAGTGTAGTAACACTGGCCTCGGAAAAGAGAGGGTGTACACAACCGCGAGGCTCGCATTCACCGAGTGCAAACTCCCTCTCTCGCCCTGTCATCGCGAGCCATCAGAGACACCCGCTCACCCGGCTTTTCACGCTTCCCGGAAATTACGAAATGGCGTTACTTTCCTCCCTTCCGCCGGGAACTCGACGTCCCATCGACACCAGCCCGTCTATTTCCGGGAATTAGACGATCCTGCGACTCGATAAGAATATACGCGAATCTACCTCTCTCGCCCTCGACACCCTTGAGTGCAAATTGCGTTACGCGTTTCAAAGATCCAAGTTCGCGAGTCGACCTTCCTCCTCCTCCTTCGCCTCCTCCTCCTCCTTCCCCCTTTCCTTCTACTAGTTCAACAAATGCAACTTTAAATATGTTCAAGGTAAAATGGAAAAGGTAAATTATTTCATTTGATCGGTAACTATCAGGTATGTTATCCCGCTAATTGATGAATTATATTCATATGTTGCAAGTCGGTCCACCTAGTATTGTCCACTAAAAATTGTATTTTAATAACATTCGTTAACAATAATAAAGTTAGTAAAACAAAACTATTTTTTATTCCTCTCACCGCGATGTCGAAATTTTAAAGATTCAAAATTAATATAAAATATTTCTATTCATTATGTAACTAATTACACGTATGTTATAAGCTATGCAAAAAAAGGAAAAGCAAAACGTCTCTCATATATTAATAACATCTCATTTGATAAATGCACTCACAACGATAATTATGTTGATATCCATCGAGAACTCGCAAATTCACCGAAATCGCTAAACATAACCATAAATTATCGTATCACGAGTAACGCGTATATGGTGATTAGTTAAAAAAATGGTTATCAGCGTTATTCTTTTGAAGTGTATAGGATAATCGAGTGTAAAAGGGTATGTGCAGAGATATACGCTTTTAAGACATCGTACGAAATTAGAGTAACATTGTCCTATATACGATTAAGTTACACACCACTCTCATCGATAGTCAAATACGAAACTAATTAAAGGCAGGGTGTACATTTCGAAAAGGAGCCAGGAGAGAGAGAGAGAGTGAGAGATTGGGAGGGGGGGAGTAACCCCAAATAGGCTACGTGTTCATTTAGCTTTTAATTGGAAATCGTGCGCGAGTGTATACAACCAAATGGAATTCGGCATCTATACTTTTATTTTGGTCCACTCTGCATACAGTGTCAATACCATTATACAGATAAATAAAATAATTTTTTTAAACGGTCAATTATCTACAAAGGGGTGTAGGGTCTATTAGCTATTACGAAATTGCTTAGTCTATGGTACACACGCTCAACCTCCGAGGATGTTAAATATTCAACTTGGAGGGAGAGAGTGAGAGTGAGAGGGAGACGTACAAGAATGGTGAGTAAATATAGATATACCCCACAGTTATCAATCTTAGTTGTTGATCAAACGTGTAATTAAACGTTCCTCCTTTCCTCTCAATGCCGAAGAAAAAGTTTTTATAATTTATAAATAAAAAGCAATTTATAAATAAAAAGCAAGTTCGAATATTTTTGCGAAAAAATAAAAAGGATGAGGCGGGGAGGGGTGAGATAACGCGAAACGCACGTGGGTGCGCGGGCGCGACGGAGCACCAGCCGCAGGGTGAATGGATGGACTCGACTCGCGGGCAGTAGCGTTTCGTAATGAGTGTCGGTTCAGCGGAAGTCCCGAGAGCCGACCCGGCGACGGAAAACCAAGAGGAGAGGGAGGGAGGATGGGATGCATTCGGTCTCGGTCTCTCGAGTGCACGGTCGATACGTCGACGTACTAATGACCCGCACCAGCGCCCAGACTGCTGGCTAGACGCCCCGGCACCAGTTTTTCTCTCAATTATAAATTGGATTACTCTCCTCTCGCTCTCTCTCTCTCTCTCTCTCTCTCGCGTGAAATGAGCTCGTATGCGTAAGCGACTTTCGCGAGCGAGCCAAATCGATAAAAATGCCCGTCGGTCACCCTCTAATAATTTTGAATATCCAGGAAAAACAAAAATTTACAAATTATATTTACGTTTCCTATTCTTTTGTCAGGATAAACCTTGACTGTAGTGATAGTTATTGATTGATTAAATTATAAATATTTATTCAGATTCATTAATTGTTTATTGTATATTTGAAAATTGCGTTCCGATCATAAAAAGAAAATATTCAATTGCTGTGGAAAGAAATACATTGGCATTATATCCTATGTATATCAAAAACTTGTACATATTTACACATATATTTTCAATTTTAAGAACGATAATTAATATATTTTATTATTTCGAGTATGATGACAAAAAATGTCACGATTTTGATTGTAAACGATGAGATGTAATTTACACACTTGTAGATATTTTTTTACTCTTACATGCATCGTCCTTTCGAAAAGTTTATATTAGTTAAAAAAATATTTTATTCGCGTAGCACTACATTTTCCAGGAAGTAACAAATTTCGTATTTAATTTAACGTAAAATACCTCGACTGTCCCATCAAATTTGTAATACCTCGTAAGGTACTTTCCAGAGTGTTATTAACATTAAATTAATAATCGTACACGTGCATTACAAACTTTTAATTTTGTAAAAGTATGCAGGCTATTAACATAGGTTAAATATATAGGTATGTAACGTAATTTATTAAAAGTAACGTTATTAAAAACATTAATTGAAAATATATATAATATGAGAAAGAGAATAATGAATAAAGAAAAAAAAGTTGTCAGATAAAGCAACACGCGCTTCATTTCTCAGTTATGTATCTTCTTCTCCCCTCTCCTTTTTCTTTAATGAACTATCGAGGTGTAGCGTATCGTGCCAAGTTTAAGTCCCCTCTCAAGTTCATTCACGCAACCAGAAAGGAAAACAAAAGAAGAAAAGGTAAAAGAAAATTCATTGAAAAATTATCGCGCATTTAGAATCGAATGACTGTTCGAGAGCGCGAATCGTTACGATCACGCCTATTATTAATCAATGGCGTCGAGTTAAAAATAACTAGATATTCCATAGCTATGAATACTCGAAACAAAAAAATGGATACGGATCCAACAGTGCAAATATATGTATGTATATATTTTAACCGAGAGGACGTAAACCAGGAGTGATTTTTGAAGTAAAAAAATATTAACGAAATACAGGTTCGAGTACGCAGGCGGGAAGAGAGATAAAGAAGCGCCTAACGACGGAGAAACGAAGGCGGAAAACGGTGAGCGCGTGGGATGAGAGACGCAGGAAAAGGAAGAGAGAGAGAGAGAGAGAGAGAGAAAGAGTGAGTGGAGGGGGCGGGGGGAGGAGAGGGGAAGGGGGATCTCGAGTAGAATGAAAAGAGAGTAAGAGTGAGTCGAGGGGGCGTCGAGGGGAAGAGCAAACGAGGACGCGGAAACAGAACGAAGAGAGACAGAGAGCCACAGGGTGACAGAGATGAAAAACAGAATCCTACGGTCTTTGTTATGACAAGAAATAGTAAAATAAATACCGTATACGAAATTAAACATTCTACCTCTAAATTACACAGTTTTAATTTAACCAAATAATGTGCCGGTGCAATTTTACTTTTCTCCGTCTCTCTCTACCCCCCCCCCCCCTGTCTCTCTCTCTCTCTCTTTCTCTCTCCGCCTTTTCTTCATTCTCTTTTTTTACTAAGTACTTTAAAGTAGTCTCTTGTTCATGAATAACAAACTCGTATCTACCGTTCGGGCGCATCGATAATGAAGATTTCATTATTTCAACGTCGAAACGAAAAAGTTTTTGCTGCATGTATATATATACGATAATAAATACGAATTGACGCTTTCAATATTTTTTGACTTACAGGGTATTAACGTTATACTCTCCGTGATTTTTATTGGTTTCGATACATATTACCGACGCGAAGCGTCCACTTTTTTTCGACAAACGCGCTTAATACACTGTGAAAAGTACTTTGTATACCACATTACCATTTTTTTGCGGTAACGTTAGGACGCACTCTCGGATTGCCACAATTTTTGTTACGTTTTTTAAAAAAGTGTACACGTATTAATTTTTATCAAAAATTCTGATAATCTATAGTATAAATCCTTTCGTTACCACAAAAGATATCATTTTTAACGCAACATTTTTCTCAGTGTAAGAACAAATAAACAAGAGCGTTGGTCAGAGTAATAAATAAAAATTCGGATTATAGTCCTTATCCCTTAAAAGGTATATAGAGAAGAGAGCGTCTCTCTCGTGGTACTTTTGGACTCTCGGTGTGTGTGTGTGTGCCTTGTACGTTTCATCTTCTCATTTTGGTCTGGTATTTCAGCGGTTTACCGCAGAAACCTGCGAGGGAGAAGGAGAAAGAGAGAGAGAGAGAGAAAAGACGGGACGAGGGGGGGATAGGAGCTCAACGACGAATGAGTCATAAATGGGGACGAACTTGAAAAATGATTCCTTGTAAGAAAAAGACGAGATATACGTACATATATATACGTACAGTCAAATGACAAGTAAACCACCTAGTGAGAGAGGGGAAGAAAAAATGTCGAAATTTTTCCTGCGTAAAGAAGGAAAATACGTCAACCCTATCAAAATATGCAAAATCTCATCGAGCTATTTTTCATCTACCGAAAGAGAGAGGGGAAGATTCTTTATTACTTTCTGAGTAAACAATTTTTTGCCTCTCTCTCTCTCTCTCTCTCACTCTCTTTCTGTATGCTCGCGTAATATAAGGATGCTACTACGTTTTTATTCTTACCAAAAGAAAAATCAATGTAAACATTTTGACGGAAGGATGTCGAACGTGACTTGTGTGCGAGCGTCTGCGTGTGTGTTTGTGTATGTGTGTGTGTGTTATCTTTCCGACTAGAAATGGAATTGTAATCGAATATTCAGGTAAAAATGGTATCGTCCGCGCTATTATATCTTGTACTCTCGTGCATTATCGACATTTTTTAATAAGCAAACGTTGTTAAAGAGAAAAAGAAGAAGTACTTTTTTGTTAATGAGTACTATGTAAATGCATCGAAAAAGAAACGTAGGTTTTATAAACTTTGCACAGAGGAAAATGTCAACTGAAAATTACTCAAAATTTAATTAAAATTTACTAAAGACTATATTTTACTTGACTATAATGGACTGTTTGTAATTTTAATTTATTAAATTTTACGCTACTCGATTTTTTGAGTAAAGTGCTTAAATATATATTAATTAACCTGTTAAGCATCAATAAATCTTTTGTTTTTAGCAATTGTAAAATCTTAAAATTGAAATTTTGTAACATAAACCCATTGATTAAATACGTCAAACGTACAAAGTACTGTATTTTTATTATTTGAAAAAATTACACGTATTATCCAATGTAGAGCGTTATTTTTACTATTATGTATTAATGTTAAAAATAATTGGAAAAATATTTATAATGTTATATTTGAATATAAAAAATATGATATCTTCCGAGGAAATAGTTGTATTAGTTTTTTCTCTTAAAATAAAAAAATATATTAAATAATGGTCGAAACATAATTAGAATTGCTTTGAAAGGTCTAGAACGTTGAGGTTACAAACTGTTTACACGCTGCGTCAAAAACACACAGATTTTGCGATTCTCGATTTACGCGTAAAAGGTATTATCACCGTATAAAAAGAGTAAAATTTTTTTTAAATATTGTAAATTGTGTTATACATAGGAGTAAACTTTACTGAAATCAACTGTAGAATGTTGACATTAGTAACTTTAGTAAAATAGACTAAACTACTCGAGTAAATGATAATCAGAAACGTTTTATTCCGCGGTATAGGTTAATTATAAAAATATTATAAGATTTAAATTAAAAAACCGCAAAAACTAACAGTGTACACCTAATAATAAAGAATGTACAATCGCATTGTACGTTATCCACAAGCACGACACGGTAATTAAAAAAGAACGAGCATTGGGATAAAAGAAAGCAAGGCAGCGCGTATACCAGTAAATAATCAAAACAAACGAGAATAATATATACCAATTTGCAACCCGATGGAATGACTCACTGTCTCTCTGTTCCTCCCTCATACATATACCGTTTCGTCATTTCGGTTCTCTCAGAGGAGCAAACTAACCGATGCATATATAGACGATAGTAGGGGGCGCAACCGAGAGAGAGAGAGAGAGAGAGAGAGGTGGGTGGTGCAACCGTTTGAGAAACCGGAAGGATGCTAAATCATGTAAACCGAGTGTTAAATCGTAAAGTCCGACGTTCCCGTTTATACATCCACGGTTGCGCACTCTCCCGTCGGTGTGTCCGTGTGGACCTAACGTAGAAACCGAGCGCAGGCTTTACTCCGGTCAGGACTCGACCTACCGAGACGTCAACTCACGAGTTTACTCCCTGCTGCCGCCGCTGCCGCCGCTGCTCCCGCTGCTCCCGCTGCTGCTGCTGCCCTGTGTGTTTGTGGCACATAAATTCTGCATTTGTGTTACCGGATTGTAACCAAGAGAGAGACAGAGAGAGAGAGAGAGGTAGGATATACCTCGTAGATCAAATCGACTGAGCAGAACCGTTAACCTTTACTTTCTTATCAACGATTTCCTGTGTATGCGACGACTATCAAATCCCGAGGTTATACGCCACGATTCATTAATTCAATTTTCAAACCTTTATCAAACGAACGTCTAATACTAGTGGATCTGCAGTACGTATGTGTGCGTGTGCGCGCGACCTACATTTTTAAATTTATATATCCTCAACATTGTGCAATTCTGCAATATTTTACACATTAACATTATTTATATGCATTTCTAAATTTATTAACTGTTAATAAATGCCTTTACATCTAGGAAATTCTCCCTTCCAGTATGCAATGTCAAATCATTTTCCAAGACTGGACGTAGTGGCAATTTGTAAAATAGAAGGAGAAAACGAGAATATATTTTTGCGCGATTAACCTCTACAAAATTCAGTTCTCGTGTAAATTAATTACGTTACATTTTGAGAGTGCTTGTGGCAAATTAATTAATCCCACCCATAATTGCCCGATCAATTGTAAATCACTTTCTGATATAATTCACTCTGCGTATCTTCTCTATCCTTCCATACATATATTTTTTTTAACGAACCCTCGAATAATTTAATAATAAAAAAATCAATTAATTACACGACTGATCTCTTGATCGTTGCAACGATATATCGTATATAACGTTAACTTTTTTAACGAAAATCGCATCGCCAATAATGAGTTTTCATAACCGTCTCTCATCGATAATTTGAAAATTAAGAAATTTTTATATTTACTATTTATTTAACTAGTATCTATTTTACTATTATAACAATCGTCTTACACGATTGGTTTTTAACATTATTTCTGTTATCGAAGACGTATTAGAATGTTCTGTGTACAAAAATGGACATTCTTCCAAACATATCTAATGAAATCTTACATTTGATAATTATAATGAGATTTGGATACAAATTTATCGAAATTCAATCGGCAAAGTATTAGAGCCTGAATCTGATGGAGAATTTTATCACGCAGAGAATACATCAAATAGGTTCCTAAATAATTTGGATAAAAATTGAACAAAACACATGTTCGAACCTCCAACAATCTGATTCTCAATTTTAATTACGATTTGCTATACTCATTTTCTTTCTATCTGTGCATCGGAACGCCGCGAAATAAATCATCATTAACCTCTCCTAAATATAGAAATAACAAAGATCAACTTCTGATTCAATTGCGGATTATCAGATAGTTACATCTAATAATCGTAACGTTATACAATATGTTCAGTCAGAAAATTAAAAAAAAAAACGACGAATCAAACGTGCCTTACGTAAGCTCACCAAATTCCTCTTACTCAACGCACACACACACACACACACATACACACACAGACACACGTATACGCGTATGCACGCATGCACACAAATATATAAAAGTCACGTCGGTCAATTCGTCGTGCAACGAACCGCAAAATCAAGACCTCGGTAAACAAAGAAAGAAAAGAACAACAATAACAGTAACAACCAGTCAAAAAAAAAGAAGGAGGAAAATGGTATAATCGTGAGCCAGCCTACGTATTTGAAATCGATCGGTTAGCGAGTTCCGATAAATTGTTTCGAACGTTCCAGGATCGTCCATCTTGGCTAGCTTGTGACAAATTTGCAGAGAGAGAGAGAGAGAGAGAGAGAGAGAGAGAGCCCGGTAAGAGGTGTATGTAGACACACACACACACGCACACAAAGAGAGAGAGAGAGAGGAGCTTTCATATAAATCATAGAGCGCAGGCGCGCGCTTATACTTTGTATGTATGTATGTGTGGGTGGGTGGGTGTGGGTGTGTACGTGTGTAGGTATATACTGCACCTACGCGTAGCACGCATGGACGAACAACGCTCCGAAGCTTATCGCGGCTGGCCGACCGATACGAATGCAAATCCGTCCTACGGTGCATTTTAATATCCGCGAGGGTAGCTCGCGTGCGAACATTTTATTTTTTACTTCTCTCCTTCTCTCTGGCTCTCGCACTGGCAACCCTCGAATATTTGATTCTCACTCGTACATTTTTGGTTGTTTAACTTGAGTATCCTCGCGCGCGTCTCTCTGTCTTTCGTTATAAACCAATGTAATTAGATTCTAAGCGGTCTTCCTTTTCAATGGTTAAACACGATCGAGTGTTTTGCATTTCAACTCGATGGCCAACTCAACAGCCACATAAAAATTCATATACTTTCGCGGTAAAGCACGTCTGCGGGAAAGAGTCGCGGCTATATAATTAACTCGATTTTTTATAACGCTTTCTAAAAATAATATTTTAATGACTCGCACACACACATAATATACAGACGTTTTACGATAATGACTTTTTCCGAGGTACTAAAATTCGATGTACATTATTAACACTTTGAATTAACTTACTTATTTTTAATCCTCATTAGCGTACTTCTTTTGGTATTTAATTCCCACCGGCGTCGCTTATTAAAAATCGTCTAATTTACGAATAAGGCTCTCAAATTTATAATACACGAAACATGGATCGTTAAAAACTACGCGTTATTTGGTAAAAAAACAAAAAACAAAAGTGAAGTTGTACAATATTTAAAATCGTACATATATCAATCGAATTTGTCGAAAATCGAGTGCTTACTCGTACACATTTATTTTCCTCTATACACCGAGCGAGGGTTGCAACAGGAAAAAAAATATATCGTGAAATCTCATCGTATCAATCTGCGAACGCGACGAAAGAGAGGAAGAAACGAATGACCGAACGATTTTTTTGTTGTTGCTTATCCGTTGGTGTATACCAGTATATACATGTTGATCGTGTCGTGAAAAAAAATACTAGAAACTTGCTTTTCTATATTTGTAAGACAGTAAAATTATTGAAATTTATCATACACACATAATTTTTAGATCTATTCGTGTATATAGGGACGTTGGTTAGTTCAATTATTATTGCAAAATTAATCGATTGTGTCTAATTTATTATGTGTATGATTATATTTATATATAATCGTTAAATTTAATTTATCCTTCATTATTGTTACATTTAATTATAATTTATTGACGATCGAAGTCTCGTTATTTTCTCGGTCGAATAACGGTCCACGTGTAACCGGAATTAACAATTGTTAATCGAAATAATAATGAAAAATTAATAACACACAAGATTACCAAGGTAATAATCCATTAAATGTAAATAAATTGTTGTACACGATTATCATAATTCGCATCTCGGTGTGTAATTTGAAAAGAATAATGGCCGAAATGAATCTTGTCTCTCCCTCTCCCTCTCCCTCAAGCAAACTCACTCACTCACTCACTCACTCACTCACTCTCTCCCTCTCACCCTCCCTCGCTTTCTCGGGCGCGCGGGCGCGCGGGAAAATAATCCAAAAGGCGCAATAAACCGTCAATTTAAATTAACCGTAGTAGGCAACAAAACGAAAGCTCCCAGTCCAAAAATTGAGATTCCGGCATCCTTCTCTCTCTGACTTTGCTGCTCCATCGTCGACGCCCTCCATCTCCGTCGACGTTTCTCGTTAATCCGCGAGTTTCAGCCCGACACGCCGAGAGCTAAGCCGAGCCCGTCCATTAGAGATTCGACGAAAGATGGATCGAGCGCCTTTAACGCCGAGGGACGAAAATCGTATAGGAGATTTTCCGAGGCTTTTTCTTCTCTCCCTCTCGCTCCACGAAATTTCCACTTTTTCTTTTTTCCTCTCCGCCTACGCGCTAACACACACACACACACACACACACCCACACACCCACACACCTGAGCACACCTTACATTTCCCCTCGGCATATTTACGTGCGCCCAGTTATTTTGACTTTTCCGAGGAAAAGAGAGAGAATTTTTCACGCAACGGCTTTCAGGATAAATAATATTTCGGTAGCGTATACGCGTGAAGAGAAATACAGACATGTACAGACGACTACGAGGGTGTAATTAAGTATTGCGCGTAATTTTTTTCTATCATCGAAAAAGATAATTTACCCTCCTTGGAAATGTGTGCGTGGGGTGTGCATGAGTGTAATGCGTGTACCCGCGAATGCAATATCTTTTAAATGCCAGGAAAGGATGTGCTTTTGTAGTAAAATAATCGTGCTATTACTGTAAAACGGATTTTCTTTTATTCCCGAAGGAACTCGCGCACAAAAAGGATATATCTTTTCTGACAGAACGAATTTCCACGGAACGTACCGTTTGAAAAGGTATCTCTCTCGTTTTTCCCCTCTCTCATTCTTATATATATATCCATATATATCTATATACCCGTACATATCGTTCCGTTGTTAAATAATTGTTTTTTAATGAACGGTATTTATATTAACAAGACCATTTTCAAGTACATTTAACATTTTGTAATCTCGTATCGGTTGACATTTCGTACAGCCGAATACATCTGGAACGACATTTATTCAACATCTATTTGTACCAAGAGAAGTTAATGAAAAATAATGTATCGTAAACAAGGAGAACAATTTTTACGTAAATATTTCACTGCTATATTAAATTGTTACATTTTTTTTAATATTACAAATATTCGTCGTTTATATTTTGTAAAAATTCATATAAAAATCTTAATAATCCTACTAATTTTACTAAGATAAAACATCTTGTACTGGGACAATTTTTCTCTATTTAATTGAATAATCGGTATTTTCAAAATAAAAAAATATGATTTAAATAATAGTATAAAAATAAATTAATTTACAAGCTAAATTGTATTAAATGAGTAATTTTGAAAATCAATAATCCCAATACTTGAACTATGTTATAACACGTGTCAAAGCATAGGGTAATATTATATTGAGGAGGCATGTTAAATTGGTCAATCATTTTCATAAAATTACGCTTCGAACATAACCTGAAAATATTTTATTATTAATTGATTTTGTACCGTCAAAAATCTAAACTCATTGACGTATTATCATATTTAAGACCAATCATAGTTATTTATGGCTGTTAAAGTATCGGTCTCAATATTTATTTTGTCCAAGTAATAGGTAATTTACCTAATATTGTATAAGTGTAATTTTTACCATGAAAAATAATATCGTTTTTTACGCGTATTTAATGTTTCGCAGTCGAATAAAGCAATATTTGTAAACAAAATGTTGAGTGCGCATGCGTCCTGTTTAGTGTCCATGAACTACGGGGCACTGCCGGTAGGTGGCATCTCTTCGATCGAGCAAAATAACAAATGCATGTTTATTTGAGAAAACATGGTGTTTAATGCGTTTGTTACAATGAAAAATGCATCTATAAATATTTCTAAATATTAGCAAAAACTTGTGGTGTATACGTAACGAAAGATTTGATAACACTACATAAGGTCATTGAATGATTCGACGATAGAAGATAAAATAAAAAAAGTGTGCAGATTCGGTAAAAATGACCGAGAGAATTTTCAGAGGAAGTAGAGTGTGCGTCAGGAAAAGAGTATATACGAAGAGTTTGGTTGGTGCACAAAGAGAGGGGGAGAGAGAGGGGGAGAGAAAGAGAGGGAATAACTCGACGAGGTTCCATGATTTATGTCTTGCCGGAGCACTGATACAATGGGAGAATAATGAAGGTGTGTGTATACCCCTTGCCCTCCATTCTCTCTCCTTCTCTTTCTCTTTCTCGGTTGTCCGGTGCCCGGAGAGAGCTCCCACCCAGCTCCCGGAGGCTTAGCCTCGGCAAATTACAAGAGGAGAGAGGGAGAGAGAGAGAGAGATCGAGCTACACACACGGGCAAGGGAAAATGGACCGTGTATATATAACGTACCCCGGCATACGCCAGCGAGCGAGAGATAGAGAGGAAGATTGAAAAACGTGTGTGTGTGGGTGTGCGGGTGTGCGTGTGCTAGACCGAGATCAAAGTAAGACGTTGTAAAATACCTCTAGGGCTTTTCTTCGATTAATCCCTCTCTTTCCAACCCGTCTCACCGTCTCGCTAATTTCAATAACGTCGAGTAAAGGTAAATGATCATTTGGATCATCGAGACCGAGGCTAATCCCGTGATCCCATTCAATAGTCGGAGCGTCCTCGATGACCATAGTCGAGATAAGAAAACAATCCTCGAGCGGCAGAGAGAACGAGAGAAAAAGGAACCAAGAAACACGGAAGATAAAAGACAAGAGGTTTAAACGCGCCTGGAGCCTGACTGATTGTTCTAATTAATTATATATATATATCCCTCTCTCTCTCCCTCTCTCTCTCTCTCTCTCTCTCACTCTCTCTTTGTATCTCCCGTGGCTGTCTCCTCTCGATCGAAGCATCTGGCGCGCGAGCACAGCTGGATAATTTTCCGGGTGAATTGATTCCTGAGCTTTTATTTTTTTTTTCTTCCTTCTCCCGACGTCTCATCAAACTGAGTGCTTCCCGGGGTTACGCCAAAAATTACACGCCGGCATTAGGGAACGAGCGACAAGATTATATGCACCCTCGCCTCGATAGACGCACCGCCCCTGCGTGCAATTGTGCAAGTGTGCCCTGTGTGCATAGTATGAAATATCGATTTGACGTAACGATTGTTTGCCTTGCGGGAGAGTAACGAATTGACGTGTGCACCGCGAGATCGCCGATTCCCAGTTTTACTCGGCCGTTTTGCCAATTGATCCTAATACACCCGTACACGTCTATCCTAATGCCTTTCCCTCTTTAATCTTTATGCTCCTCCACATCTATCTATCTATCTCTGTACGATCATTATGGTTCCGTATACATAATACATATACACGTACGATTACGCGTGCGCATACATCTGATGATTTACGAGGATACATCGAAAGTGCTTGTCGACTAATGTTTCAGCGTTATCCGACCAAGATGAATTTCGTACGCCCCATTACGAAAAAACTACACGGACAGAATATTTCGAACCGGGGAATGGCTAAATGTTGGAAATGCGCCGGATTACCAAAACTCGAACATGGAAATCATCCATTACGAAAACTGTAATGTTTCGTTCGTAAATTGGTAATGTACTATATAAGTAACATACAGTATAAAGCTAATGGGGATTGAAATTTTGACCAAAAATTACTAAAATATCGATTTTATTGAACGATATTTTTGGAACCTTTCTTTACATGAAGAAAATACGTGTATATCAAAATATTTTTTTATTCAATTCACATTTTGTCTTATCCTTCGTTTTTCTTTCAAATTATTCTCTTATACCCAAATTTAGTCTCATAATGCTCATAACTTCGCAATTAGCAGTGTTTTTACTTGCAAATCTTCAAGCGATTGTTTATTTTTTACTTTTCTTATGTATATCTAATATTATTTGTATGCAAAAAGTAAAATGTCTGGAAAATGGCACGTGTTAAATCGAAATAATCTTTGAATTCCCGGAGTCTCTCTTTCATGACGATTCGTGGCAGCGTTGGGGCCGCGTACATGTCCCAGCGTGGGAATCTGCGATACTAACCAAATTCGAAATGGCGCAATCTGAAAACAATTACTGTAACTATACGAGAGGACCGGTTCAATATAAATTCACGAGCCATCGGTCAATGGATGATGAAGTGCTCGATGGTGAGCAATGAACCATCATACGCGGGATATTTTAAAATAAATGTAGACAATAATGCATTAGCTGTATAAAGACATCTAAATAAATGATTACCTTTCAAACTACTAAAACCGATTATAATTTTATTTATAAGTACTCGAAAATATTTAATATCGATGCCAGCTAAAAAAGATCATTCGATCAATTCGTATATATATACATGGATTTCAGTGAGTTCTATAATAACTTGGGCAATCCTCTGATACCAAATTTTTTCTCTTCTTTAGTAATTACAATAAAAAAATGAAATGAGTCAATCTCCCTGTAAAACTAAAATAAAAAAATCTGCAAGTAAAGTAGGTCAGTGTGGCGGTGATAATTGTCAAACCCAAGAAATTTGAGCAGGTATCCCCCGAAAAGTCTCGTCGGCGCCTCAAACCAGTTTGGCCGTATGGACAATGGCCGGGGTTCTCCTTCTCTCTCCCCCTCTCTCTCTCCCTCTCCCTCTCTCTCACCTTATACATATATAAACGTGAACGAAACCGTTGCGCGCACCTGTTAGCTTATGCACCCCGCCATATATCCACCTGTCCTTTGTCTTCTCTCCGTATGTACGTATATATGTGTGTATATATCCTCGTTCTGTCTCTCTCTCTCTCGTTCTTTCTTCCTATTTTATATTTTTTTTCGTTTTATTATTATTACGTGCGCCGGTCCCTCTCCTCTCCCCCTACCGTTTTATTCAGGTGGGAGCCCCGAAACCCCAGGCATTGTGCACCGAGGGTTTATATTCTTTTGTCGGAGGCGCAAGGTGACTCTGCGTAGCGGCTCGCTTACGCTCGACTAACCACGAGTAAATATCTGTGTCTCTGTGTATGGCTTAGCTTGCTTACTTTCTTTCATTTTTTTTTCTTCCTTTTTGTAACTTGTGGTTCACCGTTTCCCGATCAAACGGAATCTATTATACCACGAATTTTCCAACGAGTTAATTAGTTTTTCTAAACACTCTTTTAACGATCCTGTTTAATATTCCTTTCAATTCGTTTGTCACTATTGTTATCATCGGTGACTTTGTTCAATTAATCATTTTCTCTCTAGCGTTTTCTCTTTATTTTCCTCAAATATCAGTTCACCGTCAGGATTTTATATACGATTGATATAGACTTACAAAACTCTAATATATACATATGCATTGTACGAACAGACGAAATATTTTGCGACGAATAAATCGACCAGTATGTAAATAATTACTTTAAAAAAAGTATAACGAACACTCGAATCACGGTAACGGTAAATTAATAAATTAATATCGGTTACTTTATCGCGCATAACCTTATTATCACTCGATTACACACATTAATTAAATAGAAATTCACGTCCGATTAGAAATGTTCTTTAATGAAAAATTACATTTACGCGTATTTGCAACGCAGCCCGTCGTCGCGATAAAATGAAAAAAAAAATTTTTAAAAATTCAAAACAAACCTACATTCCATTTGACAGCTAAACTCGCATAAATGACGCGATTCGTAAATTATTGATTCGATTGCGAAAGACAAACACTGCCCGAGACATGTAATCAGTTGCGCAACTCTTTATTTTGATAGCCAAACCTAAAAAAAATGATGTTTATTTTATTTAAAACACCGAGGAACACGTTAGCGAGTGTGCGTTATCAATTATCTCAGATAAATTACGCTCTCCCGTCAGGTAATATCGCGCTCGATCTTTTCTTATACACATCGCGATATTATTTTTTATTAAATTATTATTGTAAAACTCTTCGAAGCGAAAATAAAATACTTCTATGAATTTGGTAATCTTGTAAGTGCGTTCTCGTTTACTCGAAATTTCGTAAAAAAAAAGAGTGCGTATAAAGATAAAAGTTTGACACCTCGACGTCAACGGTTGTAAAGAGAGAAACGAGGAGAAACGAGAGGGGACCCCTCGTAAAGTCATTAAACCATAAATTACACGTAGACGTTTGTAGAAGAAAAAGGAAAACAGCGACAATTCCAACAGCTTCATAAAGATATTGCGTAAGATTATCTTGCACTCCCTCGAGAGAGATAGAGAGAGCGAGTAGAATGACGACCGTCAGATAAGAGGAAAAAAGAATGCCGAGCCGCCTCTTTAATTCGGCTGATCCTTGCCTCCGATTATATTCACGAAATACAAGGTGTCTGTGTTTGGGTACCCTATCGATTGGTATATCTACACTTTTATTCAACCTCGAAAAAGAAAAAGTGATAATACAAACGAACATATTCGAGTATTTTGTTATTAAAAGGCACTTTATAAATACGCTAGAGCGAAAAGTCACTACATTTTTCAATAATTTTTTAATTAGAAATGAGTCGTCATTTTTCACTCTTCAAAAGATAATTAACGTTACGTTTGAGGTAACGAAAAAACTATGTTTGTTCTGAAATTTAGAGTTTATAACTAGAATCATATGAAATTATTATTATACCGATTCACTCATATTCATAGATCTAAAGAAGTAATATTTCACTCAAACAAATAGATGTTACGTTTGAGATTATGATATTTACTCTTAATCGATTAGAATGAAATCCTGAAATTCATCAGACTATAGGTTCTAAAATAAAAATGTTTCACGTATGAAATTTCTAGAAGAAATATTTCGCAAAGGTTGTTCAGGAGGAATAATACGCGTATTATTTTTAACGGTCCATTTTAATTGGAGAAAATTGATATATATAGGTATATATACCGTAATTTAAACGATTACATCACTGTTATTGGGAATGCAGTCTAATAAACGTTAGGTTAAGTGGGATTTCACATTCGAAATGAATCATCCGCATAAAAGATGGGAAATTAATAAAATATTGAATGGTTGA
Organism: Theocolax elegans; assembly: GCA_026168455.1. Classification (NCBI taxonomy): domain Eukaryota; kingdom Metazoa; phylum Arthropoda; class Insecta; order Hymenoptera; family Cerocephalidae; genus Theocolax; species Theocolax elegans. The sequence continues at coordinate 86,190,385 of CM047428.1, read as the reverse complement.
GTGATATATATGATACCGAAAATGAATTATCACGTGACTACAAAGCCATGAAATCCGAGTTCCTCCCCTCGTGCCCTCTCCTCCCTCGACCGGAGTCCCCGGTGATCACGTGAAGCCATTATTCTACGTTATTCACAGTCGGTGTGCAGTTAGCAAACTTGCTTCAAACTTTGAATTCGATCAGATATATTTTCTAAAGCACTCGAGAATTGGCGAATTTTCTTTTCTTTTTCAACTTCGTTCTTGCGTAATTTGCATCGTTTAGCCGAATCGGAACACGGAACTCGAAACTCGGAAGACCCGACGATAAGGAAAATAGAAGAGACAGAGAGTGAGAGAAAGGAAAAACGAAGATGTCGGAATAAAGGGGTACCCATGAAAAAATCGGTGGTTAACTGTTTTTCGATAATTATATGCAAATACCCAATTAGACACGACAGTGGAGAATTTTTACTTGGTATACTCTCGTTCGTAACCTCGGTAGGGTGTCGATGTAACGGTATCCAATAAGTAAAACAAAAACGAATCGGATTAGACGTAATTAAACAAAGTTTTCATATTAATATGTGTAGACGCTCCGAAAGGTAAAATAGAGCGCGGAGAGTTAATAGATAATCGTTCATCTTACACGCATCGTTTGTCTAACTCCTAGTCGCATAAATATTTACTCGAGTTACTTAATTAATTTCCAAGCGCACGGGAGATTCTACGTTAAGATAATCATTTATTTATCATTCAATGTGTATATATATAGAGAGAGTGAGAGAGAGAGTTTTAGCTAACCTTACCGTTTATGCCATTGGAATCAACAATTTTGCGTTTCGATGAAGCGAATAAATTATGGATTTACCTGTCAGCATGGTTAATTGCAGACTTTTGAACGGCATAACCTCAATATTCTATATTTTGCCATAATATGATTTTAGAAATTTTCATTTCATAACTACCGCCTTATTTTTCGGTTGTTGGATTATATATTCTTTTTCGACTAAATTTTCCCTAACTCAATTTGTTTACTTACAACAAAAAAGTTTTTTTACCACGCAATGTCGCTGTTTTAGATTGTTATTTTATTTTCAGACTTTTAATTCAATGTATAAGAAACATCATTTTTGAAGTACTTATGATACACCTATATTTGCATATTTGTTTTTCTTTATTTGGATAGTTATACATTGTTAGCATTCATTACTTTTTCTCAAGTTAACAATTCTTCGATCTATAAACAATAAATATGGAAAACACTTTATTTTTTTTAAAAGAAATCGGCCAATATAGCGCGCAAAATCTTTAAAAATCACGAAATTGAAAAATTTATGATGGCGGATTCTATATAGTGGATTGCGTACCTAGAATTTAATAATTTTGAAATTATTATAGCGGATTTATAATAATGCGATCCAGCACTAGGAAAATAAATATTAGCGACTAATAAATATGTAATTTTTGTTATACGAAAGATACATGATGACTTGTGATTTAATAAGATGTTTATTTGTCATTCCTAGTCACTTATTATATATTTGAAATAAGTACTCTACTACACAAAAATGTGTATTTTACAGTATTGACTTATAAACGACTGTTAAAAAAATAAAAAGATTGAAAATACATAAATCCCAGTACAATTTGTTAACATTGAAAAATTTGGTAAAACAAATCGTGAGGCTTTCGAAACAAAGTATGACAACACGCAACGTAAGAGTCAAGTTAAAAGAAAGAAGAATAAGAATAAAAATAAAAAGAAGAAGAATAAGATGGAGATGGAGATGGAGATGGAGATGGAGAAATACGGGGGCGTAAATGGGGCGAGTCTCGAGGACAAAGTACCTTGGACCGGTTGGGTGCGCGGCGGACTCGGAATCCTCTTAAGTCTGTTTATCGTTGTTCCGTATTCGCGTCCTATGCACGGCATAGGTTGAGTTTGCCCAAGGAGCGTAAGCGTGTCGCTTAGGTAAACCCGAACGGAGCTCGCTTACACGCTCCGGGCACTTACGGAGCTTTCTCTCGATAAAGACTTACCTCCCGTTCCGAATGCTCGATGCTCGATTCTCCACCCTTACCCTCCTTCCCTTGTCCCCGTGTCGATTCCTTCTCTCTCCCTCTCTCCCTCTCCCTCTCCCTCTCCCTCTCTCTCTCTCTCTCTCTCTCTCTTTCCGTTCGCCATTGGAATTTTTTGATATTCGTCAAACGTCGCTCGATGAGAATTACCTACGATTTGGACCGAAGCGGTTCCAACAAAAGAGAAGAAGAAGAAGAAAAAAAAGAGTTACCAAGTCCATTTTCTGTAAACAAGATTTTCAAGTGGAGGTAAAAGAGGAGGAGGCCGCTCGACTGGATTATATTCTTTTATAACAAAACGAACTTGAAGAGTTCTTTCGAATTAAGAGCAGATGCCGAGTATCGTTATCCCGGCCTTATCGAATTTTCAAAATTCACTTAACGACCTCTTCCCTTTCTTGGTCTTCTTCTCCTCCTCCTCCTCCTCCTTCTCTTCTTGAAAGGAAAGTAAAACAACGCCTGTCTACACACTGGGTAAACGAGTGAAACTATACATTTTATTTTTAAGTGTAAATATGGAAAAAGATACGTGCGCACAAAGGTAAAACCGTAACAAAGTCACCGTCGGAGCAACGTACCAAAGTTCGTTTGGTTCGACGAATACGAAAGGAAAAAAAAGGTAAAATGAAGAGAGCATATTTTCGCGTGAGTGACAATAACACAAATTGCACAATCGTTACATCACCATGAATCGAAGCAAAGCAACTCGGGGTAATAAAAAAAAGAAAAGTAGAACCGAGCAAAATAAAGAAAGAGTAAAGGAGGAGGTGGAGGAGGAGGAGGAGGAGAAGAAGGAAATAAAATTTCCAGGGTGTACGAGTAGGGACTCGATCGATCGTCGGATGTCGCGCGCGCGGGCGTAACGAAAGACGAGAGTTTAACTCTCGGGCTCTCGTTGAGAGAGGGGAGGAGAGAATAAAAACGAGCGCCAAGTTAACGACGCTAGCCCAAAGAATCTAAACGCCGGCGTGACGGAAAAGCGAGGGGAGGGAGAAGTGTAAGAAAAAGGTTTAACCCAGGGAAGAAAGAGAAAGAGAGGAATAGGAAATAGCCAGTGGGTTTCGCTCGAGCGAACCTTACCAACGGTATAAAGGAAGACATTTTTTTCGGATTAGATCGAACGTGTATATAGTTCGATATATGTGACTTGAAACTACCGTTTTTTTTGTTAATACCTCTCGCTAAAGTATCAAACGTGTTCAGAAAAATACCACTGTTTACATCTCGAATGTATATCGCGTTTTACCGAATTATCGCATCACGTTTATTTTTACGATATACTCCTCTTGGATCCCGGTGCGCGTAGTTTTCCCGTAATCGTTTGATTTATCCACTTTTACGCGAAATACTGATTTATTCAATGGACACACTGACTTAACACTAAACTTTGATATATATTCGTTACATTTTTTTATGAGCTTCCAATTAATAATTTATTGTCTTTTAAACACCTGGATGAAAATTAAACACTGTAATTGCATCGAAAAGAAAAGCACATTACAAGCTAATTGAAATGGTTGTACTACATTTTTCTACGATAAATAGTAATCTTTTTCATTGCACTAATTTTGTTATATCGCCACTTTTCCTATTGAAGAAATATATATTCGGCTAATTCAATAAATCACGTGCGAAAATAATATAGAAATTCTCGTACTCTGCAAATTGTTTTTGTTTAGATACAGCTAGTCGACCTATGACAAAAAAAAGTCCAAACAAAAATTGAAGCGTTTAATTAGAAACAATTTTAAAATTTCGTCGATCGAATATCCGATTGAAACCAGTTTCTAAATATTGCACGTATTGATTCTTGGTAAACCGCATGCTCCACAAATTTTATAATATTAACTAATCGTGCAAACATCGAACATAAATAACGTAAATTAACATAAACACGAATAATAATATTTCCCTTAAAAAATGAATATCTCTATAATTTCTGAAGAGAGAAGAAAATAAATATATGTCGTTGACACTTAGGTGCATAAGAATTCCCAACGTATCCGTTAATAAAAAACGCGTACTCCGCATCTTCTGTTTTTTTCAGCGCACCTCCGCATATTTTCTTAGTGACGATCCTCCGTACGTAGCGAAAAAATATCTTTAAACGTCGTTGGTAAGCGAACTCGAAATGCACGTTGTTAAAAAATATTAACTATCTGAATCATCATCGTGTATACGATAAGAATGTGATCCGATTCAACTTACGCGATGTACGTGTGTATGTATCAAACGATGGGGCATCGTCGTAACTCACCTGAAAACAAAAGAAAAACACAATTATTAAAACGTGAAACGACGATTTATATTAAACTATTAAATTAATATATGTATTTTTAATGATTTAATGATTATAACACTTTGTGAAATTTTTAGAAAAATTGTAAAAAGAAACTCTTTTACATTCGACGTCTTAACGAAGAATTTTCTTTAAATGTTGAACGGTTGATCGATATATACGACCCTTTATACCTTATACTTGGTCGGGTATTTCATCCATTTACCTCTTGACTTTTAGTCCCAGAAAAGGTACCGTTCGATCTTTTTAATCTTTACTCGATCAGTTCTCTCTTTCTCTCTCCCTCTCTCTCCCTCTCTCTCTCTCTCTCTCTCTCTCTCTCTCTCTCTCTCTCTCTCTCTCTCTCTCTCTCTCTCTCTCTCTCTCTCTCTCTCTCTCTCTCTCTCTCTCTCTCTCTCTCTCTCTCTCTCTCTCTCTCTCTCTCTCTCTCTCTCTCTCTCTCTCTACGTTTAACCCTCACCTCTCTCCCTCGAGAGATTTATGTATAACTCACCGAATTCAAAAGCCGAAAGATGAGCGAGAATGCGTAATTTGATCAAGTTTCGAAAGGTACGAGCTAAGGTATTTTATGTGGAATTAACTGTGCTCGTACGATCGATTTGCGTTGAAAGGAATTTAAATCTTTAAACAGTTTTGATCGAGCAGCAGAAAGGAAAAGAGAAAGAGAAAGACAGGGAGGGAGAGGGAGAGGAGAGGGAGAGAGAAAGAGAAAGAGAGGAAAGGAAAAAAATACTTTCCAGTGGTGGCGCGCACGTTTATTCGGAAAGAAAATTTCTGGTGGATTAAGAATCTGATTTTTTACTGAATAAAAATGAAATCGCTGAATTCGATTTACTCAACCGTGAAAACGTAACAGCTTTAGCGAAAACGTGCAATTTTTAGTAAAACCCCTCAGCTCCCCCCCACCCCCCAAGATCTATATACATATATATATATATGCACATAAAAATACGAATCTTTAAAAAATTTATAAAAATTTACGTACATATTGTATATATATATATATATATATATATATATATATATATATATATATATATATATATATATATATATATAAAATCGTGACTTTAATGCAGGTAACATTCTCTTCTGATTAAGCCAACTCGAGCGTCAAAAAATAAATCCGCATTACGAGTAAACGTTTCGACCAAAATAAAATAACGATACACAACCGTAAATTATATATATATATAATAATGTAAATAACGAGAGTAGCGAGGTATATAGAAAAAAAAGAAAATAATAGAGTCAAATCCATTCGGATATCAAAAATGGAGGATTACACTTATCTCGACGTTAGATAACCCAAAAATTTAATTTTACAACGTATTCCGAGAGTTTTAATCTCTCACATATGCACATGTATATACGTATATAGAATCGTACACGGGTAAAATCAAAGTATACTCGAAGAGTAAAATTTGGATTTGTCGATCCGTGAAACCCGTGCAATCACCGGAATTTCGGTCTCGGTTTTTACTGTCTATATACGTTGAGTGAGAAAAGCAAACGAAAAACCATGATGGTTACACAGCTAATTTGCTCTTTCTCTTTCTCTCTCTCTCTCTCTCTCTCTCTCTCTCTCTCTCTCTCTTTCGTGTGGCTCGTACCTTTTATCCACCAGCACCCCAGTCCCACGAAAATTCCACACCGGCGAGCGACTTTAATACCTTTTCGCACCCAAGGAGAGGAAAGAGATGTACGCCGCGAAATTTGTGGAAAGGATGTAATCTAATTATTCGACGAGAGCTCGCTCGGTGGGAAATTCTGCTTGCCGTCTGGAATCGGATCGGTTCGATAAGTCGCCGTCTCTTCGCGGGAAATCCAACCGTGACGCGCGCATATATCCCTGCCTACACCGTGCACTCTCGTTCCACTCTCCAAAATGTTGCTTTATTCAAACATTTCTTTTTTCTACACCTGTATTAATATTCCTTTGAAATTCACGGCGTTCCGAGCTAGCTCTGTTATTAATTTCCATTTACCTATTAGACCAGAGAGAAGGGAGAAAATATTAACCACATTGTCGATGTAATGTAACGTTTGATTAATCGAAATATGGAATACACTTCGACTATTATCGGTTTTCCACACACACACCCGCGCGCGTCCGCGCGTATATGTGACCCTCGATATGTATTATTGCACAATATATATATATACACACACACACACGCACACACACACACGCGCGCGCACATACACATTCGTCGATCGATATAAAATTAATCTAACCGATAAATTCTTCCAGAGTATATCCAATTCTTTTCTCCTTCTCCGATCGTTTATCCTTAATGTGATCTAATTTGTCAATTTAATCAATTATCGAATTGCTCCTGTGATTTACAACAATTGGTATTTTAAACTTTTCCTACTCGAGGCTTATGTTCGATTCGATATTGTTAATTTAACTGATAGGCAATAGGTATAACACGAAATCTTTAATATCCATAAATTTTATAACAACGTTAACAACTATACTTTTTTTGTTCATATCTATGTAAAATAGTGTCAAGCAGGGATCGTTATACAGCTTTATAAAAATTTCTCGTTCGCTCGAATAAAATCAATCGTCGAATCCATTTATAACAAATTTTACCCAGTTGATTGTGCTACTCTTTTCCATTATCTTTTCAACTGCTCTCTCTCTCTCTCTCTCTCTCTCTCTCTCTCTCTTTTTCTGCTTTTCCGATATTGTGTGTACAACTTTGGAATCTACACCTTTTTTTAATCAAAAAACGATTTTTTTTATTTAAATAGATTTTTTCTATTTTTAATAGTTACAATTTTAAACGTTACTACTGAATATTATATATAGAGATCGTTTAGATTTTAGAGAACGAGCATTATAAATACACGAATTAATTTCGATGTGTCAACGTTGGCGTACCTTTTCACACACTCGAGTGAACGACGCACCGAGTTGACGAATGCTGCTTCCGTTTCCCACGCGACCCAACAAATCTCCTCGTAAGTACTCATATGAAACTTCAAATATGTTTTAAGGATCCCATAATTGTGTCTTGGTAAATAAATAAACGATCGATGCATCGTAACGTCTCACATCCGAAGTAAAATCGACTGATCGCGGCCGAAATTTGCGTCGCAGAAATAAAAAATCGAGGGAAAATAAAGAAAAATGAATAAATTAGAAAAAGCTCAAGATCATGGAGCAAAAATCGGTCTAGCAACCCTCCGAGCTCGTCGTGCCCATAAATAACGAATTAAAATAACAAACACGCTAATTTGCATCGCCGCAACGTAGCGTCCCAGGGATAATGACCGAAACTTTGTTACAAAGGCGCGTAAATAATGTCCAACCTTGTGGGCTGGCGTCTCTCTCTCGCTCTCTATCTCTTTCCCTTTCGCTCTCTCTTTCTCTCGCAGAAACAAAGCCAAGCTACCGTGTATAACGTTGCATATAAGTGTGCGCGGTGTGCCGGTATTATAGAAAAGGACGACAAGTCGAGAAGCATGGAAAGGGTAGTCTGAAAGTTCGAAAGCGGGGAACGTGGCTCGCGAGTAATCCTCGGGTAATGCCCGATAAGTCTCTTTACCCCCTCTCCCCCACCCTCTGGCTCTGTGGTCTTTTGGAAAATCTAAAGGAGGTTATGCTCTATCTCGTCTGCGATATTGGGATTCTCTCTTTTGCCCTTTAAAAATATCACCTGAATCACACTACCGTAATTTTCCGATAGGCTTCTCGTGCGAGGGAATCCCTCGTTATTTCTTATTACGACTGTTTCACCCTCCCTAATCTACCTTATTATTACTATTTCTATTTCAGATGATCTTGTGCCCTAGTAGAATTTGTATTCCGTTTAACAAGTAATATAGATTAATGTTTCAATTAACTATTTATTTGTGTAAAATAAAAATTTTGTCCTGTGTTAAGTAATTACTATTTTAGTCAAGGTAATGTACTAAATGAAATACAGTTATGAAAAATATTTATAAAAATATGCAAATCATATTCAGTACAAATTGAAAAAAATGAATTTAACCATTATTAAAAAATCAACAACCTTAGAAATTTTGATGTATCTCATATGCATCTTTAATTTTAATAGTGTAGTAATTTTTACTTAAAAATTGATTTGAATTCTAGCACATTGTATGAAACGAAATAATGCAACCGAAAGTGTTTTGCTGAGCAACATATTAAAAACACCGGTAATCAAAAGTCGTTTCGCCGGAAAGTCTCATTATCACACACCGACGCATTAATAGCAAGAGCGATAACCTATTTTTAACAAATTAAATCTTAATGCGAAAACTTGAGTTCGCTTAACGCAAGATAACAACGAGAAACGCGGATAAAAATTAACTGCTAAACTTCGAAAGGATAACAAAAAATTGTTTAGATTACTTTATCAGTTTTAACAACTTTGCTTAATTAATACTACATTATTACACACTTTGTCGAACTTTCCACGAATTTTAATCATATTCATTCACCGATCCGTAAAAGTTGTTTTAATTATCAATAAAGCAAAAAAAACTATCTCTGTTCCAATATATATTTTTCACGAAAAGAAGTGCAAAAACTAAATAAAATAATTATACGTTTTTAATAAAATTAAATTTTATAACATATACCCTGATAGATATTTAAAACAAGTGGCTAAGTTCACATCGTAAAAATCGCTTGAATTTATACCAGAAATATTATAAATAGAATCGAGGAATTCCAAATGAAACATCCGTGCATCTTATTAGAGTAATTCAATCTTACGCTTTTCTTTCTTTTTTGTAATAAAAATATGATAACGAACGAGTAAAACGGACCGATCGTCTTTACGCAGAGTTGAAGAAGAAAAAAAATGTTCTCCGCATTACCAACCGTAAGATCGATCAATTACACGTATAAAACGAAATGCGCGTATACAAACTTCCGTACTACAATTTGCAAGGTATTAATACGACAGTGCAACACGAGGGGTACGTAATAGGAAGATAAACTTCCATTTATCTCGAAAGGTATACAAGAAAGAGTACGCGATATCTAACGGTGAACCATACGTAAATTACACGAAGCAATTTCTAAATGGATTTTGGACCAGTTTCAACAATAATTCCGAGATTCACGCGTGGAAAAAGTTCGTGTACATATACGTTGGAGCTTTTAGATATATACGCAAGCAATCATTATTTAGTTGTAATCGAAAGGTAAACATATCCTTTCATGTACTTTGGACGCGTGTATCTTTTACGATAAAATTTTATGAGTTCACTTGCACATTTTCAACTTTTATCTCAAATCCAAATTTTCGATTTTCTTTAAGATATAGGTATAGTTCTAGTAGAATTTTACTTGATGTTCGATGTAAATATATCACAAATATTTGTCATCTTAAAGTTTTTTCGACGAGGTACAACAATTTAAAGTAGTTCCTCGATTTTATATGCAGATTTTTCCGTGAAAATTACGTGTATAACCTTACAGTTTTCATTTCATCTACAAAATCCAATCGGTTACCTTTTACGGAATCTCCGATATTTTTTTCCAACAAATCTGTAATATTTAGAGAAAAAAAGACAATTGAATTTTCTAATATCCGTGATTATGTAGGAAGAAAAAAATCTGAGGTTTTTACAGTCCATACAGTTCCGTGGACTTCTCAAAACATCTTTCTATATATAAAATTCGACGATTTTTTATACAATACCACGAAATCCCACAAAGAATAGAATGCGAGGAATTCTCTTTTTTCAAAATCATATGCAAATCTATAAAAAAAAACCATATACCTCCACAAAATGTAAAAAATATTGTTAATACTGAATAACATCTACGGAAATCCATGAAAATCCACGGAACAAAGAAATTGTCAATTTTTTCTTCCTATACGGAATCACACAAAAATACAGGGAAAATACGAATCGACTATTTTTGTGTATCAAAAATAACTGTAATTGAAAAGAAAAATTATAATTTACTCAACCGTTTACTTACACTAAAAAAAGTGATTTTCCAATCTATACCGTTTGAAATGGAAACTAACAAACATTTGGTTAAGATTCCAATCAACTCTTGCTACCCCAAAGGAAATATATACAAAATGAATAAATATCATTAACCATAGAGAAAAGAGGCAGGAAGAAAGGATGGATAGAAGGAAGGAAAATAAAGAGAAAAGCAATTTTTAATTTAAATTTTCAATAATACCAATGTTGTTGCGCTGTTAATTAAGAAAAATTTATCCCGCAAATAGGTTGGTTCATCCGTAATGCAAACTTTTTAGCTATTCCATACGCGTACATTCTCAGTTTACAACAACTTTACAATTCCCAAGATATATTACTGGCGCATATATAACTCGAGAACCGACATTAAATCCAAGTTGTATTGCGTATATACTTGCGTAGGTTATATGGAAAATTTATTTAATTGTACAAAATTACATAAGTCTATACGATTTTTATTTTGTAATTCTGTAATATATTATATTATTGTTAAACTCGTACACGTGGTATTATCGACACATTGTGAAAAAAATTGTAGTGATATTTACGATAATTTTTACTAGAACTCTTTTCTCAGTGTACACGTGATTGTCAAAAATCTTATATATAAATTTTTAATATTTTTGAACACGATTAGATTAATGTAATGTTTGTTATGATTTATGAAAAAATGTAGTACAATAATTATTACAAATATTGGTATATACACAATTTAAACATAATAAATATAGCGATATTCGAAGTGTATATGTCCTTAACAGCGAAGTGTAATATCTACGTATCACAATATTTAGTCGCGTATAGCGCAGGTAAAAATGATCGTATACGATCTTTGTACAACGACGCAAAAGCATTTGCCGTAATTATTTATAAAATATGATAATCGCGTCGTTGTAATAACGATATCGAATAAGTTTGTCGCGTGCGCGTAAAATAACATTAAAACAAAATCCCGAGAATCGAAATGAAATTTGAGGGATAATGTAAAACCCCAACAATTCACCGAGTCTTCCTCGTTCCGAATTTCCCGTTTTCCACGAGCATAAATATCCGTGGCTCGTTATTATAATATATGCAACGCGAAAATTCAGGAAAATTGTGTGTAGACCGCGCGCGGGGGCGTCGGGGAAAATAAAAGTACTCTCAATTTGGATAAAATCCAGGATACACACACCCCGAAATATCTACGAGACAGAGGAAATTATACAAATATAAATATATACGAGTGGTGGAATATCTCGAAGCCGTGGTAGAGAGCTCTATTGAAAATCACGCGGTTTTTCGAGTAGGCGCGTTGTCTTCCCTTTTATCCTGTGCTCGTCTGCCGAGTGCGGAGTAACCGGAGCACCCCAACTCCGATTAATCGAACGTCCGAATAATTTATTATGCGAGAACGCCCGCGTTGTTTCAACCCATTGTCTTTGTATACGCACGCGCGCGCGCCTATACGCGTTAACGAATATCAACGAGGTTACGCGTACGCATTTTCCGTCTCTTCTTCCCTATTCCGATTCGATTAATTTCCTCGGACCTAAATTGATAGATTACTTGGACATTTTTACGACTAATTATTTTAAAAACAAGTACGTGTATTACGCGTTTTGAAATAAGACGCGTGTATATATACTATATACGTAATTAACGTTCGGTGGATTTGTTTGGACGAGACGCGCGGTTATTAAGAAAACGCTAATTACCTTTTTGCAATTTTCGAGATATACCTACCGCTCTTTCTGTGTTTTTGTCAACTATATCACAAATATTTGTCATCTTAAAGTTTTTTTCGACGAGGTACAACAATTTAAAGTAGTTCTCGATTTATATGCAGATTTTCCGTGAAAATTACGTGTATAACCTTACAGTTTTCATTTCATCTACAAAATCCAATCGGTACCTTTTACGGAATCTCCGATATTTTTTTCCAACAAATCTGTAATATTAGAGAAAAAAAGACAATTGAATTTTCTAATATCCGTGATTATGTAGGAAGAAAAAAATCTGAGGTTTTTACAGTCCATACAGTTCCGTGGACTTCTCAAAACATCTTTCTATATATTAAAATTCGACGATTTTTTTATACAATACCACGAAATCCCACAAAGAATAGAATGCGAGGAATTCTCTTTTTTCAAAATCATATGCAAATCTATAAAAAAAAACCATATACCTCCACAAAATGTAAAAAATATTGTTAATACTGAATAACATCTACGGAAATCCATGAAAATCCACGGAACAAAGAAATTGTCAATTTTTTCTTCCTATACGGAATCACACAAAAATACAGGGAAAATACGAATCGACTATTTTTGTGTATCAAAAATAACTGTAATTGAAAAGAAAAATTATAATTTACTCAACCGTTTACTTACACTAAAAAAAGTGATTTTCCAATCTATACCGTTTGAAATGGAAACTAACAAACATTTGGTTAAGATTCCAATCAACTCTTTGCTACCCCAAAGGAAATATATACAAAATGAATAAATATCATTAACCATAGAGAAAAGAGGCAGGAAGAAAGGATGGATAGAAGGAAGGAAAATAAAGAGAAAAGCAATTTTTAATTTAAATTTTCAATAATACCAATGTTGTTGCGCTGTTAATTAAGAAAAATTTATCCCGCAAATAGGTTGGTTCATCCGTAATGCAAACTTTTTAGCTATTCCATACGCGTACATTCTCAGTTTACAACAACTTTACAATTCCCAAGATATATTACTGGCGCATATATAACTCGAGAACCGACATTAAATCCAAGTTGTATTGCGTATATACTTGCGTAGGTTATATGGAAAATTTATTTAATTGTACAAAATTACATAAGTCTATACGATTTTTATTTTGTAATTCTGTAATATATTATATTATTGTTAAACTCGTACACGTGGTATTATCGACACATTGTGAAAAAAATTGTAGTGATATTTACGATAATTTTTACTAGAACTCTTTTCTCAGTGTACACGTGATTGTCAAAAATCTTATATATAAATTTTTAATATTTTTGAACACGATTAGATTAATGTAATGTTTGTTATGATTTATGAAAAAATGTAGTACAATAATTATTACAAATATTGGTATATACACAATTTAAACATAATAAATATAGCGATATTCGAAGTGTATATGTCCTTAACAGCGAAGTGTAATATCTACGTATCACAATATTTAGTCGCGTATAGCGCAGGTAAAAATGATCGTATACGATCTTTGTACAACGACGCAAAAGCATTTGCCGTAATTATTTATAAAATATGATAATCGCGTCGTTGTAATAACGATATCGAATAAGTTTGTCGCGTGCGCGTAAAATAACATTAAAACAAAATCCCGAGAATCGAAATGAAATTTGAGGGATAATGTAAAACCCCAACAATTCACCGAGTCTTCCTCGTTCCGAATTTCCCGTTTTCCACGAGCATAAATATCCGTGGCTCGTTATTATAATATATGCAACGCGAAAATTCAGGAAAATTGTGTGTAGACCGCGCGCGGGGGCGTCGGGGAAAATAAAAGTACTCTCAATTTGGATAAAATCCAGGATACACACACCCCGAAATATCTACGAGACAGAGGAAATTATACAAATATAAATATATACGAGTGGTGGAATATCTCGAAGCCGTGGTAGAGAGCTCTATTGAAAATCACGCGGTTTTTCGAGTAGGCGCGTTGTCTTCCCTTTTATCCTGTGCTCGTCTGCCGAGTGCGGAGTAACCGGAGCACCCCAACTCCGATTAATCGAACGTCCGAATAATTTATTATGCGAGAACGCCCGCGTTGTTTCAACCCATTGTCTTTGTATACGCACGCGCGCGCGCCTATACGCGTTAACGAATATCAACGAGGTTACGCGTACGCATTTTCCGTCTCTTCTTCCCTATTCCGATTCGATTAATTTCCTCGGACCTAAATTGATAGATTACTTGGACATTTTTACGACTAATTATTTTTAAAAACAAGTACGTGTATTACGCGTTTTGAAATAAGACGCGTGTATATATACTATATACGTAATTAACGTTCGGTGGATTTGTTTGGACGAGACGCGCGGTTATTAAGAAAACGCTAATTACCTTTTTGCAATTTTCGAGATATACCTACCGCTCTTTCTGTGTTTTTTTCCTTTAGTGGCCGCGCGTTAATTGGTTTTACCAATATCTTTTTAAAATACGTTTTCGCCAACTTAGGCGTCTTTTGCAATATCGTCGGTTGCAGTTGTATAATTAGACGTCGTTTACTTTTCTCCTCTCTCCCTCTCTCTCCCTCTCTCTCCCTCTCTCACACTCTTCTAGCTTAATTCTCTCTTTTTTCAGGTCGTGTGATTCTTTTTAACACCTCGGCGACCGTTTCCATTGATACGCTTCGTAATTTTCAAGATGCAAAATCGTCAACGATTTCGTCGTCTACACCTGACCGAGCGTTCGCAAGACGTGCGCGAAAAAATAATCTCAGTCGACCCAGAAAAATTTCACGCAAACCCGCTTTGCGTAAATGAACATCGAGCTGAATTCGAAAAAAATACCGATGGACCGAGTGAAAAAAAAAACATAATACTTCAACAGTTCGAACGGAAAAAAAGGAAAGAGAAAGATGAAGTATCGTGTAAAAATGTAGTGAAATACACGGATGAACCTGTTCGCGCTTCTTGTTTTTTTCTCTCGATTGCACATCTGGTTTATCGGTTAAACGTCGACGGGACAGTCGCGGTAGGATCCTCTGTAAATATTTCTCGGCACTTGCCAGGATATGCCGATCGTCGCCTACTTCTCCCTCTACCCCTCTTTCTCTCTCTCTAAATATTTGTAGAGCTTATTTAAGCTCGTTCCTCTCTCTCCCTCTCCCTGGTTCTCTCTGTCTCTTTTGCCACAGTGAGATTACGAGGTTGATAAAATAAACGCTCACACTATGTATATACTACCCTGTTCTTCGTTTTTTTCCCTTTACTCAACTGTGTACGATTCTAAAGTTGCAAATCTGGCTTGGGGTATGTACCTATCGTTCTCCGAGCTTTCGAGACGGAAGCTAAACGGATGTTGTCTACAAGAGAAATAAACCAACCATTTTTTCTATTTTACTACGTCTATATACATATGTGTGTATTATAAAATTGTTTTGTTCAATCGTAAATTCAATAATTTACTGGTAAGTATGAGACGCATGGGTTAAAATTAGAAATTCACGATACATCAATCTTAGGACTTAATTATTCCATGGCAGCAAGTAAATTATTACTTATTGATAATACGTATATTTATTTACAACTTTAATCCTGACTTGTCTTTTTAAGAAGACATTGAAGCGTATGAATTCTCACTATTTTATTTTATGTTTCATATAAATAGTCTTATCAAATTTTATTGTTTTCAATGTAATTCAGAAAATGAAAAGAAGGTAGGTCATCCCCATCATCACCTTTAACGAAATGATAATGTTACTTTAAACAATTGACCAAGTATTTGAATATTTGGGTGCATACATTCCGTAAGGAATCGAAACGGTAATAATAATATTGAGGGTATAAGCGTATTGGCGAATGAATGAAACGAGTTAGCGAACGGTAACGAGATAAAATGTCAGAGGCACAACAAGATAGAGACCGAGGAGGAGAGAAGCAACGATGCGATAATAGGTGGTGTATAACCTATATAACCACAAGCTGATCTCGTGTAATACACGCATATAATACATGTATACTCACCTAAAACGCCAGACGATAACGAATAAACGTACTTTCGTTCATTCGGTGTGGGAAAAATAAAATTAGTATGCTTTGTGCGGTGCTCACCTGAAACAGAAAAAGAAAAGACATAACGGTTAATCCCAACGTTTTGTAATGCTTTCTCGAGGTTTTTAAAGAGACAACTGACGATGCCCGATAACGAGACTCAGATAAGACATCGCGTATTTATTTTTTATAGCTCGATTCACCGCTCAGCGCCGCACAACTTTTTCCATCGAGTAATTATAAACGCGCGCTCGTTTCACTGATACACAAACGTAAAATATGTATTGCATTACCGCAAATATTTTCAAATTTCAATGTGTTATCGATCGGAACCCAATTGAAAGTGTATAATGTTCATTTACTTTTCGTTATCAGGGATTCGTTGTCTTAATTATCATTGCGTGCACAGTCTTCGAAGTGACTAGGCAATCATTATCGTTTGTTCATTTATAATTCATAGTCGTTGTAAGTATAACGTTGCATTCCACTTGTCGGGAGATAAGTTTACAATCGCTCCACAGTATTTCATAATGTTCGCAATGTAAAATAAAATTTCTCGTACAAATCTAACTAATGTATAAATGCATAGATTTTTTCATAATAATATAATCGACGAACAACGCTGATAGAAATCGTCACAGATTTTTGGTGACTTTTATTAACTAATTTTTTAGATAATGAAACATCTAATATTCGGCTTAAAATTTTAAGTTGAAAATCGTATTTAAATTTAAATTTTCAAGAATAAAATTTATACTAGCGTATATACATGAATGAATAATTTTTCCAACATCTATATTCTCATTGCACTGGTGTATGTAAAATAATTTTAATTTAGAAACGAGTGTTATTCAAAAATAATTTTCAACGATTCGTACGCTTTTATTAATGTTTTATTGCATTTACAATTCCAGGAAAATATGGTAATAATTAGTTAGGCAAATTAGGTAATTTTTAGCTAATTTACGATGGAATAAACTATAATTCTTATTATCTTAACTAACTTAACGAGGTTAATTAATTTTCTAGCAGTGAACCAATTCGGAAATTTGAAAAATGTTAATTCTCATGTGAAAAGATTAGAGGAAACGTCGTCGTCTGGAAGGTACGTACGTATGTACATATAGATAGAGTTTTCGAACATCTTGCTAGCGTCGCAGTTGAACACGTGACAGACGTCTAAAGAAGACATCCAGGTCTCCTTATTGAGGGAGACCAAACTAGAGAGATTCTAGTCGAAATGCCTTAATTTTGTAAGACTCCCGCGTATATACCGAGAAGAGAAAATCTAACAAATTTCAAAGTATAGATTTACGTTCATTGCATTTTGCTAATTTTAAACACTGATTCTTTTTTGTTTTTTTTTAATACGAGCGCAATGAATCATCTGGTGTACAGAGAACAAAAATATTTAATATTACAAAAATAATTTGCTAAAGAATTTAATAAATATTTTCCTTCCTTTTGAGCAATATCAAACTCGCGAAATTGATATGTATGTTATACACATATATACACACAGATATATAAATGTAAACTACCAGCATTTGAATTTTAAAACACCGTGTGTATGTATATGTATATATACGTACACACACATATCTTTCGAAGTGTAATTATTGCGTTCATCATTTGGAATTCCTTTCATGCCGTATAGGACACACGTTCCCATTCAAAAGGAAATATTTCAATTTATATTCATAATTTCGAAACGTTAATATTTTCATCCTCTCTCTCTCTCTCTCTCTCTCTCTCTCTCTCTCTCTCTGCGCGTACTGCCGATGTTAGATTTATACGAAGAAAGTATAAAACGCGTGATAAATATGCATATAATTTTCATAAGAATTTACGATAAGAAGACGAGAATATGCTACTATATACCTGCAATGAGAGAGAGAGAGAGAGAGAGAGAGAGAGAGAGAGAGAGAGAGAGAGAGAGAGAGAGAGTGTGTGTGTGTGTGTGCGAAAGAGAAAGAGAAAGAGGGAGAACAAAATTTCGCAATGGTCTAATCGCGAGTTTCGACCTCGAACTCGATGATCTCACAAGCGAGTGTATTATCGTGCCCGTTTAATTAACGAGTTTGTCGCGATATCCAAGTTTTAAAACCAGGTAATACTTGGCACGGATGACGATGATGATGCTATAAGAGAAAACCCGACTAATGTACAAAAATAATAAATAATTGACGAGATCGGAGGAACGGAGGAGGAGATCGTTTGCGAAAATATCGTCGATTATTTTTCGGGTGGCGCGTATATATACCAAGCACTTCGATAATTTTGTTTTACGCATCGAAATGCCCTCGTAAAACAGTGTGTTAATTACGTTGGGATGCGGTTTCGCGCGATAGTCCGAATCGTTTCGCTCAATAAAATTGATATATATGTATATTCGCCTCTCTCTGCTCCGGGATATATACTATTATTTCGTCGGAATATTTTCTTTTTCATTTCGCGCGATTGGTACATTTGCGAAATTTCGGGAGCACTCGCTATTCGGCATACGGAAATTAATTTTTACTCGTGTTGTTTTTTTATTTCTCTCCTCCTCGATTGACGATTGAAATATCCGAATCTCCAATTTGTTCAAATTTCTGCTCGTTTGGCTTGTATGTATATAATTTAGCGATAACGAACGAATACATAATTACGCGCGTTATACTTATGAAATTTCATTGCGTCGAAGGAGAACATGATTTTTCACGTAAACATCGGTGGAAAATCGTAAAGAAAGAGTACAGCGGTAAAAACATTGATAGTGTACGAATTGACGATGGTTGTTATACGAGTTATAATGGATGAGCCTGCAATTTTTAGTTTGTTAAACAAAGTGTCGACAAAAATTTGTGTCAAATGACTCAACATATACCTGTATGTCATATAATTTTTTATTGATTTTTGATTTACAAATTTTTTAGTTTAAAAATATTTAACTCTCAAGTTATGGACTGGGTTAGTTATATTTGTTTTTGTTCAAATGTATCTTTGTTTAAACAAATAATGTACTAAATATATCAACGCCATTAGTTTTTTGAGAAAGTTTTAGATAGATTAAATAGAGTGTTTTAATTGGCAAATTACAGCCCGATCTACAGTTAATCAAAGTCGTCAGGTTAGGACAACCCATGTCGGTACGGAACGTAACTTTTCGATGGTTCGTACCCTGGGGATTAAATATTTTAATATTACTTCTTTAACCCATTGACTGTATTAATGTACTAATTTATATGCCTATACATGCCCACTATCGAGGAGAAAAACAATCAACGAGTTAAAATATAATCATGCGCGGTAGAAGAAATATAACGAGTAATTTAGTTCGGTTATTAAAATCCCAAAGAAATGTTACCAACAATAAAGAATTTTTAATTAAAGTTGTATATAAAAATGTTGATATCCACGGTGAAGGCTTTCGTCGTTCAATATTTTTTTAGTACGTATAAACGGACCACCCATCAGCATCTATAGCAGATTTTTTGTTTTAATTAACCTTCGTCTCCGAGTTCCTTAGGCATATAATCGATAAGACCAGAGCGTCAAAGGTATCGTTTGTATCAAAAGAAAAAAGGAACGTACAGGTGGATACGACGGGTCTGTCGGAGTAGCTCGTTTAAACGGGCTTCTCGATGATCGATGTTATTATACGTACACACTAACACTGAGTGAGAGAGAAAGACGCGGACACTGGTAGCTTTGAAAACTGTCCCGGGTGCGTATTCGATGGTATGTAAATGCTCGGGTGACACCGCGCGAACTCTCGTCAATTATCTCGTGGTGATCGATGTAGCCGGTCGAGTATCTTGGGACGTCTTTTCTCTATATTTTCCATTGCCTATATACCGCATTGCAGTGAACATTATCGGATAATTTATTTTTTTTCGATATAAATATTTGAATTTAGTATTTCAATCGATTGATCGAGCGCATATTTATATAAGAAAAGTTTCTTAAACGTCGTAAATAATTATTTCGATAGATTTCGATGAAATTTGTAAATTCGGAATCTCCAATTTTAATAAATAAATTTTATACCTACGGGTATTGCGTACGAGACACGAAAGGTTAATATATATGCAAAGAGAGAAGTTACATAACAATTATCGATATGTTTTGGATACATCATAGCAGTGCCAAGATGGTCAACAATTCTTAAACGAAATCTCCGTGTGGGAAAAATTCCAGCGTGATGATCAAAATAGTACAAGTTTAACAAAGTTTTATAACAAAGAGATTAAGTTTGGTTAAACTTTAGACGAACCTGTTCGACCAGACTGAGCGGAACTTGAGTAAGCCGTTATATAAACCTTGCACGACTTTGAAATTTGGATTAATAACAAAAATATTAGTGTATTGTATATACAATTTATATATAAATTTATTTATTCAAGTTTGACTTAATCTCGTTAAAGAAGTATTCCATGTTAAATATACAAAAAACTTATATTTTTTATAAAATGTTGGAAAATAATCTTGTATATACGTTATAAACCATCACGGTATATACCAAAGATACAAGCAAAAAAGAATTGAATAATGACAAAAGGTCTACACTGAAATAAGCAGAATTAACCTTAAAACCACAGATAATTTTTTTTTAGTAACCAAAGTAAACCTCGTTTGGGTATAAAGCAACTTCTATTTAGGTCTCCAGTTCACTTGTCTTTGCCCCCTTCGAACAATATTAATCTACTTTATTACCGGTATACTTTGCTTATTTTAAGGAAGGAATTTTCTTTTGTATAAATATTTAGCATTAAGAAAATAAGTACTGATTAGACAGTGGATGCACATTTGTTGCATTCTAACATAAAATTCAAATAAAGTTGAATATTTTTATCCGAATATTTATTCCAATTGTGGAGGACAAAAATAGCATAATCTCTCGCATATATATATCATCGTTTTACCCTCGTACATTTTGATAATTTTTATTTGAGATTTCTCTCGGCGAATAGGTATGTAACCTAACGTAATATTCGAAAATGAAAAAAAAAGAAATAAAGTACGCGTGTATCCTTTACGTGAAATTCCTCATAAAGAAAAGGAAAGAGCAAAAGCCGATGAACGATCGAGGGAGACGAAACATGGTTTTACAAAAAGTAAAAGCAAATAATTCTCACGTGTAAAAAGTGTCGTGTGTATACATGTAAAAGTAAAAACAAAAAAAGAGAGAAGGAGAGAGAGAGAGAGAGAGAGAGGGACCAGAGGGCAGAGGACCGGTAGCGAGTGCAGCAGCGGCGACAGCAGCAGAGTGAAATCCGAGAAGAGCTCAAAAGCAAAATGACGAAGGATGGTGTTACCTTAATGACGTCACGAGGCGTCGGGCGCGAGAGGTGCCAGGAACATCAAAAGCCCTGGTTGGCGTGGGGGAGGGGGTAGGTGCGAGGGGTGTATACGCGCAGGGGGATGCCTTTCGGCATTACCCGAGGTTCGTACAAAGTGCGCCCAGGCCGTGTAACGCCGAGACGCTTTTCACGACGTATTACCGTGTATTACAACACCCAACACCGGACAATTAATTATTACCGGCAATACATTTTATTACCCCGTGCGAATGATTATTATATCCTATTTATTATTTTCGTTGGACGCTCCTCTTCTCTCCCTCCCTCTCTGTTTGCAAAGTTTGAGATTTTAATTAGGACAGGTGGTCGTTACGCGAACGATGATTGACCGTATACCATTTTGAAGGTGCTTTTTGTGCCGCGGTTCAACTTTTGCTGATTCACCGCGTGCATATGTGTGCTTTTTGCACGCACGTAAATAATCGCGATAAGAAAATCGTATCTGTTTACGTGTTTCGTCGATCGCTACTCTCTACCTATATCTACCTAGATTATTCGCGCATTAATCTACATTCGCTAAAGAAAATCTTTTCACCCGCGTAGGATTACTTTTGGACAATGTTCCCTTTTCATCGAAATGTCTATTAAACGATGTATGTATGTGTACTGATCTCTCTCGCGCTCTTTCTCTCTATATATGTATATATACACGTGTAACGAATGACCCGAATGCAAATTTGAAATTTTCATTAAGATTATAATGTATTTTATAGCGGTGTTTTAAACTCGACCGCCGGAAAATGAATTTTCCTTCTCTTACATATTCATGTTTAATCAAATTTATATCATTATCTGGGAATAATGATTAACTCAACATTACGCGTATTATTTTCTTACTTTAGCGAGAGGAATGACATCGACGTTCGACGGATCAAACAAAAACGTAAACTACATTTTTTGCCTAGTCAGTTCTCTTTTTTACTATCAGATATTATCAAAATATTAATTATTTGAATGGGCGTATCGCAATGTTACACGATGCGTTGCTCAAATATTAATTTAAAAAATAGAATTAATGTGTATTAATTCGATGTAATAATTGTATCTCGATATATTAAAACGTAGGAATTCACTTGAAAAGATTTAAACAATAAAAATATCGAACTAACTGTGGGTTGAGAAAGAAATGGATTTTACACGTAAAAGTAAAATGTTAATAAATCTGAAATTTTTCTAAAAGAGTGAGTAATATGTATTGATTAAATGAAAATAATGCATCAAGTATAGGAAAATATATTTGTTTAAAAAAGAAAGGAAAGGAAAGGAAAGGAGAGGAAAGGAAAGTAGAGGAGTTATTTAGAAAATGGGAAAATGAGAACCGCTGCCGGAGAAATATCGGGTGTATTGTCTAGCACACGGGCAGGGTTCTCACTAGACGTCCGCGTGCATGCTCCACGTGGGGGTTGCTCCGCTCGGTTATGCCTCTGCCTGCCAGACTCGTAAGTAAATACACGCGTCTCGCTCCCCCTACCCCCTCCGCCCCTCGCGGTACACACGTGCACGTGAGCGAAGCAACGAACGAAAGGGAGTAGTAGTGCACGCCGGCGAACCGGCGAAACCGGGAAAACGAACAAGGGTATCGATGTTACGCTTTTCCTATCTCTCGGTAGCGCGCGCGGCTCTCGCCTCTCCCGCCCTTCTTCTCTATATCTCTTTGCATCGACCCTCGACTTTCTGTCTCATTACTCCTCCCTCTCGCTTTTTCTTCCGCATCCTTCTCTCTCTCTCCCTCTCTCTCCCTCTCGCGCGCGGGCGCGCTCATTCGAAAAACCCAGGGTCGTCGTACGATCGATCCGCACGCTCTCGGGCTTTTCTTCTCCTCTGGCTTTCGATTGCATCCAGAGAGAAAGAGAGCACCGCAGACGATTCGTCATCCCGAGGCTAGACAACCTCGTAACGATATGCTAAGAATTTTCCGATCCTCGATTCTTTATACATACATACATACATACACGTACACGTACATATATCTGTATACTCTGGACAATTTCAGAGCACACGTAAATCTATATACATCTCGCGTATTACCTATCAACTTTTAACATCCATTCGGATTTATTCTTTTTTTTTCTCTTTTTTTACGGATTTATACCAACCGAAAGGACTCTACCGTACTGCTTTACTCCTACTTTTTTTTATTATCAGCGATTCACTCCCGAGATTTTCGAGAATAAAACTCGATAGATTGGTCCTCGTAACGACGAGTAATCGGGTACTCCTTCGAATATCGCGATCTTGTAAATATCTCTTTTAATTTATTTTACGTTATTTTACGGTACATACACAACCTTACCAATTTTCCTAATAACATTTCAAACATTTTACTTTTGTTCGACCAAGTCCTATAACTATGCAAACGTTTAACCTTTACAACACGGAAAATTCCATATACTCGTGAACTAATACAAATTTTGATCACTTTGATACCATCATTTTGAATCTATTACATTGAATTATAGAAAGTTTGATTCGCGATCACTAATCTAGTTGTTAATCTCTTTTTGTCAATTGTTAGATGGAACTATCAACTTTTACCAGCATTTGAATTTCGATATTCTTATAATTATTTCGTGTACAAAACATTATTATAAAATACTTTTGATATTAAAAAAAATTAACTAGCCGCAATTACGGGCAACGGAATTATTTTTTAAAATATAAAAGTTTAAGATTGTTATTACTTTTTAACACATATTAAATGCTTTTTTCATGCATTTTCTGAACGGGATCAGCAATTTGAAATCCTCATCCTTTAAAAGTCACTATGATATATAATTAACGCATCCTCGAAAGCCGAAAAAAAAGGAAAATAAAATCTTCAACTAGTGCATTAATAAATACGGCTAATTTATGATAACGACGTGCGGGTGTGTACGAATTGTAGACGCAACTTCTGTAATTACTCGTATACCATCAAACGCAGTGTGCAACCGAAAGCGTGCAGTATTATTTACAAATTAAATTAATTCACCGGACAGTGAATTGTAAGCACTTTATGCGAATACACTGCATTTTCTATGAAAAAATAGATGTATGTAAACGTATGATGATAATAATAATAATAAAATTCGTTCAACAAATATGGATTTAATTTGCGTACGTCGACAACACGCCCGAACTATTTTTAAACTACAAAATTTCGTACGTATGTGTGCGTGTAAATGTGTATACATAGTGAGAGAGGGAGAGAGAGAGAGAGAGAGAAAGTGGGAGTAATATGGAAAAATTCAATAATATTCGCGAAACTACTGGTGGAACTCGGAAGGCGCGGGCGTCGGCTTCGGCGTCGGCATTGCGAGTTTGACTTTTCTGCGCCCCCCGGGTTTCCTCGGAAACTTTTTCCAACGCCACAGGCAAATGTGGAAAGTTCCGAGGATTTAATAAGGTTGAAGAAACGCACTCCAGACCTGCAAATACACGCACACACAGACACACACACAGACAGACAGAGGTATATGCGGAGCACCTCGTTAAAAGAAAATATGCCTGACAAAACTAAAAAACGTATTATGCCAAAGTATAATAAAAGTGTATAAATTTCATCTTTGCAAAGAGCAGAGGTAAAGAATAAAAAGAAACAGAGAGAGAGAGAGAGAGAGAGAGAGAGAGAGAGAGAGAGAGGAGAGAGAGAGAGAGAGAGAGAGAGAGAGAGAGAGATAGAAATTTTATTCACGTATAAAATAGGTACATTTTAAAAAAGTCAACTGTGCGGCTTGTGCATTCGACGCTGATGCGCTCTTTCTCTCTCTCTTCTCTTCTCCCTCTCTGTGTGTAACGGAGAATAAAATTACGCGAGCATAAAGTTATTTAATCAGCTCATCGCCGCGGGTAGTTCGATCTAAACGCCGAGGTTTTAAATCGACCCAACGGTTATTCAGAATCCTCATCTACCGGTATAAGCGTTTTTGTACACGTCCGGTATTCACTTACGTTACAGACAATTTATTAATATTTATTACTAAAATTTAACTAAGCCGATCGATACAAATAATTAATGTGGCTTCCATTTTCGAAACTTCTTTGCGCTGCTATTTTTTATCAAAAAGACACGAATTTGATACGCATAAGTATTTTTGTATTGAAATTTAGTGCAGTGTCCGTAGACATAAGCACAGAAATGTAAGTATTACATCTGGTTAACGGTATAAGTGCTCCTAAAAATTATGAAGAAAAATATTTGTCGTGCACATTCGAGAATATATTCATCCCCATGAATGTACATGTATATACGTGTATACGCACGTACATTTGGTTATCCTCGCGTAAAACCAAAACACAGTCGTAACCATCGAGTAAGTATAACCCACCGAAACGTACTCTCTCTCTCTCTATCTACCTCTCTCTTTTTCCTCTACTTCTTCGAGTGGGGGTTCAGCATCTGTGACTCGGAATATCGGTATATTTAAACAGTAAAGACACGGTCCCGGAGAAAACCTCGAGGAAACCGACGCGTAAAACTTGTGGACCCGTAAAAACCTAAGGAAGAGAACCGACATCCCTGTGTGTGTGTATGTGTGTGTATATATTAAAAAAAGTAAGACTAAGCAGAGAGAGAGAGAGAGAGAGAGAGAGAGAGAGAGAGAGAGAGAGAGAGAGAGAGATAAAAGTCGGTTGGAATCTCGAGGGAGCATACAACGATAATACTAATTAAATACGAGTCTCAGTGACAGGAGTCGCACTCTTCCCTCTCCCTCTCTCTCTCTCTCTTCCTCGACTAACGAGGATGGTAATTACGCCGACGGCTTCATCTTGGCGAAACGTCGGCAAAAACCGTCGGCGCTGCTCCTGCTGGTGGTGGTGGTGCCGCCGCTTCTCCGTCCCGGCGTGGCTCATTACTCATGGGATGTACAACTGTAGGGAGGTTACTAAGATTTTCGCTACGGCCAAAGGAGGAACGGAGGGAGAGAGAGAGAGAGAGAGAGAGAAGCTGTATCCATCTCGCTCTTTATTCTTAGCCGTCAAGGCTGCGCAGTCTTAAATTTAACTTGGATTTCACGATGTATATATATACACACATATACACGCAAACGCACCGACCACCTGAATAAATGTGGTATTACTCACTTTTCTTTTATTTCTACCTCGGCCAGACCACCTCCTCCTCCACTTATGCTACTACTCTCTCTTCCCCTTTTTTTCCATATAAATTACTTTGCATTAACAACAACCCCATCTCGGGCTTTTCTCGTCTCTCTACAGTGCACCCTCGCTCTCGATCAATGTGTAACAATATACGTAAACTCGAGCGATATGCTTTGTTTTGAGCAATTCGTCGTTAATCTCCCATATTTCAGGCTGAGTAATTCATTGTCCTAATCACTCGGTAAAATTATTCAATGGCGTTATAGCCCACATGTTATTATTATCCTCGAATCGACCAAATTTTCCAAAATGTTTAACAGACATTCCGCAGCTACGACAAATTTCTATAATGTATAAATTAACTAGTAAAATTACTTAATTCTCAGATTGGACATTTTAAGCTCTTCATCAAGCAGTTGACGCACATGGAACTATGTCCGCAAGAATTCTGATCGAATATACGTGAATATAGATATAACTTACAAGTTTAACAATTATAAGTCGGTAATATAATCGATATTCTAATCACCTTTTGTAGATTATCTTCGAAAGAGGTTTTCTTTTATCCAGCAATTTATTTCTTCAATTGTTGTCGGATCGTATGAATTTTAGCAATTTTGGAAGCGTAACCTATCTTCACTTACACAAGTAGGTTTAAAACATTTTTAATATATCTAAGCTATGCAGATATTTTATTTGGTACATTTTTACTACATATTTACTAGTTATTAACGGACCAAACACTTTTCGATTTTTATTTCAACTATGGGGACATCACTCGGTGAATTTTGAAGTTTTCAGCAATATTTACAATATCTGTTATGCGCACTAGAAAATTAGATGAATCCAATAAAATACTTTGCTAAATATTCGAAAAATAATTATTAGTTTGACACTAAGAAATGTTAATTAAGAACCAATAAAATTTTAATTAAAATAAAGATGAAGATAATGTAATGAAAACTACAAAATGTTTATTAGTTTTAAACAATGACTTTCATCGGAATACTTCATTAAATATTTTGTTGAATTCGCCAAATTTTTTGTTCAACCCATGTATAAATCGTTGAAATATTTAATAATAAACATTATTAAACAATGTGTATTACATAAAATTGAAAAAAGCATTATTGAATTAGTAGGATGATAATATATAAATCTTCTAATTGAAGGATCAACGTTTAATTAAAAGGAATTTCTTTTACACCAAAGTAAATGCTTCCGGTTAAATATTCCATCATGGATTTCAGCTCTTTCTCTCGCTTACCTAAATAAATTGAATACGATTTTACGAAATACACCGTAATTCCAGAGCTTATTATCTTTACCAAACTCGAATTTACGTTGCAAATTTCAAATTAATTTGAAACCGTCTAAAATAAAAAATTATTTTTGAATCGCAGTACAACTGTCTCGAGGACGTAAGACACGCGTTTCCACCGTGCAATTCAATTTATATTCCGACGCATCGGCGTCATTAAATCTCGAGGGAGAGACGCAAACGCACACCTTTATATACATCGAGACGCTTGATAATTTTTCTACTCCCTTGCTTAAGGGTAGCAACAACAACGACCACGACGACGACAAAAAATACACACACACACACACACATACGTAAGTGGAGAAAGTGTCAGCGAAGGACGATTCACTACGAGAGAAATGAAAATAAATGATACCGAGAGTCGTGTAATTAATTTAACGCGGCGGAGAACGAGCGGACACGCGCGCTATGATGTTTCTCCGTGTGTACCGCACGCTACTCTATACCCTTTTCTATGAGATTGTTTTTTCTCTCCTTTTTTCCCTTCTTTTTTTAATTACGTTTCGAATGAGGTTTTTTTTCGAGTACAATGAAGAGGGGAGTCGTTTCCAAATTTTAATATTAATCAAAATGTACACACGTGATCGAGTATGTATGTGCATTTTATTACCGACTTGATAACATCATTTATAGGTGTGACTTAAATATATAACCATTATGCGCGGAGTAATGACACTCAAACGATTATATTTTAAATTATTGAATGTGTTATGTTAAAGTACAATTTTACGAGATTACTCGTTTACCACATTAATTTTAAAAAAAACGTATAATTTCCAGTCCAGAGAGAGAGAGACAAAAATTTAACAAAAAAAAATATTCGAAAATCTTTTCATTTCGTATCTAAAAAAAGAAGAAGAAAAAACTGCGAAAATGACGGCAACGCAATGCCATAGAGACCAAGCACAAAAAAGTCGGATGCAGCACACGCAAAAAACAATGTAATTTTTACAAAATAAATTACCGAGTGAAAAAATTTCAAAAAATTGAATACAAAAAAAAACACGTAGCTGCAAGGACATTACCGTAGTGCACGCACGCGTGTATATAATTCGAGAGAAAAAAGAAGGGTGCATCACGCGAGCTCAGATTCTGAGTGTGTGTATATATGTATACACTGTTTTTCTCTGTAGCATAAATTATCGTGCGAATTGCGTATTACGGGCGAGTCCCGGCAAACAGCCCGTTAACCGGACTAACCTAAACAGAGGCTCACGCACGAAAAAAAGGAGAGATCTACTGACCCTCTCTCGACACTCGCGTGCACGCACCTGCTGTATATCGCGCTTGTTTAATTATGTACTTGCCGTACACCACGGAATATCCGTTTGTGTGTGTGTGTGCGTGTGTGTGCGTGTGTGAATCACATATATGCGTAACCGACGCGTATAGAAAGTAAAAAAAAATAATTTTTCTCATTCTCATGTATCTTTTTGACGCTAATTTTGTAGTGTGTATATATATGTATAGGATTCAACGCTGTGGGTTAGATCTATATGCTAGTGCGTATCTTTTGTTATGTTTCATTAATTAATTTTTTGTTACATTACATTTTTATACGAGGGTATAAAGATGAGTACGCGATATAGAGAAAAAAATAACTCTTTTATTATTTTGAGATTATTTCCTACGTTGGGAAAATAATTGACGGATATGAGAGTGCACGTACGTTCAAATGATTAATTATAGTACATTGATTATCCTATTAAACAAATGTTAATGTAAATACGTGAAATTCGGTTCTAAGGACGCGTGTATTATCTGCACGTATCTCTACCTATACGTGAACACGTCGAGTTTAATCGAAACTTCTGTTCATTTCGACTATCAGTAAATGTACCGGAAATTCATACAATGAAAATACGTAAATTGTTATTTGCAAAATTCATTAATTATAATATAAAGCCCTGTTTACCCGGTCTCTGGGAGTCTCCCTATATCGAGGTAATCAACAAGATATTTATATGATTATTCAACAGCATCGACAGCCTCTTTTACCTATAATATATGAGTAACTCGTCAAATCAATTTTTTAATATTTTTTAATGTTTCACGCCAAAATGATTTTTGTCACTTTTTTTAACATTTTGTTATTAAATGTGTAATTTTTCAATAAAGCTGTGACGTTTAATCCGTCGATTGTATGGCTTTCAGTCTTGTAACAAGATAAATCATATTTTCAGACACTCGATTTTATCTACAAAAATGGCGCATGCTCAAATTTTTTATGATTATTATGCTTTGATATTACGTTTTACATTTTAACGAGATGGCAAATAATTATAACCCGGGAGGGTATAGTACAGTAACATTGTTAGAAAAAACAATTTCTTTATTACAAAAAAATGTAGTTGTAAGTGCAGTAAGTGGGTGCTAAATATTATAATCAAATTATTAGTTTAAAAATACGAGAAAATTCATAAGTATTCTTTAAAAGACCCTGACGTCATTAAAAAAAATAAATGTAAACAAAACTGAAAGTAAAACTAGACGTAACCACAAGTATATTATCGATTTGTTGCACTCCCTACCAATATTATACGACCTGAAGGTATACCGCGAGATGCACGCGAAGACTACCCATAAAATGTCTTATCGAGATATTATTCAAGAGGTAAAGATCGATACAATACATTAAATCGAATGATCGATTCAACGTACCGATCTGCTCCAGAAACGTAACGTTGTTTTCAGAGTAAGAAAATAAAATTGGTGGCCGCGCAAGTTCGATAAAGCACGAAAATTTCCTATCTGCCAGAATGCACTTCTCGGATTGGGAGTCAAAAAAGAAAAAAAAAAAGAGGAAAAAAAGTATAATCGAGTCTATATTTGGACGGAAACGATCTAACATTCAACCGCGTTTCTAAATCGCCCGTGACCTTATAGGAAATCCATTAATTCTCATATCGAGAGAGAGAGAGGGAGATATGAAGGGAGAGCGAGAGGCAAATTGACACTAACAGTTTTTAAGGACCAAAAAAATTTCAATCTAAAAATTTTTATAGACCGTAACCGCGAACTCCAATTTTCCTCTCTCTCTCTCTCTCTCTTTCTCTCTCTCTTTTTCTCTGCGATCCACCCACGAGTAGTCGTTTGTTCTCTTTGAAGTTTCAATGTCGCAACGACAACTCGCCCTCGCGTTCTCCT
Source organism: Theocolax elegans (assembly GCA_026168455.1). Classification (NCBI taxonomy): domain Eukaryota; kingdom Metazoa; phylum Arthropoda; class Insecta; order Hymenoptera; family Cerocephalidae; genus Theocolax; species Theocolax elegans. The sequence continues at coordinate 86,159,423 of CM047428.1, read as the reverse complement.
TATGCAATTATATACAAATCTCTCGGATTCCCTATAGATGCAGAATTTTTGAGATGCTCTCACGGCTCACTATGAAAAATCTGCAAATTAATTAATCAACCGGAACATTAATTTAATGTAGAGAAGTGAGTGAATTTCCGAATTTCATTGTAATCGATTGTTCAATATCACAGTTAAAGCGAGTGAACATTAATATTTCGAGTATAACAGCTGAATTTTATTAATATTATAATATTACAGTGGTGGTCAGTGCAATTCACTTTCATTTAAGTGTTAATAAAATGTTTCGGTCTTTAGAGTGTATAATAACCGAGAAGCCTTCATCAAGTTTAAAATGATATTAAATAATAAATGCGACGTAGCGCAATACACTTAAATTGCAATAAAATAATAACTGATACATATGGATTCAGGCTGAATACGAATGGACGTACCACAGTACACGTATACTCCATAACCTCAATTATATTTTTTAGTAAACCATTGACTCCTCTAAATGTAGAGGTTTGGCGGGTAGTTGGAGTGACACGCTCACTTCAAGAAACTTAGAAAGATGCCCTCGTGTCAAAGCAAACGCGAGGTGTGTGTCATAAGCATATGGAGATGCAGCGAATGAAACAGTAGGGCGTAGGTAACGATGAAATAAAACGCGCGCGGTTAACCAGTGGGAGGTGGAAGGCGCGTAGATGCGGCGAGCACCACAACAAACTCCCTGTACGTCGTATATACAGAGAAGGGGCTTGATCAGATTCAGCCTCTGGGAAAACCGGGGAAATAATTAATTTCGCACGGGGGGAAGATATCGAATGTTTCGTAAACTAAACGCGCGGGCGGCCACCCGGCCCGGGCGCTCGCTCACTCGTCGCTCCATTTTCCCTCGGCTCGGCGAATACGTATATGGCAATAAGGCGTGATTTTACGAGCCCGCGAGCACACAACACTGCACCCACACGCACGCACGCACGCGCACGACTCGTCGAAATTAATTCGCGCGCTCCTTGTTATCGCAATAATCGTATACACGGAGCGCGTGCATGTGCGTATGCAGACCGAGAGTGGCGAGTATTAGTTTTCTACTCCGCTAATCGTAAATAACAATCGACCATCGCAAACACACCTACCCTTTCGTCGTACCTGCTCGTCGTTCGTCCGCCGTTCTCTCGCTCTCGTTCTCGCTCTCGTTCTCGCTCTCGTTCCCTCCTGCCAATTCAATTTACAGCTGCGACGTACAAAAAATACCCTCCGATTATCCTGTATTACCTTTCATTCTCTTTTTTTCTTCGGTCGTTCGCGTTCATTTTCCCTACAACGGTATTGGACGGTGTTTAAAAATCTATTAAACAAAGTGTAAAACTCGGACGAGAATCGAGACGAAAATGCAGGATCTCTACCGTCAAATGGCTAATCAACCGCAAAATCGCAACCACTCGAAAAATTTGAACCTCGCATCGCATTCTCCTAAATTCTCGGGAGCTCAAACTCGCAGTGAAAAATCTCGCGCACCGGGGGAAAAAGCTCACCGCGTATCGCACGCTTTTGAATCGTCGCGAGTTTCAAAAGCACTGGGTTGGTAGGTAAAGCAAAACAAAAAGTGGAATTGACCGAGCAGTCGCTCATTGCTTTGTAACTGAAAGCCACAACCGTATGCATCCTCTTTCGTGTGTGGGTGTCCGTGTGTACGTATAAATCTCGATTTCATGGCCGCTTTTTTTTAATCATCGTCGATACGTCGTTTGTATAAATTAACCCTCATTTTTTACCGGTCTTTGGGCGTACGCGTGCACCTAAATTTGCTGTTGCGCATTTCCAGCAATCGTCTAGGTATACATTTGGTTTATCGCCTTCTCTCTTTTTCATTCCGTTTCTGCACGTTTGAGTCCAAGCTTATTTTCGGTAACCCGTGTTGTAGGTCATTTTAAAATGGGAATCGCTCGCGTTCAAATAATGTTTCTCGCTCTGAATGTACGTTAGCGCGTCTGATGGAAAAAATAGATTCCCTTATTTTTTTTATTCTTAACCTGATGTGAAATATTTTGTTAATTTTTTTTAATGATAGTATTACTATTTTTGTATTAGTATTGCGGTGTCACATTTACCGTTAAATTCTATTTCAAAGATTCATTACTTTTCTTTGGTATTCCTTTCCTCTCCTTTCCTTTGTAGACCACGTAAAATGTCGACGTTCGCTTATATATATGTAATTTTTGTCCAGGATTTTATATAAAAATTGAAAATAAGAATGACATTTATGATTGCATACTAGATATTTATTTTTCTGAGGCAAGTTAGGTGATTTGTTTTAGATACGACTTGAGCTTTACACTAAGTTAATTATTTATACATGACATTTAAATATCAGTACCCTAATAGAAATTGAAACAATTTTTCAGCATAAAAAGTAGTTAATGTTCTAAAAGGATCGGTACAGAAAATAATTACTTATACATGTAAAATATCTATTTTTAAACATAAAACATTAAAAACGGTTGAATTTTACCTGGGCAATTGAGAGTTTTTATACAGACGTTATATCTTTTATACACTGACGCACACCTCTCATTTAATTTAAATAAATAAGTTATTAAATACAAATTATATATTATTCGATAATTTAATACAATTAATTCATCTCGATGTTTGAAATAAATTTTCGATTTTCTTTTCATAACTCGGCTGTACGAAAATTAAAATTTTATTATACAATTATTGAACATCGCAATAATAAGAACATATAGTTACCAATACAAAAACTTACCATATATATTGAGTATCGAAGATGAAAAATATTAATAAATCGTTGACCCAAATTTTTCATTGAAAACACGGGCGCGCAATTTTAATCGAATACACCTATGTCTAAATCTAACGTATATCATTTAGTGAAATCAATATATGCCGTATCGATTGAATATAAATATACATATACCCGCGTCTGTGGGTACGAAAGAAGAAGAAACCAGTTTTATAATTGACAGATATCCCTCGACATATATTTTTTCCCCGTTTCCACGCGTGACAGTAATGACACACATACATACACACGGGCGCGCGCGCGGGTAAATAATTTATCCATTTTCTAGCTACGACTAATTTAACTACGTCCGTCAATGTATCCACGTATGTTTGTCTGCGTCTCGGGGGAGAGGGGCATAAATAATAATTTACTCATTAGAGAAAAATATTAAAACGGCAATAAAATGTATCATTAATTTCATTTTTACGAGACGCGCGATAATACCGCCATCAACGTGGAGACTTGCGCTTTCACTTGGATTTTTCCGCGTGGTCGAGCAGTCCCTCTCTCGACAAGGACGTGGAAACAAACTCAAGAATCAACCATTTATGGAAATTTTTTAATTGCACATTTCATTTCCACAACTTCACGACTATATCCATTAAATTTATTAATAACTTCGTTCGAAAACAATAATGTACATTTTTAACAAATGAACGAGATTTATTGTATATATTGAATTTCATTAAGATCTATCGATTATACGAAATACATAATAAAATGATAAAAAAGAATATATAATATATATATAGTGTATGTTAACATAAAAAAATTTTTTTAATAAAGTTTTTACCAATATATAAAATTTATGCCCTTTCACGGACGCTTATCGTATTCAATACAATATGGAGAGAAACAGAAAGGTAATGATTGACGAGCAAATACCTTTATTGCGAGTGCATTAAAGAGTAATAAAAAAATGGTTTTAATTTATTATTATTATATGCGTAATAGGTATTGCCAGTGGCTTGATATATTATTCGAGTAATATGTGCATGACTCGATGATAATAAAAATAATATAAATAAAATTCTCATCTATAATATGTATAATTTTCGATGAAAATTAAAAAAGAAACTTTATGTTATTTTATGCATGGAAAATACAAATATAGATATAATTTTATTATTTATATACTATTTATTAATATTTAAATTGCAAGTATACGTGTATATACCTATATATACATATATATGTACATTTACGTGAACGTAAACATTGCATTATTTATTTACAAATACACCGCTGGGAAAGCTATTGATTGGTAAATAATAAATTTGGAAAATTATAAAGACTATGCCGGATATGCAGTTGTAACAAAATTATTTAAAAAGAAATCTCCGTTCGTTTAACTGCTGGTGCATTTCGATATGTTTGAGTATACACAGAGGATCAACCTGGAATATTCGATGAGTATAACCTAAAAATTACCGTGACAAGTCGGTCAATATTCTGTCGATTTGATTGATAAACATTACGACCTTTTAGGTTAATTTTGTCGAACAGGTGACATAACTAATTGATTTATCGCATTGTTCCGGTAATTTTTATTACAATTTCGTAAAATCAATATGATTTAATTGTTGATACACCATGGATATCTCCCATAAGAGAAAAATTTCTTCAATACGAAAGATACATGGTAACGTATTAATTATCTCAGTGTAGAAATTTACCGTGACATTGCGATAAAAATTGTGCTGATGTCTTTTGCTCACGAACATTTTGAATGCTTGGGTTAATGTTTGCCGAACAACCGATACGATTCCCAACTCCCAAGTTTATCGCGTTGCCACGGCAATTTTTATCATAAAATTATCTCTGCATACGCAAAAAGTGAATTAAGTACGGTAAATATTATCGAACAAAATATATATCCGTAAAATTGCATCTAATACTGTAAACGATGGAAACTAAGGAAATTTTTGGGGGAAACGATAGCTAGCGCAAAAGAAATGGTATATTGTATGTATATAAAATACAAAAAGCATATAAGGGGTAAGAAAGTTTTATATACATATATACATATATATAGATAGACCGAGGTTACCTCGGCGATATCGATCGGCGGAGGATAGAAGCATCACTTCTCAAAATGATCACGTAGAGAGGTTCTCTCGGTAACGCAATAAAAGTTGAGGAACGGTAATTGGCCCTGGTGCTTCTTGCTGGACTTAATCAGAGACCTCTCCCCCCCCCTCCCCCTCCTCTTTACCCTCCCTACCTCTTTCTCTCTCCCGGTCGATTCTAACGAGCCGGCGATCCTTATGTATATCATTTGCAAAGAGTACACACACGTATATATATATATATATCTACGTTCCGAACCGGAAGCCACGTGTGTACACATTCCGACGAAACGCGATATATCGAGCAACTTTGTGCGTCGAAGGTAGTCGTCTCTATCTGTTAAACACACACAGACGCACGTTCACGGGTTTATAAGAGAGAGGGAGAGAGAGAGAGAGAGAATCTACTTATATGAAGAACGACGAGTTCTTGTACGGTAATCAACGCGAGCTTCGGTGTGTATATTCATCGGTTCGTTAGAAACGTTGATTCTCGACGTTCTCCGAGATACTTGGACTTTTTATTTCGTATATACACTAATCTTTTTGGGATTAACGTATAATTACATTGGTAGTTGTTTCGTTCGTTTGTTCTCGTTTTTCATCTTTTTCTTTTTTTACATTGATTTAGAATCGTCGATTTTTTGGGTGGTTACCCAGACGTTTCTACGCGTAATGCAGATCGCGATGCGTACATATTTTAATTATCTTTTCCAAATTGTCTAATTTTGTAATTTACGATTGTTGATACAAGGGGTAATCGAATAATTATCCTGAGGAGATGGGATACTCAATATTTACCGACCGAGTCAATACAGATGAAAAAATGATTCTGGTTAAATAAATAAAGGAAATTGTGGAAAATAAAGACACGATTGTCCTTGGTTTAACTATTATCTATCACAATGTGTGAAATTTCAAACAAGAATAATATTGCGTTAAAAAATGGCATTGGAAGGAAATTTGAGTCTTTGCCTGCTTCCAATGTTACAATCCTGGTAAATTTCCCTCTAATGCTATTTTTTAATGCAACAATATTTTTGTTTGGAATTTCACAAATTGATAGATAATAATCAAAGGAAGGACAATGTTGTCCTTATTTTCGCACAATTTCCTATATTTATTAAACCAGAATAATTTTTTCATCTGCACTCACTCGGTCTGTAAATATTGAGTATTTCATCCCCTTACCGATAGAATATTGAATCTATTGAAATGAACGTTCGACGTTAATTAATGTACGATAGAGGTACCTTTTTTACACACTCGATAATTATATCTGGATGTAAATAAATCATTCACACGGTTACATATTTTATTATTTCTACGTACGTAACCGCATGTAGTTCACGTAGTCCAAATATTTGCGTAAACCTAAATAATTGTATACCCCCGGTGATGATTGCAGAACGTATAGAAAAAAGAAAAGAAGGAAAAAACCGCTGCACACTTGGAACAATATCCAACAATTTCGAAGTAATTAATGATGCACGACACTCTCTCGATAGGTATAGACGATGCAGGTAATCAACTAGCGACTACACGTATACAACGAAAAAAAATAAAGAAAAAAGGAAACGACGCGAAAATTGAGCATTCTCAGGTAGCTTACGCGCGTGTATGTATACACGTATGGCGTTGGCCCCCATCGACGAAACGAACAAATTTCTCTCTCTTTCTCTCTCTCTCTCTCTCTTGCGTTCCCCTAAAGTCAGGGAGGAAAAAGTAGAAGCGCACACGCAACGTTCGTCGATGCACACAAGCTCGCACTAGTTAAAGCGTATTCACACGCAGAGTCTGTGCCCCCCTTATACGCTCGATTCTCCCTTCGGTACGTTAAAACGCAAAATTAACGCACCCCCGTACGAAATTCTACGTATGTGTGTGTGTGTAAACGCGACTGTACGAAAATATATACGTGTCCATGGTAAATAATATTTTAGTTTATATAGAGAGTGCACTCGTTAATTAATCGCGCGTGTACGTAATGCGCATCGGAGTATACAGACTTCCAGGTTGCCATTCGCAATAATAACGATAATTCGACATTTAATAAAATAAGATGAGACTTTGGTTACCAGTAATATATGGGTTCCTGTTTTATGCGATTTTTTGAGTCAAGTAAAACTACCCTATCTTGGTGGATCTTTCCAATAAGCCCTCAAGATAAAGATATTCGACCTTTTCAAAATTCGCGTTCTACACAATTTTAAATCTCCAATCAAAATTAAACCGCAACCTCGAATTAAGAGCTTTAATACTTAACCTATTTGGTTCGCTCAGATACATTTGAAAAATAATTTTTTTTAACTTTTTTTCACCTTTTTTTCGACCAAACATACTTTTTGAACAGTTCGCGCTGTTAGAGCAATCTGTACGTAAAATTTACATCGAGCACGAAATTTCTTCAAGTCTCATCCGATTCTCTAAAACTTTTTTTACGAACAACGAGTACGAGGAGTATGTGGATTACGTATTGCTATTCGTCTAATGCGATGTTATAATTGTTTGTGCAAATATGCGCAAATCCTGCTGCACTTTCTGGACGTTCGTTTCACTTACTAAACCTCGACGTCTAACATTTAAATTAACGCACGAACGTTAGTTATAATCCGTTTTGTTCGCGATTTATATTTAAACCAATATACTAAGCCCGAGAAGTTAATAAAGCTCCTCGCGCGGTATTTTCAAAGGCTTGCGAACTCGTACAACCACGGGAAGCTTTCTTCGAGCTTTTCTAGTCAGCGTGAAATTTTAACGACTTTACAAACCTCTCACCCATCTACATTCCGACGATGATCAACTATTATTAGGCACTTTTTATACATTTCTTTTCCATTATAACAATTACTTTACGTTTTTTTTTATCAAAAAATTACGGAAGTTCAACTTAATTTTTATACGCTGAGAAAAGTAAATATTTACGAAAAATGATATTTTTTAATTATTAAGAATTGATGATTATTACATAGAATCATAACAATGTTTAATTTTGTTAATTATATTGGGACGTTATAAATATTTACATTTTCTTATAAATAAAATTATGAAGTTTATCTGCAGCTTCGAATTTATGAAAATTGTACAAAGTTTTGGAACAATTATATTTTTACTATATTTTATCAATGCACTTTTGTGAATGTTGAGAATACACATAAAAAAGTTGTATCCATGGAAATAGATATTTTCATAATACGTATAGGGATAAGTAAAAGACAATATTAAATAAACATGACGAAGAACATAATTTAAACAATGAATGCTCAATTCTATAGAGGACAAACATTCCTTTCTCTCAGTAGTAATATACGTGTAATTTATTCTGAAAAATTTTTTCCTCGATACTCCAATTACCAGAGTATTCGAAGTATCTGGTTTTCGTTAATCGCGCAATTCCGCGATTTTCCGAAAATTAGCCCGAATAACGATGGATTTTTCATGCGTAAGCAAACGCAACAAAGAGACGAACGAATAAATTATAGAATAACTCGATTAAGTTATATATATAATTAAAAAAAAAGATAAATATATTTTAATTTTCCCGGAGAGTGTAACGCACTTGGTCACGATTAGCATCGAATCAAATGACGTAAATACGTAATCGTTCCTAACGAATCGATACGATAGATGAAAAGAAGTAAACGAGATGCGATACCTCGAGCGAACGAGAGAAAAGTCAAAGTGTCTGAGCAGTGAGCAGCAGAAGCAGAAGCAGAAGCAGGAGCAGGAGCAGGAGCAGGAACAGCAGCAGCACCGCGAGTAATAGTGCGTGCACACACGTGTTATTGATCGTGAGGGCAGTAGCGGCAACGGCGCAAACCCCCCTCCCTTTACCCAAAGCGCTCGCCCTCTCTCTCTCTCTCTCTCTCTCTCTCCTCCTGGGCACTTACAACGAGGCAAAGCGAGGGTGCCAACCGCATTACCGCTAACTCTATTCTATATATCGGGAGTGCCGGTTTTCCGCGTGGACGAGGAGAAAGTACAGCCCTGTTTGGCTTTCGGTGAAATTCGACGAAAATACCGTGGGCTACTCTCCTCCTCCTCCTCATCCTCCACCTCCACCTCCTTCTCCTCCTACCAATGGGGGATCAATGGGAAATTTGGTTAAGCGCTCCTGTACGTACCCACCACCGCTTCGTTTTTCCTGACATACCTTTCCTTTCTCGACACCAATGTGTTACTTATCAACATATTAATCCCTCTTGTACATGTACACCCTTTTTTCGGAGACACGTATATTATTCTGATGTGCCTTGATTATGAACACCTTACGTGTCTTTATTCTGAAAAAATTCCGTTCTTCTTTTTAGCTGGACGAAAATTTCTTACTTGTCAACAACGTTGTCTCAATGTGTTCTTTTTCCAGTTTTCCCGATCATACTCGGACTCATTGGACGCACGTGGACGTATTAAACAACGTTGCTTACGCCTATAACTCTTGTAATTGATATTGTTTTCAATTAAGGTCCACAATTACCATCTAATTGCAATTAAAGCAAACCTAACGAAAGAATGTTAATTAACCTCATCCTTAAAGCGAAAGCTGATTGTTCGTTATATATACCGTGTATGCGACCCTATTAATATATATATATGTGTACATGTTTTCGACGAATCGAAAATGACGCCACATTGAATGGCGCATAATTGGCTGCCCTCTCTCTTTCTCTCTCTCTACATATGTACATATATTCATGCACACACACACACACTCGAATACAAAAACTCAAATAGTCGCGTGTCGATTTGAATCCGTAATTGATCAAAATGTTCCAAGTCCTATTCGAACGAAATCAACTCCACCAAATGTTCTTACATCCAATTATATATATTGTATAATTGGATGTAAGAGCATTTGGTGGAGTTGATTTTGTATATAGATATATATATTAAATTCAACATTTTATTCGTCTTCGTAATTTTTCTTTTTTTTCGTCGGTTTGGGATATATACATTCCCGAGCGTAAAATGTAAAAGTCGAAAACAATATTGTAATGTTTGTCACATTTGCATAATTGAATACAAATCCTGTAATCTCGGTTCGACGTATATATATGTATATAACCGTGTACACATACACGTGGCAGTTGGGTTTTAATTTTTATTCTCAAATAAAATCTCGCACGGTTATTAAAAGTTAAATGATTTTTTAATTTAAATACACGTGTATATTAAACTATCGATCCTATACGTATATACATATATATCTGTATAATATTATGAATATTCATTAAAACGATGGATCCCACAACTCGTGTAAAAGTACGATACTGTAAAATACGCGTAAAATATTGTTCTACGGGATATTATTATTCAATTAAACGATGTGTACTCTTCTTCCTTTTTTATATTTAATCTTTTTTTAATCAAATATTATCTAAACGTATTTTTCTTAAGAGGCTGTCCAAGGGAATTTAAACTTTTTTTTGGGTTTATAGTTCAAGTAATACAAGGAGAGTAGGTATGTACATATATAAACTATCGGACTTAAAAAATAAACTTAAGACTATATCTTTTAATTAGAATTTTAAAAAAAATAGTTTTTACATTAAAAATGGATTTTATTTCTACTAAAGTACTTAACTCGTATTCAGAAAAATGGTAGATTATGGTGAAAATTGATATATCTCTCTTTATAACATTTAAAAATCAAAAATTAGCAAGGTGCGGGAAATTTGAACGTATGATTAGGTACGTTCTATTGCTGGGTAAAATTCAAACGAGAAATTACAAATTATACTAAAATCCGTTTACAGTTTTAACTTTGAGATGAAAGTACACAAGAGAGTGCACTGCAGAAAATTTAACCGATGAAATATAGCTGTATCGCTCGATAATCCTGGAATGACGGACATTTTTTTTGTTTGGGTAGTCGTTACACGACGACGTCACCGGAAAATTTAACCACGAGCTAACAAATTTCCTCCTCTCGTTTTTTAGTTGGTTATCAGAAAATTCAACATTACGAGTTTTCCAATTACACCGCTAATAGTGACGTTAAATTTTATATGGGATGAAAAAAAGGACAAACTAATCTATCAGAAACCATAAATATGAAAAATCTAATAAATATTATCAAAGGTATTTGAAAAAAAAGGTATAAAATTCCCAAATGTATAATAATAAACGAATGAATGACGCGTCGTATACGCAAGGAAACACATCGTACACACGTATAGAGAGAATCGTTATTTAAATGGTCGTTATACGTATATTTCGAAGAGGATTATCAAAATGAATTCCAGTGTCCCCACAAGTTGTTACGAAGGATGGTGTAGAGGAGAGAGGCTCCGGAATACGCATCCTTCTCCTCGACAAACTGTTCTCTCGACCGCAAATGCAGATCGCTATTATTTGTATTAAAGAAGCAATTTCAGGTAAGACGATTAGAGCCCGCACCGCAAGACGCAACAAATGAAAAGTTAAGCCTCCCTACTCTCTTAATCTCGTCGACGTCGTTCGAATTTCCTGCGCTATCCGCTTTCATGCTTCGACTTTTTTTGTCTCCCCCCTCACCCTCCCTGGTCGAGTTATAGAGAAGCGTGCAGTGTGTGCGCGTGCAAAGCATGGATATTTCCTATCTGGATCGCTGTATAGAGGCGAGTACCATGCATTTCCGGGCTGCTCCGCGGCCACTTGGTAATTTCGCGCGCTCACTTGTATGATAATTATAAACGAGCGTGAAATGTGTATAACGTTATATATATATATATATACGCGTGCCTGTGTGTTAATGTCATCCAATGAATTAATTGCAGAGGAGCATTTTTTTTGCTGCGTTCGATGGGATGTTTACCCGACCCGAATAACCCGGATTGTCTATTATTTCACGATATATCTGCAGACGCGTATTAAAATTATTCGATTTAAACTACGAGCGGACCCGTAATTCACTAGTTTTTTTTCTAGAAGAATCAAAATTTTTATGCTTATATATACGTATAGTTAACGCGTGGTACCGGTAAAATAATCCACGCGACTGCGCAAAAGTTTAGGAAAATATTTAACAATCCAAGTTATTCTGCCAAGTAGACAACTGAACGTGAATTTTGATACTTTCGCTCAACTGTATGAAAAAAGAAAAAAAAACAAAATGTAAAATATGCATTTGTCAGCGTTTAAATTAAGACCGATCGGATTTCGCGTGTGTATGTGTATGTCTACTCGACGTTGCGAGTTCACGGTACTTACGGCAGAGTTACGAAACGAATTCTCTCTTTCTCTTTGTGTTTCTAGCGACTTAAGGATGCCTTACCTGAAACAAAATTGGACACAATTGATTACTTATACGATATGTAGTATATAAATAAATATATAAATAATTGTTACGAGACGAGAGTACATTCTTGCGTCCTGGTCAAACGGACGTAAGCGCGACTATTTTCTAACCGCGTGATGTAAGAAAAAAAAACATAGGGGCGGATGGGATGAGCCAAGATGTAAAATGATTTGAATGAACCATCACAGGTAAAAAGAGCACTTAGCGTTAAATCGATTCATTCGTCGTCGTCGTCGTCGTCGTCAGGGGACGAGAGGCCTTCGTACGCAAGTCTTACCCTCGGTAAACTTTAAAGCCAAACCTTTTAACACGAGCCCCTGTGTGTGTTTGTGTGTGTGTGGGTGTGCGCATCGGGGCTAAAGTGGATAAAGAAGAGGAACGAGAGAGGGAGAGTGAGAGAATTCAATTATTCAGCCGTATTTCCCATCAATCCCGACAAAAATAACCTGGCTCCTCTCTCGTCCTCTCGTAGACTCTGGAGAAAAGACACGCCGCGACTTAATCCACGGAACGGTGTAATGGGAATAAGGCGCTTGCCTTCGATAAGGTACGACTACTACCTAGCCCCTCCCTTCCACCGCTTTTCCTCGACCGGATGGAGAAAACGAGTAGCCGGGAGAAGAGAAACAAAGGGGAGAGAGAGAGAGAGTGAGAGAGAGAGAGACGAGGCGGGCGACAAACTCGAGATCCTGTTACTCGAGCGAAAGAGACGCAGACCTCCCTTATCCTACCTCTTTTTCTACACACCCACGCGCACACGTACATACACGCTCACTCGCTTATCCAAACGTTCGAGCAACCCCTACCTACGCGACTAATAGAAAATGACTAATATAAAAGAAAAAGTCCGCGTCTTTGGCGAATCGATTCAAAGAGGAAGAGAGGGAGAGAGAGAGTGAGAGAGTGGAAAGTAGGATTAACCAGTGAATCGAACTAAATGACAAGTGTGAGAGCGGTAGTCCTGTTAATACCTTTTCCAAATCCTCTGGTTACCACCCAACATTTACGTGTCAAAATATGAGAGACCCGGGTTACCTCGTCGATTCACTTTATTCTCACCACGAACGGTGGACATTTACTTTCCATATACCGTAGTGCTATACGCACTTTTTTCCACTCATAGTTTTCACACTTTTCTTTCAGTCATGTTATACACATGATCAAAAGGATTAGTTACGCATTAAATTTCTACGTGTTAACTATCGATACATCACGTTACACTCCCATATAAAACGAAACATTTGTTATTTAGAAAAATTACAGATTAACGACATAACAGTCAATTTAATGTTACTAATCCATTTTATTAGTGTACATACTTGAATTTCTTAACCACAAGTAGCTTTGATTTCCATCCCATCGAGATGACATGGCGCGTGGGTTTTTCTCGAAAATTCGCTCACCCGAAGGACCGATGTTTTTCCATACGCAGATAGACATCTTGTTACTCGCGTACGAAGCTAATACTTTTGACAAATGCTACGAACCGATACGATCCGTGTTCCGTATAATTCGCTTCCCCCCTTTAACTCGTTGAAAGATCGAAAGATGCTATTATTCTCCTTACTCCAACTGGTCGTTGTCGCCGTCGCCGTCTCGTCGTGATTTATACAGAAACTAAATCCCTATTAACTTTTAAAATAGGCATCTAGCAACTTTTTCATCCCTCGTCCCAGTCCCGTTTTCGAGCGTTCAACGCCGAACGTTGAAACCGGGAGGAATAACGAATAGAATCGAACAATCGCGAAACGCGTCAGCAGAAGAAAATCTGCCGGATCGCCAAATTTCGTCGTACGGCTTATACGGAGGGGGTAAAAGTATACGCGAGAAGAGAGCAGGCACACGTGCGAGAAATAAAGGCGGGTAGGGAAAGAGAGAGACGGGGGGAGAAAACTACGCAAGGCCTCCCTCAGCACTTGGGATTTATGTACATCTGTGTGTGTGCGCCTCTCTCTCTCTCTCTCTCTCTCTCTCTGTGTTCGGAGTTCGTGTTCCCGTGTCACGTGTATGAATTTCGAAAATATGGAGTCAGAGAGAAGGAAAGAATAATACGGGGAGCCGAGGCGTTTATTGCTGAGAATATGGAAAACGTACTCGTGTGAAAATCAACTTCAAACACTCGCCATGCTGAATTTTCTATCGGAAATGCAAATTTTTTTTCTTCTCTTTTTTTTCTTCTCTCCCGAACGGTTCATCCGAACGAAAAGTTCACGTACCTACGATAAATTAGAATAATAGAAAAATTTTAGTTGCGAGATTGAAGAAAGGAATAGTTTTTTCGTGTGTACAGAGCTGCACGATATGGTTACTCGACTGTCAAACTACGAAAAATAAAAAATTTTTTGTTAAATCCTTTCTATCAAGTTTGAGAATATGCTTTCAACGAATTTTATAAATTATCCACTTGAAGTATTTCGATTAATTTTATATTGGTTCATTTAAGCCCTCCGTATAATAATTAAACGTTACGTTTAATATTTTAATTATCTTGGTTTTTTATTTTCTTGGTATTATTCGAAAAATTACATTTAATCCCGTTTAATTTTTGTGAATAGATACATTAATAAGTTATAAATTTACGAATATAGAATACATCAGAGTTTGCTTTTTCAACTGATAATTACTTACAAAGTGTGCGTTAAACCTTTATTAAAGAAAATGAGATCTTTTTCTTTAAAAACTTGTTTAATCACATCGTCTCGTAAGCGTTTCAAACTTTCATAATGATTTTTTAGCTTCGATATTTTAAACGTCATATTCAGTTTCAGTTATCTGCAAAAATAAATAGTTTGCTAAAATTTAGAAGAACGATCGTACGCACATCGCGCGAGAAAAGTTGAAGGGCGCGTCGATGGTCCAAGACGTCGAATTCCTCGAAATAATAATAAAGTGCAAGTTAAACGCGAGGGCAATTGAAAAATGGATAATTCGATCGATGAACCGAGTGGACAGTGGGTATATAGAATCTTGGCCGGTGAAGGGAGGAGGGTCAGAGGAGGAGTGGATTGTTTCGAAAGTATTTCCATGAAAAGAAGTAACTAAAGATACATCAACGTTCATTGATCTCATTATATAGATTCTTTTGGAGAGGTAGCTCGAAGAAATTTAAAAGTTCTCCGACTCGGAGAGATGAAAACGAGTTACCGGTGATAGCATTTTTAATATCATTCCGAACTTGGGTTTCTCCCCTTAAAAGCGGAACTCATCAAAGTGCGCGCAACTTTTAGCAGCTCGCGCTTTCACATTCGCGGACGAGAAATTAGAAGCGCATCCGAAGGGCCGTCGCGAAAAAAAGGAAACGCGCGGGAGAGAGAACAAGAGGGAAGAGAAAAGAGGAAAAAGTTGTAAAGAAGAAAAAGAAGGTGGAGGACGAAACAGTGGAGAGGAAACTCCGGATGGCGAAACGAAAGATGAGTAATGAGCATGAAATTATGCGAAAGGAGAAACGCAAAAGAGAGAAGGAGAAGAGGGATAGGAGAGGGAGAGGGAGAGGGAGAGGGAGAAAAACAAAGGTATATATATAGGTACAGTAGCAGCAGGTTGGAAAAATATTCCCGAAAGAATGTTCAAGTACGTACAGAAAGACAGAGGGAGAGAGCGAGAGGAAGAGAATGCAGCCGCGGAAGCACCGCTCGTGGAATGCACGATGCATTAAAAAAAGAGAAAGAGAAGGGAGAAAAGAAAGCACGGCGGCATAACAAGAGAGAGGGAGTCCTCTCCGGGTAGTCGCGTACACACGTCGCAGGAAGCGAGCCGAATGGAATCCGATAGTCCTACGTGTCACTCCCGTAAAACAGAGAGAATATCATTACGGTGAAAATTGTTCGACGCTCTTCGAGTGGGTGAGCGCGCGTATATCCCGCCCCCGCGCACCCACAGAGACGCACACACAGAGCCAGTCCCTCGCATCGTAAATTAATAAATTCCGATAGCTTATCGGACAGCGGACAGCGCGTTGTCACTGGGTGCGTGCTTTCGGCACTTTACCGCCGACTGGCACGCATAGCAACCGCGAAACTAAACACCCGCGCGTACGTTCGCGTACTCTCTACTCTGTACACACACAGGTACACGTACACGTACACTCGTTTCGATTCGAAGGGTCAGCCTCGCGTATACTTCAATCCCTCCGTCCCGCTGCCTACCCTCGATCTGCACTACGGTGCAACGTTCACCCTTATTATCATTATCTTTATTCTTATTATTACCCTTATTACCCTTATTACCCTTATTACCCTTATTATTATTATTATTATCATCATCATCATTATTATTACTGTTATCATTGCTATCGTTGTCATCGGTGTCATCGTTGTTTTCGTTGCTGTTGTTATTACATCATGCGAGGATCGCATTTAATGAAATTCCTACGCGATTCTCTCATTGTGCCCACACTCCGTCGTCATTCGTCAAACGGATTAATTCCTTCTTTTCTGGCATCGACTGCTTTCCATTTGCAAGGATGTTCGGATATGTATTAGATGCCTATTATAAACTGCGCGAGAGTATGCACTTGAATTTTCTATGGTGACGTATTTTTTAATTATCAAAAAAAAGAAAATCTCTGCATAGCGTGTAAAATTTGTTATTATTAACTAATTTAATTATTAATTAATTTTATTAACTCTTCTACATTTGTTGAATATTGTTTACATATTATTTATATATTTTTTATTCCGGAATGATTGATGCAAAACTTGAAGGTAATTGGTGCGATAAATAATGAGATTAAATGTTTTTACAAAACGGCTGAAATTTCATAAACTACTCACGATGAAACAATTATAGATTTCATCGAGAATGCCCTCGTGGTTCATTTTCTGTAAATATTTCTAAAAAAGGTAATTATTGTGAAACTTATGCACCTTAGTCAGTAATTCAAAACGCGGTAAATTTGTATAATCGATCGGATTCGACGTCCCCTTAAAAATCATCCAAAAACTCAAGAGACACACGCGACATCGGCATTTAATCACCGTATCCACGCGCTATCGATATATCACGAAGTTTGATAATATCCAAGGTTAGCAATTCAAACAATTTGGTCACGGATATAATATCCGCATCGCGCACGAAGACAAAACGTAAAGACCAAAACGTACAACGATATGAGGTAATAAAAAAGTGAAGAAGTAACGCGTCCACTTTACATCGGTTCCTCTATTTTCTTCTCAACTTGCCCTTTCATCCCGCATATATTCGTGTACGTACGCGCGTGTATAAATATCTTCCGGTGCATAAAGATCCTTTGGATTATTTACGGGTTATTTTCTCTGGGAGCCTCGAAATTTACGAGGAAACTTTTCGTACGGGGGATTAACCGACCTGGAAAACTGAAATTTACATCGAAAGATACGCTGAGATGCGCGTGTACACGTTTGTTGGGTTATTTCGTTAAATTTGAAAAGAGCGATATGTTATATTCGATAGTCCGATGCACCGACACAGAATTTGTGTGCATATCACACACGCACACACCCACACTTCAGAACATTGTATATATACAATTGTATATTGCAAGTTGCGAGATCAATCGGTACGGTTCAACATTTGTCTAGCCGTTTGTAACAAAGTAAATATAATATACACGTTCACACACACACACACACACACACGGCTACATTATATTTTGTCATTATAGATGATGCGTTTAACATTCCCCGGGCGTGCATAAATACACGAGTAATATAGAATCGTATTATCTATTATTAAATTTGACAGACTCTCGATACCCCCGTGCAAATTCGACGTAAATTATTTATTATTTTATTATCTAATATCTCAATTGTAGTCACAGTAATAACGATTTCGAGGTCCGATGTCGCTTCTATTAAATTAATAATCAACAACGGCAAACTAACCCTTCATTTATCCCTTGGGTGTGCTACACGACGATAAAGATCGTTAAATCGCAAACAATTTGTGTCGCGCAAAAAAATATTTTTTATATAAATTGGCGAAATCGAATGTTTGCGCTTCAAGATCACGTTTTGTTCAACGCGACTGCCGTTCGACCGTACTCGCGAATAAAAGTCGTCTTGTCTTATTTATATGGATGTATAGCTTCGAATCTGTACGTATATATAAATAGACACGAGCGTAAAAAGTTAGGCGAAACGCGTATTCGGATCAAATTTTGCTGTACAAGCCAAAATCCAAGGATTCCGCCGTAGAGTCGAGTTGTCGTTCGTTACTCCTAAAAACTTGGAATCGAGTTTTAAAGTGACAAGGAAAACGAGTAAACAATATCTCTCTTCTAAATCCCATGAATCTTTAACATTCGTAAATGTTTTAAAATCTAATATCCTAATTCTATGACACACGTAGAACAAATGTTGAATATTAAAATTTAATACTTAATCTTTTAGTAATAGAAGCGACTATCGCAATACAAGAAAGTACTACATTTTAGTAGATATTAACGATTTCGAGGTTAGTTAAAACCATTTTTTGGCCGTCAATTGCTGTTAATTTAAATTTAACGACTGGAAAAGGTCGGCATTTTAAATGTTTATATTATGTTATATAATAAAATAAAGATTTTTTTTTATTATACATTTTTGAAACAATTTGTTTGCTAATAAACGAGTCTTTTTTCGAAATAAAGTTCAGCGAATTCAATCAATTTTATTTTTTGAGAATACTTCGAAAAAGGGAAAATAATTTGTTTGAACCTTGTAAATATTTATTAAGAGCGAACAACATTTTAATTGAACGAAAGACAATATTTTTCAAGTATTCGCTCAAATATTTTATTGAATACGTTAAATTTCCTTTTTCATTGTATACACTTTGAAGTCGATGCGGTACGTTTTTGTAAAGTTAACAAATAATTTCATTTTACACAGTGAATTTAGCTTTACAATAACATTTCAACTTTATTCTAATTATGTATATATACACGTACAAACAAGTTAGCAGATACGCGCGGTGTAAAGTTGTTAATAGAAATTAAAACGATCGTTTCGGTGAAACTTAAACTCGGTGGAAGAGGCGGCTAGTTGTAACCTACCTCTATTTTTAACCCGATACCATTAACAAATTTCTACAACTTGAATAATTTATAATTCATTTAATTTGTTGACGAAACAACGGATAGTATTTTGATTTATCACGATTTTTGTTTTAACGATTATCGTTACTCGCTTGACGAGGACAATATTTATAACAAAAAAAATTCTACCATTCCCGAATATCGAATACTCGGACGATTTTCTTCGTTTCGAGAAAACAAGGAATCGAATGTCCAATAACACAAGACGCTGCTTTATTGTGCTCTTTCCAGATATACTCTTTCATCGTCCAATCGTAATACACGTTTGTCATTTTTTTTTGTAATAATATTTTGCAAACGAATCGTAAAATATATTGTTGGACTGGAATTACGAAGATCCAGCCCCGTAACGGGATATTCTGAACGAAATTGATAAAGAAAGTTTGAAACTTGTGTGTTATTGCGTAGAATAATAAAACAATAGTTACACTCATTTATAAAAAATGAAAGGAAAGAAAAGCCTAATTTCAGGATCAGACGTAAAGCGATATTAGGATTATTCGTATCGGTTGGGAAAATATAATGGTAGAACCCGACTACGCATGAAAAACACGTATTGTCGGTGTAATAATATACCTGAAGCATCGAGAACCAAGATGGTTAATTAAACCACTGGAGTGTGCAGTGAGTAAGCTAATAAATTAATTTAGCCGAGTTCTCGATGGGATCAGTTTAACGCAGGAAAATTAAATGTGGAACATAGGAAAAAGTTCACGTATATAGGTATATACACACGTAGACACAGATAAAGAGAGAGAGAGGGTAGAGAGTGGGGGAGAG
Organism: Theocolax elegans; assembly: GCA_026168455.1. Lineage (NCBI taxonomy): Eukaryota > Metazoa > Arthropoda > Insecta > Hymenoptera > Cerocephalidae > Theocolax > Theocolax elegans. Next base: position 86,139,447 of record CM047428.1, on the reverse strand, counting down.
AGGGGGGAGAGAGGGAGAAACGGTGCATATTCCCTTTGCGCGTGTAAGGAGCAGATGCGGATCTTCCCCGAAATAAATCGGGTCCCTGAGGGGGTGGCTGGTGGAGCCGAGGATACGCCGGTAGGAACTCACCGCGATCCGTCATTGCGACAGGCCCGGGCCGCAAGTGACGCGAGACAAATCGAACCCCAAAGCCCTGGGTCTTTCCACAGGGTACGTCTACCCCCTTCGCTCGGATCAAGTTCGCCCTCGCTGCGTTGCCGCGGGCCGGACCCTTCTACGCGGTTTTCCCTTCTTTTTCACCCGTGTATATCTACCTTCCTATCCACCTACCTACGCTACTCTTGTTTCACTTACCAAATTCCACGATTTATGGGACACCTCGTTTAAACGCCCAGTTTACCTTTGATAACTTTACCGACCCCTTGCTCCTCCTTCCTCTTCTTTCTCTTCTTTATCTTCTTTCTCTTCTTTGTATTATTTAATCCACGCGGATAGACAAATTCTTACTATTTTAAACAAATCTCGGTCTTTGATATTTTTAATGCAAACTATCGACTGCTGAATCGCATTGTTCACCTCTTTTTCTAAATTTTAATGTTACGTGGGTTGGTGATACGTCTTGAGCAAACTACCAAAATTTTTGTCATTCTTACGAGACTGTTCTCCGTAATCAGGTTGTCATTATACAATATCGTATATTGCTTCCTCATTTTTCTAATAAATTTAGTTGACTAAACTGATCAATAGATTGTAACAAACATCAAACTATAGCTATCTTTCAATTTTTCAACATTATTTGTAATTTTATTTTTTTTAATAATTTCATTGAATTAATTAGTCACTTGAATCACCTATTTACAATGCTAAAATAAACCCTCGAAAAGATCATTTAATTAAGAAGCGAAAAATTCAAAATAAATAATTCATCCTCCAGCATAGTTTTACACATTTATACTTATCGCCCACACAGCGTTCCGAAAAATTGTTCTCTCGTTTATTTGTTTTTTTTCTATTCGAGAAAAATACATACAAAGACGGGGAGTACTAGTTACACGTATAAACTTTTTTTATCTCTCTCTCTCTCTCTCTCTCTCATCCGAAACCCCGGGTTACTTTCCTCGTTTACCCGCCCGAAGAAGCCAATAAATACATCCGAAAGCAGTCTCGAATCGTTACCCGATACACCTCGCGAAAATATATCCGGCGCGAAACTTGGAACGATATATACGTCTTGCCTTGCCGCCCCGAAAGACCGTGGTAGAGAAAAAAAAAGTATAAAAAGGGAGTGTGTGCACACCGGAAAATGAAACGAGAAATCTATTACATTTTTATCTAGATTCGTGTTATTTAAAAAAGGGAGAAAGTACCTCGGATCTAGTGCGCGCGGTGGTTTTTGGTAAGCTACACACTGGTTTTCTCTATGGATTTTTACGAAAAATCCGCCCGACAAAGTTATTTATTTAACGTCGCTCCTTCAAGATGAATGGAAAATATTTTGGTTTATCAACATTTTCTACACTTACTTTGCGTAAAACGTTTATGAGTTATTGGATTCAAGTTTTCTTCCTTCGCTACTTTCTTCGCGGCAAAGAAAATTTCGTCTTATTGGTACTGGATTAGTTTTTCATTTTCGGCATTCAAAACAAACTATATGGTAAATCTGTAAAAATTAAGAAGGGGAGAAAAAAAACCCATTTTCTTATGTGAGGGTGGAAAAATGAAAAGCATTTTTCACGCTAGGAGCGTTCGAAGTCGCGTGTTACGTTCAAATGTTTAATCAGTGGTAATAGATTCGCATCGTGCGATTTATAGGTTTTAATAATAACTTTGGAAAAAGAAGTACATATAGTAGTATTGTAACGACCTGTCTGTATGTATGGGCGGAGAGATCGAAGTGCGTGTTAAGACATTCATCATTCTGATAAAAAAGGGTATATATATAATGTGTGTGTGTGTGTGTGTGTGTGTGTGTGTACGCGCTCTCAACGATCTTCATCTAGGGAATAAAAAAAATCAATACTACGGGAAAAGAGAGCTTTTTCTCTTCTCTATATTATTAAAGGACCTATGCGATATTGCAGTAAAGAGAGAAAAAAAATGGAAGTATCAGAGAAATGAGAGATTGAACGTTCGAAGCATCTAATAAACGAATCGAGATAACAGGGTCCTCCCCCGCTTATGCGTCGGCGCGGATCAGCTTGACTTTGTAAAATTTTGTCAACCGATCACGTAACCAATTGGAGGTTCAGAAGGAGTTAAAATTAAAAACATAAATTCGGAAATATCTCGATAGCATATATATATATATATATATATATATATATATATATATACGGAAGAGAGAGAGGGAGTGAGGGAGTAAGGGAGAGGGAGGAAAAGAGTAAACAGTAGACCGACGCACACAGGGCTAAGTAAACAAGTCGGGCGTCGATGTGCACACACACACACACACGTACATGTATGTTTATAAATATATATATATATATATATATATATATACAATGTGAACGTGGAGACCAATGGTAGCTTTATCCCCGAGCAGTTGCAAGTAGAGCTCGAGCAATTTCAAAGATTGGCCTTTGCCGGAAGAGAAAGGCGCAACTGAGACCTTCAATATATATATACAGAAGAAAATAACAAGTTTGAAAATTTTGTTCACTCGCGCAATGTCGTAGGTTATATATATATATATATACACACACAAACGTCGAGTGACCGAATTGTAAAGATTGCACGGGATTAAGCAAATCGACAACGCCTCCTTCTTGGCGTAATAATACACGTAATAGAAAAATTTATATCGTGAGATTAAAATTTAAAAAGTCAATACGATCATATATGTACATATCTTGGAAGGTTTGCGTAAAAGTTAAAAATACAATTCGTATATCTGTGTTTGTATACATTTTAGGATGGGCTGTTGATTAAAAAGTACGAAAAAAAGAAAACGATATAAATATGTACCGAAATAATATTTGAAAATGACATTTTGTTCCTTTTTTCGATTGTTTGCACAAGCGGTTACGGAATTTGGCTGATTGGGTCTTTGATACGTGCGCGGGTACAATCTCGTGTAATATCGCACGAAATAAATATTAATACGTGGTAAATTTAAAACTGATGGAATTAGACTAAATTTTATTTTTTTAATCAAAAATTCAAATCGCGTATTTTTTTTTTTCATAGCAATAAAGTTTTGGATATAATAAATGTAAAATGCATGTATGCATGAATAGGTTTTAAAACATTCAAAATAAATTTTGTAAATAAATTTTTGAAATATTCGAGAACTTTTGCTGTTTATCCGATTGAACGTTTAAAAAACAGTCGATTTAAACAGTTGGGTTTTAGACTCGTTAACGTTCGATCGGTTCGAAAACCCTCCTATTTCAAAACAAAAAAAAAGGAAGAACGGGAAATTTCGAAAAATAGTTGAGATTCGCGGTAAGACAGGGGGTAGATAAAACACACACACACACGCGAGCAAACGAGAGAAGATAAATGGCGCTTAGATTTGCGCGTCAAGACTCAAGAGCCGAGATATCGGTAGCGATTCCTCGGAGACCTTAAAAATAAAAAAAAAACCAATGTCCGAAGCGTTACTTAATTTTTTTTCTCGTTTCCTCGGGGAGGTTGCCTCGAATAAGTAAAGAAAATTAACTTTGATAATTCAAGAAGGTAGATTAATTAGATTGACTCGGTTTAAGGTTAACCGCGCGTTTCCAGCTTCCTCACCCTGCGGTTTCCCTTTTATCGGCTAATTCAATCGGATAGACCTTCGCATTCACGTGGATCCTTAACATATACGCGGTTATACATATTGTCCATTTTCTTTTTGTTCAATATATTAAGTCATCGTTAGGGCATAATCAATGTACCATTGAAATTTATGGTATATCCCACGATTTTTCTATATTTATTTGCGCGATAAAAATTTTGGCTTCGGTAACTTTGAACTTTTGAGAGAAATAGTCGAGTTTTAAATTCAATTTTCTCAAGTGAATTTTCAGTCTTGTGTAGATAGAATTTTTATCGTACGACTTGGATCGAAAAATTTTCTCCCAAGAATTGGATTACGAACTTGTAATTCTTGGATTGAACATTTCTATCGCCCATATTTATATTAACTGCAGCAACCATATATACACACACTCAGTCGCGCTCGTTTCGAACATTTCTATACGTGCAGAGACAAAGAATAAGAGTAGTAACGAAAATATTATTATTTTATATTTCATCTGAAAATAAAGGCGCGTAACTGTCACTGGCAGATAACAATTTAGTTATACTTTCTTATAAGAGTTTCAAATTAAATATCATTTTTAAGACTTTTTACACTTGCCTCAAGAGATCTAGAGAGAGAGGGAAGAGAAGTGACATATATTTTCGTTTCTATAAATTTCTACTCCGTGAAAAATGAAATTAACCACCATCTTTTCTACCGTGAACTAATTATGAAAAAAGATAGTATTAATCAAATAATTTAAAAATTACAAAGTAGTAAAAAATTATTCAACCGTAACCGCGAAACGAAAAGCGTTAAATATAAATGCAAATTTAGTCACTTGTAATGGGACAGTTGACACAAACAAAATATTTAGAATAAATAATAACAATAAACAAATAAATACAAATGTAGATGAAGAGTCGATAAATATTCTAATTCGAAACACATCAAAGGATCAACAAAAAAGACTCACGCGTTGTATACGAAACAAAAATTTTCGAAAAATCGGAGAGAATAAAATCGGTTAATCTCGAGCGCGTAAATTTGGTCGAGCCGCGGTAAGAGAGAAAGAGAGGGTGAGAGGAAAAAGAAAGCAGTGAGTCCCTCCTTTAAACCAAAAGGCTAATCTTGCCGCAGGCGTCTCACCCGCGTCTTTAAACTTCCGATGCACACACACACGCGCACGCGTCCGCGCGCACCCCTTTGATCTTGAGGGTTTTGTCGCATAGAAGAGTAAAAAAGTATTTAGCGCGACACTACGCCTTCTCTCTCTCTCTCTCTTTCTCTCCCTCTTTCTCTCTGTTAAAACGCACAATTTGCGTTCTCGATAAAAGAAAAGTGTATATCGCGCGTGTGTGTAGCTCTCCACTACTACTCCGTCCCATGTGAAAAAAAAATATAAAATTTACATAAAAAATATATCAAGTAAGTACTATATAATTTTTATAAAGTTTATATATTGGAATGGTTCTATATAAACTTTATAAAGTTTTTATATATTATATGAAAATTGAATATATATACAAATAAGAAATACAAGTTTTTTACAATTTATTTATAAATCAACTTATTTTTGTTCATACAAATTAGCAGTCAAACATAAATAATTATTAATCCGTACAAGTTTTCCTTTGATACGGTCTACTGGAGAAATATATAAACAATGTGTTTCACGAAATGGAATAATGTAATTAGAAAAATCTATATTAATGTTTGAAATTTGAATTTTTGGCATTTGTGGATCATTTACAAGTCGTCGAATTAAAGCAACTAAATTATAATCAATTTTCAAAAAATATAACACTGATCCAAATGTTGAATCGCCAAAATAGACATAAAAATTGTTTCTCTTTTTTTGTTTTTTATACATTTCTGATGTTATTATTGTTGAGAAAATCTTTATTCTTGTGAATATTTTTATAGAATCTGAGCAAACATTATTCAAGAAGCAGTATCTTTCTATCACTGAAAGTTCGTTTTCATTAAATTGTAATTTGTATGTTTTTCCAAGAGTTTTAATAATGTTTGAATCATCACTATTTAAAATTTCTAGCTTATGTTTCAATATTTGATGCACATTGAAAATCTTAAGCGTATTTGCTATTTCCATGTCTAATTTATTAGCACCATGGGTGATTTTTTTAATATATCCATTTCCATCTTCAAAAGCAAAAGTAGACCACGAATGCACTGGTCCCCAAAAGTGAACATTTCGAACAATATGTGTTAACTGATGCACATTAAAGGTACATTTATTTCGTCCATATAACTGCTCTACTTGAACAACAAACCTCTTGAATAAAGTATCAGCAGTTTCAAGTAAGTTAACATGAATTTTTGTTTTCATTACTAATCTTGTTGCATAAACTAATAATAAAAAATGATCATAATATTTTTTTGCAAGTCTATCTTTTAATAAAATTGGAAAATAATATATTAAACATTCTCTTAGTTCCGATGCTTTAAAAAATTTTAAATGATGTAAAAGTCTTGGCGTTCTTGTTATGTAATCAGGAGGGTAAATTTGTTTTAAATATTCATCGATTTCATCACGAAATGATTTTTTTATGTAAAAAGGGTATTCTTTATATTTGCTATTAAACCATAAATTAAAAAGCATTCGCGATACACCTAATAAAATGCAATGCATATAATCTGGCACAAATGATTCTGCTACATTAAAAAAAGGAATCAAAGCAGCTATCGATGGTCCCTTTACACCTTGTACATGATAAAGATTATCGTTTACAGCTGCACGAGCTTGGGCATACATCCGTTCTTTAGTTCGGAAAATAGGTTCATTATTGGGAGATGAACAATAAACTCTATTAAAACCTGATCCAGTTTTGCAAGTTTCACCTTGATGCTCGCAAAAGGTGCAACCAAATTCTCCGTTGTATTGCATTATATTTTGAACTGCAGCTCTAGCAGGAGCATCCAATGTAGCAACAGGAGCAAATACTTTACTAAGAAAAAGATTACCCTCATTGTCTTGCCATTTTATACCTTCTTCGCTTAACTTCTTCAATGATTCGACAAATGGATATAAAAATGAATTCATTGTCGGTTTTTTAATAGTATTGTAATATATTCCACAAACAAACTGATAATTTCGACGATTTTCATGATGAATATTAAAAATCTGTGCTTGTATTAACCAAATTTGTCCATTTGAACTGTGAGTAAATGGTACTCCATCGGTGTTCCATATTAAACACAAATCATATTTATTTCGAATTATTTCACTTCTAAATGATTGATATTTTTTCGCCGAAGTTATGTCATCGATATAATCACCTTTAGATTCATAGCAATCTTGAAAATCGTCAACTAATTGTTTTAAATTTCTGCATTCAAAAGCATGTTTTATTGCTGAATGTAAATTATATTCAATAAATAATCCAGTAATATTAATACCACTACAATTTGTACATTTTAAAATACGTGGCTGCACATCCCAATCAAACAAATATTCATTACAATCTTCACAAAAACGATGTCTTTTAATTATCTTTTCATCTTTTGGCAATATTGAATCAATATATTTCATTAAAAAGTGCCTCGATTTTGGTAAATTATTAGGTTTTGGCAAAAAGAAATCTATAAGTTTTAGTAAACCATACAAGGATTTTTTTTTCAAGAACTGGTGTTTATAAAAATCTAATATTTGAAAAATTGCTTCTCCTACAGTTATATCTGTATGATTATGTAACTTGCTATCAAATATATTTGCCTGATTATCCTCAAACAGTAATTCATCACTACTATCTGACTCGAAAACTTCACTATTTAAAGAGTCCATGGACGGATAAGATGATAAAGAGATGAAACTTTCTTCCTCTTCGCTTTCGTCTTCAACATTCTATTAAAATATGAATTAATATTAACAATAACAAAATGAAAATTATTTCCAATTTTATAAGGTTATTTTCACTGCATTTTCTAATAGTCTTTTTCACTCTCTTAAAAGTATTTTTATGAATCTAAATTAAAATTTATTTAAAAAACTTAAATTATAAAAATTAAGATTATTTTATTTAATAATAAATCAGTCTATATTTTTTTATTTACTAATTTTTTTAACAGTTTTAAACAATTTTTTTTTAATTTAATGTAAAAACTTTAAAAATAACCTCAAATTCTATGTTATAGTCTTGATCAAGGTTTTCATTATTCTGATTGTAATTATCGTGTCGTTGAGCCACATGCAGTGCTTCTAATCTTCTCCATCGACGCAGTGTGGTTGCAGGTATCTCTCCTATCTAAAGACATTTTTTGTACTTTTGAATTCAAAGATAATGTTTAATTATGTGTGCATTTTAATTTTAAGCAATTTAATTATATCCAAATATTGCATAATAACGTATTCAAAATAAACAATTTTAAAGTTAATGAGCATATTGACAGAAATATAAATAATATACAGGTTCTATTTCATTTTACATTCTATTACATTTAATATACGAACCTTGTGGGAATTTCTTTTGTATGCATGGTACCTATACATAATATTATTTTATATAAATATTACAAATAAATTAATCCTTTGCTAAATCGAACACTTTTTAAAAGTTCTTGGTTATTGATTTAGTTTTTGAAATACGTATGTATGACAGATTTATAATAATGCAACTTCATTCTGTCTGTTCATCTATTGTTTGGAAAAAATTAATGTTATAAGGTTAGGTTGTTTGCTAACAATTTGACGTGAACGATTTAAGATTTCAGTTGACTTTAAAAAAAATTTGCGAATATAATAGACGATGGACGAATTACAATATTTGCTTGAGAGTAGTGAGAACGGCATATCATTTACAATCGTTTATGAGAGCTCTATATTAAAGAATAATAGTGAGCAATTATTGAAAATTGGAGATAATGTGAAGTATTTGTGGCCTGAAAATAAGAAAACTCAACAAAAGTATTCAGGCAAAATATTAGAAATCTCAGGTTAGACACTTTTTTATTCTATAGATAAAATGAACAAATATTGCTATAATTAAGATAACTTTTATTTGGTATTTAAGTCTTTATATTTTAAAAAACGTATATTAACTGTATATTATAAACTTTATTATTTTTAGTGAGTGAAAATTATTTATTGCATCAGATGGATGTATATAAGGAAGAATATCAGAAAAAAATAAAAGAAAAAAGAGCAAGAAAAACAAGAACTACAAATGTTGTAAGGAAAGGATTACCGCAAATAAAGGTGCGCTAATTAATTTAAAAATACTTTTTAAAAACTTATAAAACATATTTAAATTAAATAAGACTACATTTTATTAGAGACAACTTGATGAAAAAATTTTAATAGAAATGGATGATCAAATAAGTTTAAAAAAGTATAAACATAATGACTTATCGATGGGCAAATCTAAATCTAAACAAATATCAGTTTCTACTGGGAATTTTTCGAATGATATCGATCTAGACAATCCCAGACCAAGTACATCTAAAAACATAAATCAATTTGGGACTTCAACAAATTGGATATTTGACGAGATAAAGAACATCAGATCCTATGCAGATGCATGCACTGCTTCAATAGTATCTCTTCAAGATAATTTCGACTTTATGAACAAAGTAAAAAAACAAATTATTTACAAATATTATATGATTTATTTTACAACAGATTACTTTAAATTGGAAAATATTTCTTTCATAATTTTTATCAACTTCATTTTTAACTAATTAATGTTTAAGTTTGTATTTAGAAATGTAGTGAGATAAGTTTTAGTATTTACTCATGTCAATATTAAAGGTCTGCAACTTGAATTATTAAAATTATTAAAAAAGATTATATTTTAGGTTATTTAACTATATTGATTATTTTGTTTAACAATGTATAAAATGAAAAAATTCATAAATATTATTCACATCTTTGTCAACTACTCAATGTCCTATTTGTAAAAATCTGCAATATTAGTTGTAACATTTTTAAATTTTTAATATTTTGTTTTAATCATTGTTTTTTGTGCAATTGTGTTTATAGCGACTCGAATATCTTCAAAATATTACAAGTCAATTAAATGAGAAGCAAAACAGTTGTAACAAGGAATTGCCTTGTTCCTTAAAATTAACAGGCTCATTTTGTAAATCAAATGCGATTAACGACGAATCCAACCAATATTATAATAATAATAAATCTGTACTTGAAACAGCACACAAATCTAATACGGTTTGAGATTTAAATTAAAACTAATAATAATATTATAGTACCAAACGTAAATAATTCAATTAATTTATTTCGCAGATGAAAAATAGTACTTCAAGACGTTCATATATTTTGTCACCAATTGATGATGAATTTTTCGAAAAACAGAAAGAAAATAAAATTACTGTAAAACTTCAAGATGAAAATAATGATATAAAGGTTTGAAAAATGTTATAAATTTTAGTATCATAATTTTAAAAGATATAATAAATGTAATGTAGTATATTGTATATATTATTTAATATTTAGTCGCGTACACCATCGCCTTTACTATGTGTATCACCATTACAATCAGATTCTCCTAACTTGTCAAGACACTCGCAACGCAAGCTCAGCATTTATATAAGTTCGGATGATGATGAAGATGTAGAAGCAATTCAAAATCCGGAAGCAATAAGCATCGTAATATAATATTAAAGTTAATATTTTCTCTTATCTTTAATAGAAATATCTTTTTAGACTAAAACTGAAAAAGATTTGAACTGTCGTGAAGTGAATACAAACAGTCAAGAGAATAAGGAGAATAAAGAAATGAATGAAAATTCACATCATAACTCTTCAATTTGGACCTTAAAATATTTACATGCAGATAAAGAGAACAATGTACAAAATGCTTTATTATAATTAAAACATATAATTTTCTATCATGTAATATTATTAAATCAGCATTTATTTTACAGGTAATTGAACTTGTTCATGGCTCAAATATTTTTGTAAATGCATATGCCCTTAAGAATACCATTACTAATAGTGGTCGACAAACTACTTTGGCCAGAGCTTTATTAGACTGTGTTTTTACAGAAGAAGCACTATTAAAATGCTCGATTAGAGGGAAAAAAGCCCACGGTAAAGGATCAACTGCAGACGTCAGACCTGGGCTTCATGGAGGTGGAGTGGATGCAATATTAAGTAACGCTATTAAATAATAAAAAAATTATACAACAAATACAATTCAATCATTTTATTCGCACAATATAAAAATCTAATATTTTACAGCTTATTCACGGCGATATGCAGAAAAACATAAGTGGGAAATAAAGGATAGAACCACAGTTATTGCAAGCTTAAGACAAAAATCAATAGAACTAAAGGATAAGAAAATTATGAACGCCAAAAATTAATTATAAAATATTATTTGTTATTTAGTTATACATTATTTCTTTTTTTTATTATTATATTAATTAATTCATCTAAAACCCAAAATAGTTATTAAAATTTGAATTCTACTTACTAAATCAATAAGAATTTATATTAATATAATTATAAATTAATTTATAAATTAAAATTACACGACTTAAAATATAAAATTTGTATTCAATTTTTATATATTATATATTATATAAAAACTTTATAAAGTTTATATAGAACCATTCCATTATGTAAACTTTATAAAATTTATATAATATGTACTTGATATATTTTTTATATAAATTTTATATTTTTTTTTCACATGGGGTGAAAAAAATGTATATATATGCTTTCCTCTGCAAGGGAGAAAATTAAATTTGAGCACGTGACAATACACCGCCCTTTCCAACTTTCTATTTTGCCCTTGGTTGTCGCGTGCAAGCTTCCACCCTCCCTCCTACCCTCCTTTATAGATGTATATATAGATATATATATTTTTTTAGTTACGTAGACCGACGGTACACTCGCTTCCTTCTTTCCTCGGGTTTTCCCTTTTTCTCACTTATACTCAATCTACCTTTTCATATTTTTCGCCCGTTTTTTTCCTTTCCTTTACACATACATACACACGTAGAACGAGCTTTTCCGCACTCTCTCTCCCTCCCTCTCTCTCTCTCTCTCTCTCTCTCCCTCTTTTTCTTTGCTTGCCGCTTCTTTCTACACTTTTCGCCATCGTCTTCTTATTCCGTAGAAAGTTAATTTCCGTCCCCTCCTCTCGGCTCTCTCTATAGCGCGACGATAAAGTAGAGAGGCAAACAAATTATTAATAATGCCCGGGGTTTTGTGAATTTTGCGCTATTAACGTTCGACGCCTCTCTCTCTCTCCCTCTCCCTCTCCCTCTTCTTCTTGCCCGGTAAATTCTCCACGGTCTACAGCTACATCCTTGATAAGAATTATGTATTTTCACAACGATAAAAATACAAAGAAAGTGATTTTTAAAAGCATTGTACGGGTAAATTGGAATTTTCGCAATTGCATATCAACTATTTCTACCATTCTATAAGAAATTATAAAGTACTCGTATTTGTACCACAGTACTGGGACTGCATAGAGCAAATTTTTTTTAAATTGTTCCTGGATAACGATTGCACTTCCTTCTCGAAAAGTTATAATATCACGAAGCTTTTCCCAAAACTGAGTCACTTTATTTTTTGACTAACTATTAAACTCGAATTGAGAAATTTTTCATCCGAAAAAAAATTGAGATTATGTTTGAGATCATAATTTTCGTTATTCAGTATTCACTGTGATATATGTATATGGATAAAAATGTTGAAATTTGCATTTACTCAGATTCATCTCTAAACAAGGAATTTTTCACTCGAGGACATTCAAAGAACCAGTATGGTATAAAATTCTGAAACAAAACACATGCTCTTAGGAAAATGTCTATCCGGAATGGTCAAAACGTCAATCTGATTCTCAAATCCGAACAAAAATTACACAAACAAGGGGACGCCAATTTTACCCTGATTATTTTTCAACGTTCGATGGTTTATTATAGATAACTATATTTTACAAGTTTTCACTAGCCCTTTTCTTTCCACTTTTAAACAAATGACTAATATTTCTTAAAAAATGATAAAAAATGAAAAATTCGAAAGTAATTTATAGACGTAACTAAAAAGTAGTAAAACGAAAAATTGAACAACCCCGTGAAATTCGCTCGTCGGAAAACCCATCAAATCTTTTTGCGCTGATCACTGCTACCAAAATACATTTCAAAGATATATGTATATATATATGCATGTACACGTAGACGTTCTTTCTTTAAGCAAAGCTATTTCGACGCGTGCTGTTTATCAAAAACAAAGCACACACACGCGCACACCCACCCGTAGAGTCATACGCGCATATATACCGAGGAATTGCGCAAAAAGAAAAGGTAAGGAAAAGTATAAAAGCGTGCCCAGCCTATTCCCCGAGTTGGGAAAAAAGGTACACGCGAAAAGAAAGAAAGAAAGAAAGAAGTCAGAGAAATAAAAGAAGGCGCGCACGCAGCAGCTGAAAAGAACAAGGAGCCGGCCACGACAAAAGGAAAGAAGCCAGTCAACTTCAAAGCAATAACCGCAAGATTACCTCAACTACATATACGCAACCGTGTGGTATGCCCTCCTCCCCCCCCCCCCCGCCCTCTCTCTCTCACTCTCGCTCTCTCTCTTTCTCTCGCGTATGTGCACGTGTGTGTGTATGCATGCGCATTTGCATCGAGTTTTCCCTTTGTCAAAAAAAAACGAGAGCGAGAGCGAGAGAGAAAAAATTCGAGGAGAGTAAAAAGGTTGCGGAGTCGAAAATCGCCGGAGCACTTTTACTCGAGATTAAAGGAAAGAAAATTGTACTTGGGGAAAAAAATTGCTTATAAATGATTAAGCGGGAAGAAAAAGGGACTTTTCCTTTTGTGACTGTGTATATCTGTATACGGTTTTTACGGTTACGAGAGCCCGAAAGACAAGAGGAAAAAAATATATAAGAAAGTAAACATAAGAGTCTTCTTGAATTTCTGCTGTTTCTCTATTATTTCCATTTTTAAATTTAGTCTAAAACGGTACGAGACATTTAGTACTAGCGGATCTCTTTTTGTAATGTATTTCGTAATATTGCATGCGAATAAATACTCTTCCTGTGATTTGGGAGGTAAAAAAAACTCGTCGGATGTGCATCGTCCCCACCAAATGTCGCACTGCAATTTGCATACCTTAGTTATCGAAATTATGTAAGATTGAACGTAAACCAACGTTGTCGTTTTTCTCTACACTTCCCTTCAATCAAAATCCACCGTAATAAAATAAATTTTTTAATTTGGTTAACGTATACGTCCTCACGTTTAAAGGTTAAATCCCTAACAGTTTCGAAATTACTAGAGTTAACCCAACGATAGCTCCTTCAATTTCAACACCAATTCGAGTAACAAGATTGAAAGGTAACATCAGAAATTCAGCATATAAAACGCAAATCTTTTGTTTTATTAATCTCGGAGGGTTATAAAAGTTAGACAATTAATAATACATTGTTTTCCATCTCTCGGTAGTTACATTTCGCGTGTAAAATAATATCTGGAACGGAAATTAATTACTAAATAGGTACTTGTTTTTACCACCTCTCGGTCGGCGAGCTCTACGCGTTTTCCTCCGTTTACGTGTATATATGTATATATACACACAAAAATATATACATATATATGTATACGTATATACAACTCTTGGAAATTACTACGGTTATTAAGCTTTCTAATTAACTAACGACGTCAGCTGAGGCTTTCTTTCATTAATTAAAATTTTTCATTAGTTTACACAATATTACGTAGCTCACCCGGAGAAAGAGAGAAAAGTACGTCGAAATGAGGAATTCGTACTTCTGTAATGACCCGGCACCACCCACTACTCCCCTCCGTTTACCCTCCTTTGGATCTTTTTACCTTTTTAAACGGCACATTATAACGACATTTTCATTTAATTAAACATAAGTTCATAAAAATTACACTGCGCACCTCCTTTCGTTCGTACGCGTATCTCTCTCCCTCTCTCTCTCCCTCTCTCTCGCTCTTACTCTTTGTGTACTGTACTCTACTGTACTGTGCGGTCTTATACAAAATTTCGCACGATTGTTTTACAGTATATTTTTACCCTAATAAAAAATTCATTTCCCTCTCTCTTTCTCTCTCGGTATTTTCTTTCAATTTTTACCGTGGTGCGCCCACTACATGCTTAGACGTTTTCTTTAAAATTCTAATTGTTTCAACGGTATCCCGTTTGCGGGTATCACTATGCTTGTGCACATAAAGTTTCAAGGTAAATATTCTTTAAAGAAGGACAGGGTGTGTAAAAAACTGATTCGAGTTATGCTTGCACGCGTGCGCGCGTGGGACGGGGTACGGGGTGGGACGCGTTGAAATTTAATTAAAATCTAAATGATTCGTTTAGCCGAAACGCGTATATACGAACTATTAGGTTCTTTACAACTTTGGCAAAGCGAAGTTTACTCGAGAGTCACTAAAACTCGACTAAGTGTACAGCGAGCGCGGGAACTTTCAAAATCAAAGCGAATCCGAAATTTCGTACGCGCGACGTTGATGAATGTGTGTGTGTGTGTATAAAATATGCGCGTTTGATTTGACAATTACCAAGAAATAAAGTAACTCAAAACTTTTCGACCAACTTTTCGCGTTACGCATACCTTTTAATATCCACAATGAACGTGGTCCACTACTCGCTCTCAATATTTGGTCGAGTGAAAAATTATGCGAAGCTTTCGCCAAAAGCGAATCGGTAAATCTTGTCGAGTGAGAATTGACAATTTTCGATTTACAGATTATTAATTTTCAACAAGTAAACACATTATTTTACCTGATCTCACTGAAATACAAAGGTAAGTCCCAATTTCTTGGTGCACAATGAATTTCATGCCACTAGGGTTTTCTTACGGAATAAATATTTTTTCCCTCCAATAAATTTAGTGAATGCGTATATTTTGACACACGCGATAGTCGAGTGCAAATATCACCGAGAATTTTATCAAATTTTTTTCTTCGCTATCTTCAAGCGAAATCTTGGTAGAACGTTGGTTATCTCCATAATTTCTTGTATCGGCGCACCGTTCGAGCTTGTTCAAAGTGCAGATAATAGTACATCACGAGCGATTTGAATTAACGCGCATTCACATGCTCCGTTTTCGTAAACTTTTTTTTTATCGAACGAATCCATCACATAATTAAAACATTATCAGCCTATACCCTTCTCTATCCACTGTAAAAAAACATATAAGCATGTTTGTATTCCATACACGAAGACGCACATTTGAGTTTCGTAAAAAAGCCGAAATTTTCTTGTTTTTTTTCCTTTTTTACGAGGTTATTCCTCGAATGAAGCGTACATACGCATCTTATCAGAGGTAAACATTTGGCATGTTAACATCGCTTCGCGATCGAAGTCGTCGACTCTCGATATTTACGGTCCGTCGTAAATGAAATATGACGAATACATACATATATATATATATTTACGCACGAAGAAAATGAACGATCTTCTTCCCCCTTGGTGTGCTCCAACTATTTCCATAAAATTCGTGCGAATTACACGTAACGATGTAGAAGGAAATGTTTAACAAATTTAATTAACTCGTTATTTAACAATTCATGTACACTTTTAGTTCTTAATTAAAACATATATGTAAGAGTGAAATAAAAGAAATTGAGGGAAATAAGCTCAAGACTGTTTCGAGATGTATGTGTGAGTGTGTGTGTGTATGTGTACGTATGTAACGAAAACAAATATGTACGCATTCAAGTAGAAGCGCATCGGCCAATAATCAATTCCTCTTTCGTCGACCTCGTTTTGATCCGTGAACGCGCAGACATGCACACACAAACGCGCAGACAACACCAGTTTACAAAGAAAAAAATTGACGAGACGCGCGTATATGTACACACACACACACACATATATATATATATATGTATATATAGAAACACCTGTCTCTCGCTAAGAAAGAAAAATAACGGGGTCATTCACTTTCGACCCCATGAGAGTTCGTAATTTAAATAATCCTTCGTAACTGCGTTTCGAGTAGTCTAGAGAGAGAGAGAGAGAGAGAGAGAGAGAGAGAGAGAGAGTCACCTGTCCGACCCGTTATTTACACGAGACTCGTCGTTGGCATTAATATACACGTTTCGTGAACGTGTAAAAGGATAGTACGAGCTTTCCTCTTTCTTCTCAGGTATATGTGATGCGTGTACCTCTACACAACGTATTTCTCTCTCTCTCTCTCTCTCTTTCTCTCTCTTTCTCTCTCTTTCTATTCTCGTTGCGTATAAACAATTGCGTCACGCTTATCGTCATCTTACTCGGGTCGAAAAATTCCTGTTGCGGTCCATATATCCTTCAATTCGAGGATTATTTTCAACGACCTTTGACATATGAAAAATGTATAGAAAACGGAAATTTCGACGTATCGCGGTACATACACGTGAGAGGGAAAACTCGACGTTTAAATTATAAAAATTGTCAGATGAGAGGAGATAACCAATTAGAATAAGGTACTTTGTAAACGAAGAATACGCGGATAAAGGAAAATCACGCACACGTCACTCGCAAACGTTTAAACAAACGCAACGCCGGTTAAAAGAACAAAAAAAAGAATACGTGGTTATTACACACACACACACTGTGCGTGATTCCCGTGTACACCGCATATAATATACGGATAAGAGAGAAAAACTTGTTGAGCGAGCCTTTGGTTAAATTATATCGACGTTCAAATGCAACGCAAATCAAACGTGTATATTCTGACAACTAAATTGCAAACGTTGTACAATGAAACCTCGGTGTATCGGCTACGTCAGAATGTCAGAAAGGAATATATATATACATATATACTTATTTTGATAATATCATCTCTCCCTCTATCTCTCGAAAACCACTGAAATATATATATATATCTTAGCAACAACAAAAATATCCATCGTAAATTTACTCACTCGCTCCTTTTTTTCTTTTATTTATATTTATTTTAACGTTAAATTTTTCGAACAAATTGAACTACGCGTACGCGGATTATCTGCACGTCGAAATGAAAATACACTTTTTTCTCTTTCTCCCTCTCTGTCTCTTTCGATAGTCGAGATCGCGAGTTTAAAATAACGCGGGCATTTAACAAAAATAGACGTTCACACACGAAGCAAGTGTATCGAACCGAGTTACGGAAAATTTATTTTTGAATGATTATTTCTTTTTGCTTTTCTCCTTTTTTTTGAAATGCGATACATTATTATGGAAATTAGACACTCGTGTTTCCATTAGAAATATACATTTACAAAGATAAAGGTATGTGTGTATACGCACGTGCACCGTATCATTGGCGAAAACGTTTTGATAGTGTCATCGATGTTTCCAAACTTTTCGCCAGAAATTTTGCTATTTCTAAACTGGACGAACTTCCACGCAAATAATGCACTGCCGATTTTGATTGACGTTCTCTGTTCACGGTATTACATTTATATTTAGTATTTTCAGTTTATAGCTTTTCATTTTATGTCTGATCCTCATGATAATTTTTCTTCTTATGATTTTTTTTCTACGGACGTTATAGGTATAATTAGCTTTGCAAGTACTATTTACACACATTTTTATAGCATATAAAATGAAAATTTACGCGTAAACACTATATGTAAAAAAATAAATAAGCAGCACACAAAAATCGTATGTTAATTTTACTGTCTTGTTTATTTTACGATTTACGAAATTTACGAAATCGAATCAAAATCAATTATTTTTGGCATAAGAACAATGGAGATCACTTAGATTATATATATATTCAGACGTATTTAACGGATACACTAATAGATAATGAGTTTCTAGCACATTTTTAAGAGAGCTGTATGAATTATTACATTGAAAGCTTTAGAGAACGGTCACCGAAAATAATAATCTATCAGTGTATTTTTCTTAAATGCATCTGCACATTATCTAAATTAACCGATATCTTCGAGCACTTTCGAAACAGTATATCCTGATGTAAGTAACACAATATGTAAACCCTTTTTGACGCGAGAATACGGTAACAATTAAATTTTCACGTAACCATCGAGTCATTTCCCGAACGAATGTAAACCTTCAATATAAAAAGAAACAAGACAAAAAAGGAAAAGTGTTGAAATGTAAGGATAGAGATCACAATCCGGAGAACGAAATGTGTACCTAGAGGTGTATTCGTAAGCGCCTCGTGGTCCGCCTTACTGCACCCTCTCGATTTTCATTCCCAAAATTAGCATATATATATATATATATATATATAGAAATACGTGTAGACGTATACGCGTGGTGATAGAGACGGAAGAGAGTTGGATGCCGTCGTCTAATACACACCGAGTAGTACCAGTATATACGGAGGAATATAGGCGGATACCCGCATCAGAGAATTACTCAACCGAGCGGAGCGAAATTAACGCGCGAGGCATATTCCACCGAGGTACGGCGATGACATTAAACGGAATATGCCTCCCACTCAAATCTTATTAGACAATGTTTGTTATTCCCCCCACCCCCAACCCCCCATTCCCCTTCCCCCTTCCTTTTCGAATACTCCGACTGAATCCGATGTGACTGTATGTCGTGTACACTACACACACACACACACACACACATAGTACATGTATCGCGCATGCATTTGGAAAACTTGGTCCGAGCAAAGTGCCGATGACTAACGCCTTATATTACTAACGAACATATCTCTTTTTCTTTCATTCGTTAGAGATAACTATATAGTATGTCGGGTGATCGTGTAATGAATACAAAATTTTAAGATATTCTAAATTTTATATAAGTCGATCAGTCCTTTGCGTTAAATACACAAATAGTTACCTTAATACACGTATCTTCGAATGCTGTCCCGGTAAATTTAACGTTTTACCAAATATTCATAAAATTATACCATTTATTAAAAAAACCTCAGAAAGAATATTCTCTAATTTTGATAATAGAGCGCACAATGCGCAAGCACAGTAAGAGTACAGTACGAATAGACGTGACAAAAGAAATTGATCGAAATATTTGTTGAGAAGGAGATGTATATATGTAGACAGAGCAATAGAGAGTCTAAAATTTAAGCGAGAGAAATGCCGGTAATGGAGGGAACGGGCACTTTTGTCCTCCACGCTCGAGGTGCATAAGTGAGAAACGCGTACATTCACACACGCACGCACACACACACACACACACACACACACACACACACCTTGAGAGAAAGAGTTCGCGAGGCCCATAATTCAGAACGAGTGCCCGAGTTATGTCTGTATGTGCAATAGGCTCTCGTTCCTTCCTACACTTTTCTCCTCCTCGGGATAAAAAGTGAGAGGGAGAGGGGGGAGAGAGAGAGAGAGAGAGTGAGAGAGAATAGTACCACTTTGCTCGTAAAAATATCGGAGCGAGAATTCAACCCGTCGTAGTTTTGTGCAAATTCGTTGTCCGAGGAATGCGAATGAAAAAAAAGAAGATGGGAAGCACCAGCGGGCGCGTTGGGGCGATGAAGAAGACGGAAAAGAGAGAAAAAGAGAAATCCTCGGCGCAAAACGGACACTTACGTAAGCGGATGGGAAGAGTAAGAGACAGAGGAAAATGGCACTTGAAAAGATCTTACTTGCGAAGGGCTGCCGCTACTGTTGCTGCTGCTGCTGCTGCTACTGCTGCTGCGACACTCCAACGCGATGAGGATCAAGGAAAATTCGTAGCGCGGAAAAACGACCAACGACCGAATAGACGCGGTGCTCCCTCTTTCATTTTTTTTACACAGGATTCTTGCGGGAGGTTCTCGGAGATACGTTGCTACCAACAGCTAAGTATGGAGATTAATTCATTGAAGCGGTGCTTTTGTTTTCTTACCGAGGGATCAAAAAACTCGAAAAGATATCTCGAAGATAACACTCGGATTTCCCGTGCTTTATTTTTAACATTTATATAGAAAAAATGATTATATCCAGCGTGATCTAAATTATATGCCGATTCAAATTTTCAAATTTCATTGAATTTACAGACGAAATAAAATGTACGAACAACCAAAGGTCGTCATACTTATTCATTTTTGTCTCTTCGTATCGTACTATCGTCGCGTGTATACCGATGAACAAGAAATATATAGGGGATGCTCTAAAGATAAGTAATTTACGGTAATTAAAACGAACCAACGAAATCTTATTAGTCACGTCGAGGTATATAAATTCCATAGGTATTCAGCGAGGACAACCTCGTTCCTGAAATATCTCGAGTCCAGATTGAAGATAGATCCTCTACTTTTTGATGAATCGCGCGTAGCCCGGAAACTAAGGAGGTAAACAAACAAAACTACATGAAAGCGATATGACGAAACATGCGCGAGCCAAGATAAAAAGAAGAAAGAGAGTGTCGGAGGAGGGGGAGAAGAAAGAGAAAAATTGAAAGGGAGGTAGGGTGGGGTGTAGTAGGGGGAGAGAGAGGGAGAGAGAGAAATACGAAGGGTGCCGAGGATTAACGAGTGTCCGGACGCGCGGGTACCTGTAACCCTCCGACGCTTGCCTTTTTACTGGCCGCGCGCGCAATGATTTATCATTCTCAAGAGAATAGAGAAAAGCTCTAGAAGAATTTTCTCTCCTGTCCCTCTTCCTCCACCTCCTATGTTACAATCTCCGTCTCACTCTCCCCCCCCCTCCCTCCCTCTCTCTCTTTCTCTCGTTCTTTCGAACACGTCTATATGCAGGTCTCGGTTTTCCGCATTCTTCCAACACCCTCCTCTTATTTTTCTCATCGCATCGTCGTATTTATCTCTCTCTCTCTCTCTCTCTCTCTCTCTCTCTCCTCCGTTTGACAAGAGAGGGTCACGAAGAATAGGAATCCAGGATTATGCGCTACGAGTGAGAGATTTTACATCAAACTTTATACACTTTGGTCAATCAAATATTTGTTTATGATATTATCATTAAAAGTCATAATATCTCATGAGAGAAAAAAGGGGTGGGTTAAAAAAATGAAGGGGGTATAACTATGAGGGAAATAAAAAGAAAAAGGAAGAGGAAGAGGAAGAGGAACGAAGTAGAGAGAGGTATGGTATACGTCGAAGTCGACAACTGCGCGAACTCGAAACCTCGAATCCTCGATATATTTTTGTTCCGGCGCAACGGTGGGCGCGTAGAGGTCGCAACTCGCAACCTCATCTTACTTATAAAGTCTCGAGCGCATCGGCATTCGTACATTGTTTCTGGCATTGGAAATTCCCTCGACGTCGTCGTCTCGTTCGACATCGACACGCGGGACATCGTAGACTCACGCACACCTGTGCAACCGTACACACGTACACCCGAGCGACCGAACGAGAGAGGAAAAGAGAGAGGAAAAGAGAGAGAGAGAGAGAGAGAGGCACTGACTAAGGCACGTTGTTGTATAGGCAGGCAGGCAGGCGGCGGGTCGCGGGTCGCGGGTGGGCGCACAGCAGTCACCTTTTCTAGCCTCGAGACTCCAGTGTCGCCTTCTTCTCTTTCCCTCCCCAGGCCGCTTACACGCAAACTCCATTAGGTGGGCGCGGAGAGTTCGCCCCGAGAATGCCGTATTATGACACCGAGAGACGAGGTGGCAAAGGAAGTGGATGAGGGAGACGACGTCGACGACGACGACGACGACGACGACTACGACGTTCCCAGAGATAAGAAGAGAAAGAGAGGATCTCAACGAGATGTAGGTAAAGGATGATAAGGTGATGCGCTCCACGTTTCACAATATATATCCCAAAAGAAACCACCGTGAACCCACCTCTCTCTCTCCCTCTCTCTCTCTCTCTCTCTACCTTTCGTTTCTTTATCCATTTTTTTTTTCTTTTTTTACGTTATCCGACGTGTGTGACTGCTAAAAGCCTACGCGTGCGCGCGCGCACGTTTTTTTTACCGTTGTAACCGCGTGATTAATATCGTCCTCGTTAAACCGTCCCTTGTAGAATATTCTGATGCATTTGCGGGTAGTATATGCTGATGATGTGTCCTTGATTAATCGTTAACCCAACCGTATCCATTAATTACCTTTTATAAATTCTGCTTTCCTGGCCAGAAAAACTTTTTGATAAGCTAATCGCCTTTCGACAAACGTCTGCACACACACACACACACACACACACACACACATGCCTAAATTAAAACGTCGAGTTGTTATCAGCTTAACCGAACATGCTTCATTATCTATTTCACACTTAACGTCGTTGTCTATACTACCCGATTATATTTATCCTAAACAACCAAACGTTAGATTCATTTTACATTTTTGCCATCCCTTTTTTTCCATGTTTTAAAGTTTCGAATGAAAAAAAAACAAAAAACAAAGTTTCAATGACCATTCGATTCGGAGGAAGAAGAGAACACTTTACAACTCGGATAAATTTCGAGTTTTAACCGTTCGACGGAATGATTACACCGCAATTTTCGAGTTGTATCGATAAAAAAAGAGTTAAACTTTTTTTCGAGAGAGCACGCACGTATATATATATATATATATATATATATATATATATATAGATAACGTAAACAACGAACTGAGAACGAATCGCGGATCGTTCAAATGTAACATTCTACAAATGAGAGAAATTTTTTTTTAAACTAATAGTTGTATTTTTTTTACGAAATTTTGTATTTTTAGTTTTAAATTGCGATTAAGGGTATTAGGATGGAATTATTAATATAACTTAGAAAATACGTACGATAACGATGATGATTTTGAGAAGATAAGAAGGTAGCGCAGTTTTCACTATAAAAGAGTGATTTTTCTCTTTTTTCATTCTAAGGATTGTGGAGAGTAAAAGGATTCGTGGTTCAGTGTGATTGTTCTAAAAGGATAATTATTGTAAATATATAGTAATTCTCTATCAGTATCTTTGATGCGCGGAAAATTTAAATTAATTGGGTTGTGCATTACATTATGAGATAACCAACAGAAATTACTAACTAATATTGCTAGAGTTCCGTTTCAAATAGTACCACAACTACAATTCTCTTCAAATTTTCGTTTCAAAATAAAGTGTTAACGGTGTTTTAAACACAAAACTTTGTAAAATAGTATGGAGAAAACGTGTGCTTTAAAAACATCGATAAGAATTGCAATTTTTAATCAACTAATATTCTGTATAAATGAGTTGAAACATGAAGTACAAATTCGATAGTTCGAAAAAATTTTATTTTTCATTTCGTAGGAGCCACTCATAGAGCATTGCAATTTTTTCTCGAGAGCTACAGGTCTCTCCCTCGCGGATCCACTGAAAGCAAAAAAGTATATAGAGAAAAAGCATTAACAAAATATTTGCAAATTTTAAAGCAATAGGGATACCAGTACAAATACACGTGATATTATGGGAAATATTATTCGGTTGACAGAGAAAGAGAGAGGGCGTCGGAGAGGGGCGGAGAGGGGCGGAGAGGGTGGGGGGAGAAACCCCATGGAGTCGAGCTATATAGAGGAGATGCGTTCACCTTACGATCCGTAATTCCGAATAGAGAGAAAAAAATTGTTTTTTTCCATCGTAGGACATTTACCGTTGTAAAAAGGTGGTACTTTCCGTCAGTTTCTTTCCAGCTTGTTTTTTTTCCACCTCCCATCGAGTTTAAAGCCTATAGAGAGACTTTTAGAGTTTCCTTCTCGCAAGGGCTAGAGCGGTGTATATGTATATAATGTGTATGTATATATATAAGGAGAGGTAGCGGTGCTCCTAGGTGACCTATCAATATTTATTATCGAAATCCCTTTAGTGCCAGGTCGCTCTTGGGCTTATATGCTGATGCCCAGGAAATCTTGTATTAGTTCGTTCTAATCCACTCGGGGCAAGAGAGACACCGAGACACCGAGAGACCAGGAGACCGGGAGACCGGGAGACCGGCATACCGGGATGTCAAGAGATCGGAAGGAGTTTATGTACTCTACGAGAAAAACGTTTTGCTGGATCGGCACCTTTTACGATCCGAGCGTTATTTTTCACTTTTACCCTTAAAACACATTTTACCGATATACATATATACCCAACTTTTTATGTTAAATACAAATTTATATCAAGGCACACCGAAAGATCGGTCGTTACCACTTAATATCAAACTATTATATATGCGTCTATACACAAGTTTATAATAACTACAATGTGAATTATCGATTTCTTGTACATACATTTTCCTCGAGTAAATGTTGACCCTTTCTACCTTATCGACATTATTTAATGATGGTTCAATTGATGATAAGAGATCGTTGTTCTAACAGCGTATTTGCATTTTTGCATTTTGGAGAACCATATCCTACCAAATATGTAATGAGGCTGCGGTTACACATTATTCTTAAGAGCTGATACTCCAAAACGTAATAAAATTTTTCACCGATACTTGGCAGACTGTTAAGGTATCGACAAACCAGGAATGATAGACTGTTACGTTTTTAATTAATTATTACGACAAGCTAGAGAGCAAGCTGCTATTCATACAGAATATAAGTATCGCAACAATATTAAATTTTAAATGATTCCAAAATTGATTTCAAATCTCGTGTACTATTTATAATTTGAATGAATTTCAAATCCAAACTTCTTCTTTCTTTTTTTTTTTGATAATTTGAATGACGTTAAGAAAAAATTACTACACGATCTCAACGCGATTTTAAAACATTTTGGGAGACATTTCAAATTAATTAAATTAGTATTTTATTATTGATAATTTAGAAAAATGAAAATGAAATTATAATTTATTGTAATATGAATATTAAAACTGTTGCAATATTGCTATAATGAAAAATTTACTTTAATGAAACACTATGGTTTTGAGATATATAAAAATATACTTTGAAGCATATTGAAATAATTTTGATTCTCATTAATTCGATTAAACACTTTTGTTGTAATTCGTAAAATGTCTTACGGTTAAAATAAATAATTAAACATTATTAATATATATGAAAAGGAATTGATTGAAACACGGTTACGATTATTCTTATTATTAAGCAACCTCTTCGAAAGTTACGGCAAATTTTCCGACGTTGAAAAAGTTGTGAAAATTCGACGTTTCATTTAGTATATATACACAACCGAAAAAGCAGGCGCGCGACGATGCTGAAAGCGAATAATAGATAAGGGTAATGCGATACTAATGGACGCGCATTAGTTTATCATTAGCCTTTCCGTCTTAACGTTTAGAATTTTCTGTATCGCGAGTTAAGCCCCAAGAATTTCCCAAGACGTTAATCAGATATACATGTACATAGACTTTCCTTTTTCCTCGATTACATTTAAAGCGTATACAAGTTTATAATGTACTTGGCTCAAGTCGACTCTACTTCCTTTCGTTCTCAATTATACAAATTGCCAAAAATACACGGGGGGAAGGAGGGTAGTAGACCCTTTACCGGTAAACTTTGTTCAATTTCGCATAATATGATAATATCTTTAAATTTGTTACGCTTCTTTTTCCACGGTTTGATAATTCGTGTGTACTTACTCGATATATTCGACGCGCGTAACTTATCGTCGGATTCAACGTACCTGTAACAAAGATAATAAAACATTATTCATCGATTGCCATTGTGCAAATTAATTTATTGTATAAAATTAATGCGGGAAAATCGTTTGTAGCTAGGGAGACGTCAGACCTTGAGAATGGCTCAACATTTTATGTTATTCTTTAAATTAACTAAACATTAATAACCACCTGCGACTGCACCAAAATCGCGATCATTTAGTAATAAAGAAAATAATCAAACATACTGCTTAAACTAAGTAGAAGAGCGTTAGAGTTTTTTTTGAGAAAGATAATCCATTGTTAAATAAAAAATAAATAAGGATTCCAATTCTTTTAGTCTCACATCTCCTTAAATATCGAACTAAAAGTATCAAATCATTATCTTATACATAGAAATTACTGAATTAAAAAATGTAGTGACTCATATTTATTGATAGAATATGTGACATAAATAATTATATATGATTTACATATTATCATATACTAAACTTTTATCTATTATTTTGTACATTCACAATTTTTGCGTAATTAATTGATTGACTATGCTTTTTTTTTTAAATTTGTAGCATTCTGTTGACACGCGATGAACATTAATTATCTTAACATATACTATGCATACGTGTGGAGATGATGACGGGCTACTACAACAATTACATCATTGTTAATTCGTTATCTACGAGACCGGGTATATTGAATGGAAGAGGGCAAATTACCTAGGTATATATATAGGCATACACCCAAGAAAACGAGGCGTCAACATCGCGCTCGCTTCCTCTCTTCCAGTCCTCCCGGTGGTTGTTTACAACACGAGAAATCGAAGCGGGCGCGTTCGTTTTTGTCTCACCCTCCATACTTCTGAAATTCGCCCCTTTCGAGAAAGTTAAGGAAGCTGCGCAACGTCGAACAACTTTTCCTCTTAGCTCCATTCGATTTCATTCCTACCCCCGACCGACGAGAGAGATAGACAGAGACAGAGACAGAGAGGAGAGTCACGACGACGACAATCGATACTTTGCCCTTCTTCCTCTTCCTTTCAAGTTACTTTGCTATCGCTACGGCAAATATTCCCTCCTGTATATGGGTATAAAACGGCCCATCTTCTTCACTCCTCGTTACTCTCTTTCTATTTTTCTCTTTTTTTCTTTCCTTTCAATTTCAACTCTCTAATACTCATCTCTACAAGACACAGCGCAATTTATTACATTTTTTCCTGTTCTGGTTGTGCATATCGAAAATGCTGTTTCGGGCAGAAAACACGACAATTCCATTAGCGTTGGCGGTTGATCCTCTTCAAAATTCGCGCGTACCTATATATGATTTATCGTGCAAATTTAAAAAAAACGAACGACGCGATAATTACGAAACTCGTTGAGAACGATGATTTAGCCCGTTTTAAAACGTCTATTATTACCGATTAGAAGAGCACTTCGAGAGCTAATGGCGTCCCGATGACAACCGAGATATAACCTATCCTAGCTCGCTCATTAATTTTTGGCATTAACTATACGAACCAACAGACAGAGAGAGAGAGAGAGAGAGAGAGAGAGAGAGAGAGAGAGGGAGAATCTAATAAATATTCTCGTAAATCATATCTCTTCCTCTTTCTCCGTTTAAGCACCAAAGATTTATCGATCTTGCACTTATCTTAACTGCCCTCGTACGCAAAACTTGGAAAAATTGTGAAAACTTCGGGACGGGAAGAAAAAAGGAAAACAATTGTCGTCTCGAACAAAAGTGGCACATCGCGATACCAACACAAAAAAACTCATCGCGTTCCCTTTTTTCTTTTCCCATACTTATTACCAAACGGTCGTTGTCGTCGTTGTCGTCGTCTTCGTCGTCGTCGTCGTCGGTGTTGTTTTTTTTATTCACGGTAACGCGAATCCAGGTTAGTTCGTGCTCACCACCCGTGACCGCTTCACGGTCAACCGAGAAGACCGAGAGAGTGAAAAATAAACGAAACATCTGCAGGTGGAAATATTTACTCAAAACATCACGCGCGCGACGTCTAACGAAAGAGAAACCCGAGATTTAACTCGTTAAAAAAAAGAAGGACTAAACGTCCAGTTCACACTCGATTTTCTACGGAAGTAACTTTTTTTTCGTATACAACTAATAGTAGTGAAGGAAAAAAAAGAGGATTGTAAAGTTTGTTTTGCTTTTCTTACACGAGTTCAGAATTAACAGTTGGGATTTGAAATATGTATGTTCGTTGATTACCGAAGTAACGGTAAGTTTCGGTGTGCTACGTTTTACAAATAGGCAGCGCGCGGTGCATCTGAAATTCATTCGTTCGTCGTTCGAAAGTAGTGTAATACACATTTACGAAATACATTTCTCCGTAAGAAATTTTTCCTAAATATAAAAAATGATGACAATACAGTATTGTTACACACGTTTCGGTCGCAAGAAATTTTTGGGGTTATCGAATGTAAAAACAGTCACACATGCTTATATATATACATTTAAAAATTTCACTTTTAACGTACTGTACGCCTAGTTCAACCTTTTTCTTCTAAACTAAAGAAAAAAAAGACAAAAAAAAGAATTAACAAAGACCTTTACCGTAAGTGAGTTACACTTCTTACGAGTCGCGTGTTTCACAATATTGCCATTGTCCTCGGTTATAAAACAAATATAAAAGCAAAATCCAACGTCAAAAGTGAAAACCCGTAGCGCAAGACATTTGTAAAAAAAACAGCGATACGAAAATATTCCCACCGCGACAATTATTAAATAAAATGAGGACGAAAAGCTAAAAGTCACACAAGTACAAAACGCGTTTGACTTCCGCGTGTGGACGCGAGGACGCGTATTATACTTGAGTTTTCCCACAGTAGGCCGCTTCCCCGATATTTGACTTTCCAATTAACGCACCTGCGCGCCTGGACGCCTTAGAGAGTCTGGGTAAACTTACGAAAAGCTAACCTCGAACGGGGGTGTGAGATACACGCGTATACTGCAGGTTTATCGAGGTAAAACATTCAGAGAAATTTTGTTTTCATCCGACGAGCGTTTCAATTATCAAAAAGGTGAAATGTTTTTCGAGTTTTTCTTTTCGTATACGTTTAACCAGAGTTCGTTACCACGTATACCTTTTTTCGGTGCACCCGTTCGTCGCTCGTTCGGCTTGGCGAACGATGCGCGATGTTATTCACTTTTTTACAAAACGACACCAATTCGTACTTTTGGCGTTGCGCTTCACGTTTTTATTTTCATTGTATTATTACATAATGTTTCTGTGTTATTATAATATAGAAATATATAATAATGTATAATTGTTCATTATTTTTATAAAAAAATCACCTTGAAAAAAAGGTTAAATAAACTTGATAGACGAATTACAAAGGTCAATGAACTCTTTAAATTTTCTAAATCAATACCTTCTCTTAGTTATTTCCAATTTAATATGATATTTAACATCGAAGCGAGGATAAAAGTTGAGTATGGCACACCATTAACTGAAATTTCTTATTTTTTTTGTACTTCAGAAATCTCTTTTGCGGTGAAATGCGAAACGCAAAGGGAGATGATAGAAAAAAAAAATAAACCCAGAGATAGTAAAATTGTTACAATATTGCTTTTTACCGAATCCTCGTCTACACGTGGCAAGTTAAACAAGAGCAATAAAGCTAAAGGTACACAAGAGCCACTATTAATATTGCAAATGAATTTTTGTATAACGATTTGAAGCAAAAAAAATTTGTATATATCCATATACGTATACACGGTTAATGAATAGAAAGGACATCAACTCCGATTTTACGATCGGTTATTTCCGTTCGAGTGATTATTTTTCGTTACAACCGTAAGGGTGGTAGTATCTTTTTCTTGTCGATATTTCTTTGCGGTCGAGGCTCGCCTTTTTATTATCTCGTCACGACTCCTGGGCATTCCAGTAAATTGCACGTACATCGGCCATTTTAAACGGTTCACTGGCAAAAATGAACCTCCGATACTCAGAAAATTCATTTTCAGCTCTGTATAAGTATATATACATTGAATCGTTTTGGTTCGTTGGCTTCCAAGTGACTGTACACTTTTCATTTGCTTTGTTTATTGGACTCTCGAAGCTTAATTAGCCTCGTTTAGGTGGGGCCGGGGTGCTCCTTGTCATAAATTTAATTGATAAATCTATTTGGCTTATTACATTTTAACGATTGAATAATTATTTTTTGGTTTTCTCATCCACTCTAAATATTAGGATTATCACGTAGATTCTTCGTCCATCAATTAAAACCATCTGAATTCTCAGTGCTCCAAGTATCTGTGCATATAAATTTAATTTTTCAATTCGTTGTTCCGCAAACAGAATTTTGTTCACTCTTTTATTATATAACTCATTTGAATGAAAATATCAATAAACGTACACAATCGTCCAAAAAAATTAACTACCGCACCCGTACCAGTCATATATCTTTCCTAAATAAAAATTTTTTTTTTTTTCGAAAATCAATCAAAATAAAAAACTATAATCTAAAAACCTTCTTTTCATTAGTAACCTAAAAATCGTAATGCATTATTAAAAATAAATTGAATGCGATAAAGGAGATAATTTTCCGATCCATTAAAAGTTTCTCAATTATAACATTGTATTACTTACAATATCATAGAAACTCGAAAAACTGATTTTTCACAATTGAAGTAAAATATTAAAATAATGAATCAAGTAAAAAGTTAAATTTGGTTCAATAGATCCAGA
The DNA here is from genome assembly GCA_026168455.1 of Theocolax elegans. Classification (NCBI taxonomy): domain Eukaryota; kingdom Metazoa; phylum Arthropoda; class Insecta; order Hymenoptera; family Cerocephalidae; genus Theocolax; species Theocolax elegans. The sequence continues at coordinate 86,108,623 of CM047428.1, read as the reverse complement.
TATTTTCCTACTGATACACGCGTAAACTCTAAAATTTACCAAAACTACGTATTCTTAACTTCGAAGCATCAACCATACTTGAGATATCCCTACATAAGAAACCAAAAAATTTACTATATATTTTTTTTGTCAAAAATTAATCGTTTAACCAGAAATGGTAATAAAATAAGTCCCAAATTAATGGCTGTAAACTGGTTTGATATAGGAGCTCAAAATAATATATTTTTAGAAAGCTTCATCTACAAGAAATCAACATTACGCGACAATACTTGAAACCTCGACCTTTCAACTGTACTAAGGTCCAAAAAGTATTTAAGATATCATTTTTTATCAAAAAATGTTGAATAGGTCTAAAGCTCTTATCGTTCCAAAGAAATTTGAATTTCAAAATATTTAAACTAAAAATCAATTTCATATCGATTTTTAATTTATGAACCAAAATTTTGGATAATTCCAACGATGGAAACTTCAGACCCATTAATTCCAACTACATCCGGTTCGATTATCGAAGGGAACAAGTTTCAAAATAATCATCACTCCTATATAGAAGTAAGTGCACGTTGCACACACATTTACACACATACACGCGTGCGCGCATATAAAATATTAAAGAATTATTATATATAGCGAAGGATCGCGTCGCCCGAGCCATTTGCTACACTTAAATCTGTTAATTTAATTAGCCGAGATAGAGCGGCGCCGGAGTTGAAAATAAAAATCGTCAAGTAAGATAGAAAGAGGAGCACATCAAGCAGCAGCAGCAGCAGCAGCAGCTAATTATATTAACGAACCACAGTACCGAACGGAACCAACAGGTGAGAAGCCCGCGGGAATCCTCGCGTTCCTCCGTGTAAACGAAATTTATGAAGCCTCCGATATATCCCTCTCTCGCGAAAGGAAAAAAAACGCGGAGTGTAGGTGTGTATAGCTCAATCTCGCTTTTTTCTTTTCGCGTAAAAACGTGCAACGGCGACTACGTTGTTCGATCCAATTTTTCAAGATTCCCGGGGCACTGTTTTTTCTCCTTACTCTATACTTTCTCTCTGTCTCTCTCTTTTCTGATCCGATAAACGGAATATTTTGTCATTATCAAATTTTCGTCGAATGTTCGATACATTTATGAAACGTTTGATCGAGATTGTCGAGTATTTGAATTTGCTTCAATTAATGGTTGTGGCGTCTCTATTTTTGTAATTGAAAAATATTTTATTTATGGACTATCGTCTGTTTTTATTAAATTTATAAATTAATAATATGGATATAATTTTTATGGGGAATCGTTAGTGAACCTTTCTTTTGACCTATTGTTATAATTCTTTTCAAAGTAAATTATTATACGGTAGATATTTTAGATTACCTCGTTCCGAATTAACCTTTAGACTGCCGGAAAATCAATATTTTGACGCACCCCCTGATCGACACTTTGTGCATGATCAATCGTTGATATAAGATACCTTATATACCAGTTTTCTGAAGGCGATATGTTCTTTCAAATCCCGGCAGTCTAAAGGTTAAAAATTTAAAATATCATTTACTTAATTTTAACTACTAATCTTTCATGATTAAAAACTTGTAAAATAGATAAGTATCAATAATGCGGATACGACGCAAGTTATTAAAGTATATGTTATAAAAAGACATACGTATAATTTTAATAATTGGAATACCTCCGTCTAATCCGTCAAATTCGATGATACGCAATAATTTGACGAACCGGATAAACAATATGTGGAAAGTTAAATGCTTCCTCGTATACGTCACACACAGTGATTTAACCAGTTAGAAGTGACATTTTCATTTTATATTCATTACGCGGGAGATTCTCGAGTACTAATAGAACATTAATTTTCATAGATGATTTTCATGGTATTTGGTTATTCGCATTCAATCTCCTCCTAATATTAACAAGCCTGGCTTTCAAAACTGTCACCAAAATCCAATTTCAAAGTTCAAACGTATTGTTTATTTCATATATTTCTCTAACAAGGTATAAATATTGTTATCCCTGTACCAGGAAGGCTCGCGTCAAAGTTCAAATCTGCATATGTGAATGTAACGTTTGCGAGGTACGCATTTCGATACATTCTTACAAATCAAAGTTACAATATATAACTCGACTCGATAAAAATAATTCAACGTGCTTTAAAAGTGCGTTGTTACTTAATTCGACGATTGAATTTTCATATCGAACGAAAAATTTTCCAGTGATATATGAAGGAAAATTTTTGGGGTAAAGTATTGGGATTAAGTTTACTATATTTTCGAGTATAATCAAGGGCATATTTGCATTTATATTGCTGATATTCTATATTAACATTTATTTTGCAAAGGTTATAATTTTAATAGTAATATTTTTAATTTACACTATTTAAATAATAACTTTTCTTAAAACGTTCCATTTAAAAATTAATTTTTTGATTACTGTAGAACACTAAATTTTCACATTACGCTTCTGTATGTTTGTGTATGTGAATTCTTTTCATTCTCAAATATAAACCTGCAAGTAACGAAAAATGCCCTCAATCGAGCTTATATAGAAATTGATGTAATATTTCTGCGTTCAGCAGTTTGCGAGATCAACGCGACGCCACCTAGCGGCAGATCACCGAAGCTCGGGGGCTTTAGACAACGCATGCGCACTCAAAATTCGTATACAAATATTATTATATTCAATAGTAATGAGTGAGACACGCGCAAGTAATCTTAAAAAAATTAATGATTGACGATAAAAGCTTCATATTGCTACAGAATAAATATACGGATCACTATTTTTACTATAAGCCATAGTGAAATTAAAATTTTTTATAGTGATAGATATTCCTGATACATTTTAAAATTTTCTTAAAATACAACTGAACACAATAGGATTGACTTAAAAAATGTTCTCCGAAAGTTTCAAATACATAACAACAAATAAATTGGACTACTTTTTCTTTATAACTGTCTATTGGAGGGAAAACGGAATTAATTGGCGAAAAATAAAACAGGTGGCACGTACACGCATTCGAAGTTATCGCGAACCGAAATCTGACGCACGCTGCTCGCGCAATTCGTAAAACGGTATACATAATACTTTTTATCCTGCAGTGGACGACCCGAGTCGAGAATCGAGATCGACTCGTGATACCAATCCATCTGTTTGCGATCCCGAGGGTATGATAAAACAACTGCTTTTGGAAATCCAAGACAGGGTTTTACAATCCACGCTAATGCCGGTATGAAATTGCATTTACAAAGTGGGTAAGATATTTACAAAGTTTTCGTAGACAACGTGTACACAGATACATGTACACGTGTACATCGCATCGGTGTGTGTTTTACGCGTAAAAGAATTTCGCGGCGCTCGGTATAGAAGAACCGCCTCGCGTTTATTACGAGGGGGTTTATATGCACGCGGGCGCGTACAACGCACCGACTCGCTTGAATTTCTTCGAGCGAAAATTTGCCATTTATCAAACGCGTCTACAGAAACCAGTCGTTATACGCTCTACAACTACTACGACGGTTCTTTATTATTGCATCTCGTATAAACCAAGCATCCTCGTCGTATCGCCAACCTCGAATCGTATACGAATATCTATAGGTATACATAGAATATCGCTACTGCTTAACCGATTGTGTTCGCAAACTCGACGCGTTCGGCTCGAAATTTTAATTCACTTTTTTTATCTTTGTGATGTGTATCTTTTTTTCGAGTAAAACTCATCGTATTCTTTTATACCTCGGTGATTGTTTTATCTCTTTTCGTAACATCGGATGCACGTGGATTCTTTTTGCGGTATATATGTCGTGTATGTAAATCGAAAAAGTTGATGAATTACATTGCGTTTTGAAGTATGGAAGTTTTATTAGACGCGTATACGTATGCGTCCATTTTATCTCTCGTCAAACAAATAGTTACAAAGTCAGATGAATCATTATTACACTACAGCGATTTAAAATATTTTTGAATTTGAGATTCAGTATTTAAAAATAAATGACTGTATGATTAGTTTTTATTTTAAGTAACAGTCTATCAGAATGAATATTTAAATGAAATGTATGATCGTCATCACCACCGACGATTGACTGCGTTAAAGTGAAAATTGGCAAACGAAGTTTTACTTTTCTTAGACGTAAAATGTCGATCCACAATCGACAAACTCTGTTAAAGAAAAAGGGGTGAATAGTAATAAATAGTAATAACAAGAACAATAACATAAACAAATAGAGGAACAAGAAGAGGAACAAGGTATGTATAGAATTAATCGTCGTGTCGGAAGGTATATAGACAAAACGTGTCGCGAAGCGAGTCGGAAGGGCCAAAAGAGGGGGGGGGGGGGGTCTGTGTTGAAGCGAGGCACCGAGGGGGCGTCGGAAGTTTATTAGTCCGGCTCTCAAGTCGTTACTCCTGATTTGCATTTGTTATTATAATTGGGAATAATCGATTCCAGCCGGGTAACAAGCGTTATGGCCGCTCGCTCGCTCGCTCGGGAATGGATCGAGACAATTACTCCAAACGACCTTGCGAATTTCCCTCCCTACCTCCCTCTCTGTCCCTCTCTGTCCCTCTCTGTCCCTCTCTGTTCCTCTCTTTCTCTTTCTCTAATGCGTCGACCTGGCGCCCCAAAAGTAACTTATGCCGCACTGGATACCGATGAGCTCCATCGTTATACGTATATACTTGACGAACAAATGATTTTCTAGGACAGAGTAACCCTTTATTGGTAATTCCGGGGGTGAAAATCTCATTCGGTTGCGACTTTCCCACAGTAAGAGATAGGAATTTATGGGATAAATTAGTATATTTCGAACTATTAAATCACTATTTATTTGTCTTTTTTGGTTATATAAGACAATTTTATATAATGAATAAGTTATAAAAACATATTTTATTATTACGTAAAGATGTTACGCGTTTTTACCTAACTTAGAGTGATTTCTTACTCTTACAGAATACTCATCTCACTTCCTGGAAGTAAAAGAATAGATTTAGCACGATTGCGTCTTCTCGCGACGTTTTATTAATCGAATATTGTCTTTACTGTCCAGCTGTCACATCGATGTATCTAAGAAAATGATGAGTCAATGCAAGTAGATGCTACCTCGAACCATTTCCTCTTTGTCATCTGCACAAACGTTTCATCAATTTTCATTCTTAACGAGAATCCAATAAAAAAAATCACCTATACCGATTCGATGAATCACGCGGAGAAAATCCAACGACTGTGACATTGTAATATATTTACCGAGGCGTGTATGTATATTACATACAATATCTCGAGTTCTCGGATAAGCGTCGCATACAAATTATTATTAAGTTACTCTGAATTTCGATAGTAAATATACCAAAGCGCATCACATCACACTACCGAAACGTCCAACACCGTGTTTGCAAATCATCCAGCATTGTTTTTCAAAAATAAATCAATTTTATTCTTCAAGTCATTTTTTACGCGAAACGAAACGCTAACTCGCAGTTTCGATGGATTGATCAAATTATCGTGTATTTTCGATATCACCGAATACCTGTACGTTTATCTAATTAATAGGTAAAGAGAGAGAGTGAGAGAGAGAGAGAGTGAGAGGGGAGTGGGGGTGGAGAGGGAGAGCTCTCGATAACAGATTAGCGGGTGGATTACCATTCGCTAATTATCTGACCGTGCAATTAGTTGTTTTGAAATCTCGCGGTATACACGTTGTACCGAATTGCTTTATATATTGGCAATTACGGATACTCGATTATGGTTGAGACGTAACAGTTTGAGAACGAAAGAACAATCTTTTCGTTGTAAACAATATTTAAATATACTTATTTACAGTGTGTCAATGTTTTTATTTAATACACGCAAAATTTACCAACTATTTATCTTGAATATCGAAATGTACACAGTGTGTTAAACGCACGTCAAAATTGATGATCGCGTTATTCAAATGCGCATTGAGAATTTTTATCCTTCGGATATGTCTACCCGCAACTCGTTGAAATAAAGAAAAAGTATACTTCGGACGTTGAGTTGTAAATTACTATAGAAGATGAAATTTTTGGTTGACCACTCCGTGTTGAATAAGAAGAGCTTTAAGACGTGCACACGCACACGCACACGCACACGCACACGTACACACACACACACCCACATTGCATTCTATTCATTTCCGATCGGCGAATGAAAGAGAGATCTTAGATCGGAGAATATTCTCATAAATCTACAAGGGATTTGACTGGTTGATCCATCCACACTCACTCTCGAATCTTGGATACTTTGGAGGTTAGCACGGGTGCTTTCCGATGAACGAACCGAGTGAAACAGACGTTCTGAATAAAGTACCGAAGGCAAACGGTATACCTATTCCAGAGAAGGGAAAATCCGGTCTTGAGTATATAAGGACTGATTCGACTCCAGCTCCCTTCATTCTCACATTGTCTGACCACCTACCACAAGGACACGCTCTATGTTTATAAATGATGAATCAAGGATTCGCTGCTTCAATCTTCATTGAGGGGAGGTATCGAGGATTAGCCGTTGAGCGCGTTTGATGCAATTCAAATTCGACTTTGATACCTAAGACTCATTGTTGTACAATCCTATCCGCTGCGTACACAATTTACCCTTATGATATTATCTTAGTCACTTTGGTATACATATACTTATACATATATATAAAACATACTTACAGAAAGATGCGTCTGTAAGAAATGACGAATTCAAGGTACTGGCCAACTTTATCATTATCACTTTATTAATAGATGAATTTTGACAGAAATTTATGTATGAGGGTTATTGGGGTACGTCGCTGATTACGAGTCTGTCGGAGGAATTTTTAAATTTTCAGTTAAAAATCAAAACTAGTACATAAATATATGTAAATATTGAGAAAACCATTTTTTAAAAGGTAGTACATATATATACTGTGACAAAGAATTAAATATACGAGTAAGCGAATGCTAAAGCACTTTGTCATTTAGTTTTTAGATTGTAAATACGAAATCCATAAACTTTTCAATAGTTAACATCTAAAAGTTAATGTTCATAAAATATGACGAAGAACATAATTTTAATAATGAATTCGCAATTGTTTAAGACAAATGTTCTGTTTCCTCAATGCAATTCTCTGAAAAGACCGATATTCACTTCTCCGACACCGTCGATTGACGTACATTCGTCAGCTGTGTTCCCGCAAAGTAAAAAAAAATAATAAGAAAATCCAGAATCGAAGGTAAAGATGTAACAAAAAAAGGAGGAAGGAAAAAGAATGCAATGGAAAATACGAGGAAACTCGGGTACTAACGGCACACTCGAGTACTCTGAAAAGGGTAAAAGTTGCCAACGTGACTTTTGGTTTCTTCTTATCGTCCTCGGCGAATGGAGAGAGCGAGCGAGGAAGGCCTTTATCGATTTCAACTGAATAATTGCTCCTCGTGCCAAATCGATTATAAATAACCCGACATCAGAGCGCACAAGTCGGAGAGTTTTCCCTCTTAATCCTTCGCACTTGAAAGCTTGGCTTTAAGGTTGTTCTAACGAGTTTGACGCCAGTCAAATGAAAACCTGTATTGGAAAATCCTTCCTTCTCTCAATATTTTACCGGTATATTTTTTTTCTTTTCGTCGCGCCAATTGACTTCTTCATTCGATTTTTTTTCTTTTTCATCGTAAATTGTACTCCTTCGAGGTCTCATTATTTACGACATCGTGGTTATTAAACGAATTTGTACGTGTACAACCATTTAACGACACGAAACTCGTATAATTTTTACGATCGAGAAAATTAATTACAATATCGGTAATGAATTACGGACGATGATAATGCCAAGATTGAATTTTCTTTTGTCACAGTTATAAACAACGTTTTAAGGAAAACACACACACTCTCTCTCTCTCTATCTCTCTCTCTCTATCTGTGAGTCTCCGCGACGCTAAAAATAGGTATAGGGTACCTTAAATCGATTATCGGAAACATTTTTTAGAACGCAAAGTTTAAACTCGGGTGAAAGAAAAAAGAAAAGAGTGATCGTTTCTTTATTTACGCGACAAGCGGTATCTAAATGAATTTTCATCACGCAAAAGATCTCGTAAAAACGCGGGTGCTGTTATCAACGTTCTCCTGGAGGAAGGAGCGCGCGGGTAAGATTTACGCGTGCGTAACCGAAGAACCGAGAAAAGGCGCGTCATAAAAAAAAACACCTCCCGAAAGAAAAAGATAATGGACTTATGTGTGGAAAGTTTGATACTTCGAGAGGCTCGAGGAATAAAAAGGAAGAAGATGGGAGAAATTGTCTCGTTCCGCAGCCGATACTCGAGTGATAAACCAGGTGCATGGAAACTCTCTCACTCTTTCTCGACAAGTTCGGAAGACTTTACCATTTAATGTTTTCTCCACCAACGACTACCCCGTAAAATTCATTACTTTTGTAATCTGTTTTTCAAGACCAAGTGAAGAGACACTTTAAAGGGACGTTACCCGCCATTCGTAAATTCCTCCTTGTAGTTATTGCTTTATTATATGCACTTGACATTTTTAAACTCTACACGTGTATATACATCTACGTAAGATTTACCTGTACTTTTTATACTTTGAGATTGAAAAATGTAATTATTACCTAGCTCCGAGTTTTTTAAACATCGACGTTCCTTTACGTTGTAATAATATCTTTGCGAGCAATTTGTTAAAGAAAAAATGAAGAGGAATGCGCCAATAATAAAGTTTAATATGACACTCGAGGACAGTATTCCGTGTAAAGAAAAACTCAGATTTCTTTCACATTTTAAAAATAACACTATATTATACTTTTTGAGGGGTAAAGATTATTTGAAGATCGATGTATTTTTATATTGTGATAAGATGCATTTGAGAGACAGTTAATAAAATTTCCATTTTTACCATTATTAAGTTATTCCAGTTATGTCCTAAATAAAGTATTAATGAAATATCGATGTCGTACCAAAAATATCTTGAAATACAAAGTTTCATCGAAATGAATGAATCTTAAAAAATCATTCTATTGAAATAAGTAACTGAACCGCGATCAGTTAGAAATCTCGTGTAATACGAAAATAAGAAGAAAAACCAGTGTTAGGGAAAAAAAGGAAAAAGAGCGTCGTTCGTTTTAAAAATAGTTGCGGTTTCGAGCGCATTGGAAAATAATGATCCGCGAGTAAGTATGTAATACAAGTTGACTCATCGTCTTGTGTGCGAGTGCGTGCCGTGTGACTAAGAGCGACAAGACCGAGTTAAACATTCGACATCCGGCGCGCAACATGAGCAACGGCGTAAGGAATTTTCACTCGGGACTGGTAATAGGTACAAGGAAACTCGCTTACGAATTATGGAATTCGCGTCGACGGTAGTTTTCCTCTCGTTATACGTTCCACGAACTCTCGGGAGGAAAATTGTCGGATGTCGCAATCGACTCCCAGATTCACCCGATGGCGATTCTTTGTTTCGTCTGTTTATACGCGCACAAAGTTCACTGGGTCTTGAGAACAAGATAGAAATAATATCCAAACAATCGAAAGTGAATCCACACGAATGCAAGTAAATTGGTCGTTACATTGTCCTGCGTATACCGAGGGTCAAACCGTTCGTTACAAAATGTCTCTCTCTCTCTTATTTATTCATTTCTTTGATCGTTCCAACGTCATTATACTTACGGAATTCCCAGAGGTTAGAAAAGGTAAACAATGCTCATCGTGATTCATCAGGTTGGAGTTGATAAGGCTTAATTGACAAAAATGTCTGACGAGCTGTCTTATTAAACTCGATTTAGGTAACACCTAAACGAAATCTCTCGTTGTTGTTCTAACTCGTCGTCGTCCACTTGACGGAGCGGATGAATCACCGATTCACATAATTTAGTTGACGAATCATCGTTACGCAATCGTTGATTAAACACAATTATTTATTCGCAGGTTTATTTGAGAGAGAGAGAGAGTGAGAGGGAGAGGGGGGGGGGGAGAGAAGGATGTCGATCCCTTCCTACATACGAAATACCCGATTAAAAGGAAAAGTTGCGTCGTACGACACGCCCAAGAACCAGAAATTCAAGAAAAATAGCGAGCGTGGTGCCTACGGTAAAGAAACCGAGGAGGTACATACCAAATCGGGCAAAGTTCAAGAGTCGACCACACGAATACGAGAGGAGGTGAGGGAGAGAGGAAGAGAGAAAGAGAGATTCGAGAGGATTAACGATAAATTAAGTTGCTGGCTCTATTTCACCGAACGAATCGATAGATCGAACAGTTAAGATCGTAGAGCAGGAGCCTTCTCCCTCTTCCTTCTCCTCCTCCTCCTCCTCCTCCTCCTCCAGTCTATCGGCGTGCGAAAAATAAATCACGTTAATAGCGCGAGAGGGTTCATACACACCCACGTAGAGGGAGAGAGAGAGAGAGAGAGGGAGAGAGAGAGAGAGAGAGGAAGGAGGATGGATACACCTGTGTGTCAGTGCTGCTTGGCTGTCGAGAAACGACCTTATCTACTCTTCCACCCTAATAATACCGCCCTAATCGCCTCTGTAATCCCCGAAAATCGATGACTCCCAGGCACCTCCTCGTCGTTATGTATATTTTCCACTCGGCTAAGAACAACTATCAACTATTCAACCTTCTGTTCTGTTCTGCTATAGATCCATTCGACACGTGTGGGACTCCTTTACGTTTCAAACTCCTTTACATTCAAACGGACATCAATTACCACGGATTTACGCTATTCGACAAATTACGGTTTATTATATTTCATTAACTTAATTATCATTGTCGGTCTACATACAAAGACTAATGTCACCCTTTTACGACCATTTGCGTAAATGAAAAAGTACTTGCTAACGGTTAAGCTGCAATTTGCGACCGCATTCTCAATATTATTTATTACCAAATAAATTGTATATTAGAATATTTTTAATCGAGCCTTCGTAAATATCAATATAAATCTATATCTAATTATGACATTTTCAAAAGTTGTACACAGATAGCCCTCATAATTTGCGGATAAATCGCTGAAGCGAGTACGAGTAAAGAAGAAAAATCATTCCGTTTATCTAGACGAATTACAAAATATTATACGTTTATTTTCAATATTGCATCAATATTCTTTGACCCACAGCGAAACTCTCGACAAATTTAAAAAAAGCCACTTTCTTTCCCAATTTGATATATTTTTTGAAAGAAACATAAAATTAAAATTGACTTCCGAATCGCGGTAGGAAGGTTAAATACAAGATAACGAGTAACGACTCGGGCGACAACACGTCTCGATCGAGCGTAACGAATTTCGTGGATTGAGAAAGACCGGTAGACACCTCTCTAGCAATTAACCGAGCGGAATTAATTGGGAAGTTACAAGGAAACACGCAGAGAACCGTTCGCCTCGCGACAATTATTATGCAAGAGATTAAGGGCTGCCAGTCTTTGGCTTATGGGGAAAATTTAATCGAAAGCCTCACAACGACGAGAGAGCGGAAGAGAGATGGAGAGAGAGAGAGATAAAGAGAGACACTCTAGACGTCCTCTCTCCTCGTTATACCTTCCGGTAGCGCGACGGGTTGCCTCGGACCAACTTTTCGATTGCACGCTACGAAACTTCTCCCGAGCCTATGTACGTGTGTTTGTCTCTCTTTCTCTCTCCCTCTCTCTCTCTTTCTCTGTATGTGTGGCTGTAGGTGAACACGCGAGACTCGAGAGCCACTTCGGAGCCCATCCGAGTTTGGCTTCGTGACAGCCTAAGAAAATTAACTTTTAGATGGAGGAGAGACAAACTCCCCTACACACACATTTCACGGTCCATACATTTTCTAATATTACATTTGTTTACCATTTCTCTTCCGAAACTTTGAATTTCGGTCCGAGATAGGTGGTAAGGTAAGATGTGTTAACGAGTTCTTTCATACTACATTTCTAATCGATTTATATTTCCTTTAGTTAATTTCCTCGCGCAGTAATAAATAATTTTTAAAAATATTTAAGGAATAAATTCGCAAAAAATGTCTATTGTTACTAGCTGCAATATATCTATTTTTAACCTCTATTTCTATTTCTATTTCTTTAAATTAGCTATGGATTCACACTTGAATCCGGTTTGCCACCAGTCAAACGTAATGACATTTAGGACTTTTATTTTTATTTTTTCCCTATAGTCGTGTTGCACTTGTACCCCCTTTACTTATTGCTAAGAAAGGAAATTCATGTGCAACACAACTGGCCCTACAGTTTAAGGTGGGATCCGAACCACCAGAACCACGGTGTTGAAAATTTTAGCACATACACTTTTTGAAAAAAAGTCAGAGGTGCCTGCCTCGGGAATCGAACTCGGACCCTTCGCATGAAAGGCCGAGCCCCAATCAACTGAGCCACCGCGGCTCTTATTTTTAACCTCAAAACCATTAACAAATTGTTTAATTTCTACTAGGAATACATGTATTTTAAATAAATATTTTACTCTATCTTGTAAAACAAATAATAATTATTCAAAATTATAATAATTAAGGTAACGCATCAATTTGCAAACAACTAATAAATAATAATTGTCAATACACAATAACAATAATAATAACAACAACAATAATAATAATGTATATGTTATAAATAACCGAGCGAGTAAATTTGCTAGTTAATTGAAGGACAATGCAATATAATTCATCAAAAAATAATTTATTGCAATTTCATTAGAAATTTATTGTGTTTAAATAGATCCAATTTTATGGTTACTCTTGTAAGCAAGTATATCGAACTATGAATCAGTCATACGTTTTATTCATTTTTACACTCTAAGAAAAATAGTTATATTAAAAATTCCAATATTTTGCAGTAACGCGAGGATAGACTTCGATTATCGTAATTTTTTAGGAATTATTACAATGTGTATAGTATTTAGTATATAATTTACAACGAAAATTACTATACACATTGTAATAATTCTTAAAAAATTACGATAATCGAAGTCTACCCTCTCGTTACTACAAAATATTGGAATTTTTAATAAACCATTATTCTCATTATTATTTTTATTATTGCAAGCGAATAATTTTTTTAAAAATTCTTACCATCAGATCCTTATATTTGTAGTCAATAAATACAATTTTTATATTAGTATATTACACCGGTTGAAAAAAGTATATTTCTTCCACGTCTGTTTAAAATTTCATCGAGACTCGAATTAAAATTTTAACTTCATCATTTACAACAACTTTTTTGAGTTGATAAAAATGTTGATGAACCCCTTGATTCATCAACGCACCATCGTAAATTCTAACCGACTTACATTTTGTATCCAACGCATTAAAACAATTTACGTCCTTATCATCCACCTCGCCGTTAAAAAATATGAAAATATTGCATTGAAAAAATGAAAAAAAAAACAAAAAAAAAGGTTCGAACAAGATGAAGAAAAAGGTGCTCTCTATACGCAACGTTAATCTGTAAGTGCTTTTACGAGAGTAATTTTTTAATTAATCCAGTTTAAATTGAATTTTAATCTTCTTACATTTTCCGATTACTCCGAAAAATAATAAAGTTATTGGTAAATTAATTACTTCGGGGCGCACCTTTCATCCTCCGATAACTCGGTTAATTTTTAAATTATCCATAGTGCACGCTAAAAGCATACACGAAAATATTATTATTATTGCATTTACGATTAGTTGAATTTCGTTAGAGATAGAGAGGAAGAGATTCGCGAAGTAGACCCGCTTTCTTTCGCCCGTACATGCACCCGAACGAAAAAAAATGTTTGAAGGCGCGTACGAGCAAAAAGATTTTGAATGAATACATCGCGAAAAATAATATTTAAGTGTAATCGCGTTATAATTAACAAATACGAAAAACGTTCCCGCGTCGTTAAAAATCAATAGTATCCATTACGAGTTGCAGTAGCTTCCGGCTAGATCGAATTGTAAGGGTGATGCAACGTTTAATTAATTATCCAAATACATTGTTACGTTAACGAACTTATATTCGTAAAAGCCAATTACCCGTGTCTAATAAATAATTTTACTCTTCGTGTACTGCGTGTACTGATATATAAACTATCGAAATAACAAACGGTTAATAACGTATTCGTATATATAATATCTTTCACGTGTACGTAAACATTCACAAAAATGTGTACAGGATGCGAGCAGACGTGTACGAAATTTGCGATAGGAATGGCCCCATTCGTTCAAATTCAATTAACCGAGTAATAAAGAATCGTATAGCCTAATCTACCAAATCCGGAGTAAAAATGTACAACAATGTACGCGCGCGTATCTCTCTCTCTATATATATATATATAAGTTGGGATATCGCTGAACAAAATCTGACTGTGGCGATAAGTGAAATACGATGCAGCAGCTTTGAATTTCGCGGCGGATCGTGCCGTTGCCCGCGTATCATAATTACATCTGCAATCGTAACTCGGTGAGGGCATCGCAGTAAATCCTGCGACTCTTGCGCCGCCGTCACTACGACCAAGGGGGAAAACTTCGATGGATTTACGACGATTGTCAGCCCTTTGGATTTTCATCTTTTCGCACGGGACGAGCACGCGTTCTCCACCCAGTATACCGATTTTTCTCTCTTACGGATAATCCGTACCATTCGCGCTTTGTCCAAGTTTTGTGAGAGCGAGTACATTTTATTTTGTTTTCAAAATTAGTACGGATACACGAGCGTATGGAAGAATAATGTATACCTATCGGGGAATCGATTGGATGGTAATTCGCGAAAAATCATAAACGCCTGTTTTGATTAATTTGAATCTAATTACCGAGTGATTCATTTTCTTGATTTTTCAGCGCTCGAGTACAGTTAATTTTTTTTTTTATTTTTAATTTTGTCAGGTCGTTGCGCAACTCCCGTGTTTTCATTCGAACTATAGAGACGAAAATAAAATTAAACGCGCACCGAATATACAAATTTATTCGTCATTCCTATACATATAGCGAGTTATTGAAATTTGCACGATTTCATGGCTAGCTACGAAAAATCATTGAAATATTGGTTAAATTATACGGAAAAGTAAATCAAATAAAAACTATTTTGGACTCTAGTAAAACTTTCTTTAGTAAAAACTATTATGATCTTTGATCGAGCACCTTACAATGTTTTTAATACTGTTTTTTAATTAGCTTTGCATTTATATGAAAGTAAATTTTATCAGTTTGTAATGAGTGTAGTACATAATTTAATCTACTGGACATCCGAGAAAATGCAAACTTTCGTTCAAAATTTCTTCAGTCTTAAACGAAATTTTCATTTATTAAAATATGAGTCAATTTTGTAAATTCTAATCGTCTTCTTGCATCTTTCTGACAGTCTGTACACCACAAATATGTAACATATCACTGTAATTTGCTTTTTTCAAATATGTTGATATGTCCTTCGAAAATTATAGTCTATCAACATGTTTTTATTAGCGGTAGTGTGCATGTTCTTGCTAATGTATAACACAAGTTCTAATTCGAGAAATTTGACTACAATCACTCCAGTAACATTTACTGCACCACTTATACAATTTTGAGTTGACCCCTAGAAAAACAAAATTTATAAGAACTACTCGAGTCACGTGTATATAGAAAACACTCAAAATCGGTACACTAATTAAAAAAGATAGAAAAAACAAAGTTAAAAATAAAATAAATAAAGTAGCGGCACGACAGACGGTTTACCTAAGTAAAAAAAGAAAGCTCGACACGCAAATCCCGAATTCGGTTGGTTTGATACTTTCGCATAGAGAATGTATACACGTCTGGTCCGGTAAAGTCAAACGAAAGCCAGGCACGTGAACTCGCCAACCGCGACGACGACGAAGAGAGACCGGACACTATTCTTGCAGCATCCGGCTAGTCCGTTGCATAAATGCATTTCCAAGACGTGCTCGTATCCCGGGACACGTGCGGTTTAACGCGCTTCTCGAGCTCCTAACCTCACCATCCCCCCCACCCCATCCCACCTTCCTCACCTCCCCCGCCTCTTCCTCGCGCCGTATCCGTGCCCGGACGCCGCTCTCGCACACACTTGCGCAATTACATTTAATTGTTCAACCTTTATTCTCGACCGTGTTAATTTTGTAAAAACATCGCCACGCTTAATCTTTCTCTTATTTACACTAATTCGTCTATGCAGTTACGCGTCGACATTTACGATTCGCTTACAAACATCTTTTAGGCTGTCGAATCTAATCAACAATTCAAGAACTGTATCTCCCACGATCTCACATCTTCTTCATTAGATGATGTACGACCTAGCTCTTTAAAAGGTAAATTAATTATATTTAATTACTCCACGAATTTATTATTTAAAAGATTTCTATTTTTTTGTAGATTAGAATTTTTGGAAACGATTAATCTTGCAATGTATATAATTTGTCATTATTACCTCTTAGATAGTTCAAATAACATTAGCATTTTTGACTAGTCAGTAATATTATAACTACAAACGTTTAGTGTATAATTTTTTAATATGCGAATATTCACCGAATCAGGTATAGCAAATTAATACGTTTATAAAATTATAAGGTATATAATAATATAAATGATAAAATTTATTTAATTTGCCATCGCGAGACAGGATATCCTCCGTTAAATATACTTGAATAAATATTGTACTTTATAGTAAACATTGTGAAATATTACAGTTCACGTTAATTTAATAATTTCAAGAACCAAAAAATAATCACCGATTGAATGAAAATTGTGCCAATATAAAATGAAAATACAATTCTTACAATTGAACGTATTGGTTTAGACAACGAACCAACAATAATATATTCATTAAGAATTTTAAAAATAAACGCCGTCATTAATGCATGTCAGTACAAGTAGATTATATATATATAAACTCGAATGAACGATTGACTACTGTATAAACATGGCACAGTAAATGTTTGTCATGTTACCGAATAGTCAATTAATTCCTAACCCTATACATAACGTGGTGACAGTGCCGTGACTCGTGAGTGAAAATTTCGAAAACAATAGAAAACGTGACGAGTCAATTAACGAAAATTATATTTGTAAATTCGAATGTTAAAGTTAATCGTTATGAATATGTGCATACACGTATAAGCACAATAACGTATATATATATATATATATATATATATATATATATATATATATATATACATACACACACACACACATATATATATATACATCATGTAAATATAATATACAGTATTAAATGTGTCCTTGTGATAAAGAAGAGCTGTTGGCAAGCATACTTGAAAATATCTCATCTGGCAAAGCTTTGGACTAAAACCGCCCGAGTACATTTACATCTAATTATCTAAATTTTCTGTATTATCCGCTACACAGATATGTACGTACACATATACGAAGACGTCACACCCTTTTCATTAATGAAAAGTATGTGTGTGTACATATATATATATATATATATATATATATATATATATATACTCATATACATATATATTTCTCACTAATGCAACACAGCTAAATTATATTGCTCGCATACAAACGCTTACAAGTAGATTATATAATTAAACTTTAAACTGATATAATTAATAAATTATATACTTTGTAAAAAAAGATAAAGTTTTTATTAAAAATTTCTTAATTTACTCATATAACATTTTCAGACATATAAAGATTTTGAAAAGTTTATAAGTATAAACACATTATGTTTTTTAATTAATTGTTATAAGAATATTTCCTAATAATAAATTATTTTTATGTACGTTTGAAAATAATTCAAATAGATAATTCAATACAAGCTCTTTTGTTAATTAACAACAATACATAAAATTTTATTAAATTTTTCTGTAAACTTCGTAAAAGATTTACCAAATAAAACCATATCTGTATAGAAGAGTTACCCACATTTTACCACGTGGGTAATTAAATATATAATGATAATATTATTAATATTAATATTAATATAATGATAATTAAAGAAAAAAAATATAATGGTCCGTTAAATTATAAATACATGTTGATTTATATTTATACGATCAAATATCAATTTTCCGATCTCATGCCGTGTAAAAAAGAAACCGCAATAAATAATATATCCACCATTAAAATTAAAATGGTGATGGGGCGTCCACACAAATTGGCAAATTCGACCGTGATAAAAAACTATCCAATTGAATAATCAAAGCCCGAGAATACGGGACCGAATCTATTATAATCTCTTATTTTTATTTAATACCTAATTTAGTCATTTGTGCGAGGGGCAATTTTAAATTAATACACACGTTCCGAAGCTGCGATTATTTAGCCAAGTGTTTGTGTACGTGCGTGATTTATCTCGGAGATGACTCACCGTCTTATCGAGGTCTCAAACAGTTTAGCTTCCTCTTACGTTTGACATTTTTTGCTTTACTCTAACGTACCTGAAACACACAGAGACAAAAGTATGCGTTAGTCGATGTGATTTTCATTCATTAAATTTTTTAAAATAATAATGCTATTTAAATTTTAAAAGGTAAATCGTAGTTGATTTAAACTTTAAATCCAATGTAGTATTTGAAGTATAAATTTCATCATAAACAATAATAAACAATAATAAACAATAAAATAGCTTAGTTGATAGAACAAAAGACTCTCAAGTGTAAGGTCGGACAGGACCGAAATTCTAAAGATAATTTGTATATATATATATCACTGATTCAAAATAAATTAAATACCACTTATATATTCACAACAAATTTTAACAATGTTTTTGTATTAAAATTAACATATGAACACGTGGCTTTAAGTCATTAGTTACAATTTCGTAAATATTTTTTAATTGCAAGATAAATGTACCTAGTTCTGGATATATATACATATATATATATATATATGTATATTACAATATAAAAATATCGTCAATATCCACTAATTGGAAAATTACTATTATAGGAAACAATGAATAAAAGAGATATATCGACATCAAAACTTGGTGTTCACAAAAATAGTAATAAAAGGTAAATATTTTAATGTTAATTGCAGTAATACGTATACAATTATTTTATTAATTAACTATAAATCTTGAAGAGAAATTGGATTTGATTTGTAGATAAAACAAAAATGAAAAAGAAACATTTACATCGGAGTAAAAAATATGTTTTAAAAGGTATCTAGGGTAAATATTTTGAACAAATATTGTAGTGTATTCTAAAAGAAAACATATGTTTAAATGTCAGTAGGACTGGCACACATACTCTAAATATATTTTTTTCGGCAAACATAAGATTGACAATGATTAAACTGATTAATTCTCATGCTGGTTATTTTCCAAAAGGGTTAATAATAAATTATTCACAGAGAGAGAGAGAGCGAGAGAGAGCCACGTAGAGACACGCGCACACGCAACATAAAAATACTGTCGACTAAAAAGAGTAGGGCTGCATAGAAGCGAGCGTAACCCTCCGTCCTAATACCCTTCTCATGTGCAGAGAGGCTTTAACCGATCCCTCGGTCTCTCCTCGTTGAATTTTCGTCGCGCACTTGACTTTATCAAACTTGCCTCGTTTCTGCTCCGCCGCAACTCCGTGTTTATTGCGCGCATTGTGCGCGTTAATTTTAAACTTTCGAGTTGTTGATGCTACTTCCCTCGGTATTTATTATATACACCCCGGTCTCCCCGCGTGCCCCTCTTTTGTTGCTTTTATAATTGCAGGCGTGCGGATGCTGTACACACCCACTATCACCCACACACAGGGCTGTCGTCGGTGGTGTTACTAGGTTAGTACGATCTTGTTAATTCAATTGTTTATTAAACGCGTGTGTTTACCGTACAAGGTTCGCTCACCAATTATCGTAATTTTAAGAGGGAGAGAGAGAGAGAGAGCGTACTCGCACACGACTGGTGTATAAGGAAAGCTTCGACTCGCGCTTCCGCGATTCGGTGGATTTTAACGTGGTAACCGAATTAATTTATTGTACTCCCAGGATTATAACAAATTCTCGTGGAATCTTGTTCGCGTGGTGATTAAGCCACTTGACTCGAAACTCCTCGAGTTTGTTTATAAGCAAATTAAATTACATATACCGAAACGGAGAGAGAAAGAAATAAGCATCCTAGGGGATGGGAATATATACAATTAAATTTGACGTATTAACTCTGAGCGCGCTCGATGGTTTTGCAAAATAAAGCTACGACAACTAAAAACTCTTCCGGTCGGGGTTTCGCGTTACCGCGACACGACGATTCTATAGAAATACCTTAACAAACATCTGCTCCGTATTAACAAAGTTTCGCGAATTTAACGACTCGCTGAATTTTATGTAACAACCGAACGAAGAAGAAAAAGTTAACTAAACTATGTATACCCTCGACAAAAGATTAAAAAGAAAGGGAGAACGCACCGCAACACGGATTCTAACTTGAAAAAAGTAATTGCGTTACACTAACGACTTTATATACGCCTTCTTTTATTTCCCTCTTTTTTTTTATTATATGATTTTATTCCCCAAAGCAGAGAAATTTCACCGGCCTGGACGTTCAACTTGGGCGAAATTTCAAATGCGCCAAGCGGACCGCGCGTAAATTCAACCCTCGGCGCGCGATTAATGCGTCGAGATTCACGTGTGTGTGTGTGTGTGTGTGTGTGGGTGGGTGTGGGTGGGCGCGGGTGCGCGTGCTCATCTACCCAAGTCGGCGGGGTCTACTTTGCCTCCGAGGCAAAATTCGCTCCGCTGGCTCGGACGACTCTATCTCTATCTCTCTCTCGCGAGAGAGAGAGAGAGAGAGAGTGGCTTCTCCTTTTGCGTAGTGCAAGTTATTTTTGGTGAATTTTCTTTAAGAATGGTGCACGTTAGACGAAGAGCCGTGCTAAAAATCGTGTGGAACTTTTGATAATTTTGAGAAAATCAAATAATTTTTAGCTGCAGGTGTATTATCTGATTTTTGGTTAATGTCCTGATACAAGTTTGACCATGTTTAATGTTTGAAGGTTAAAAATAACTATTTTGTTGTTTCGTAGTAGTAACAATTTTCTTTTAAATTTTTGGAATTTTAAAATATAATATTTAATGTTTTATTGAATAATGAATGATTTATAAAAGCTAAATAATTATACCAGAACGACAAATTTAATGTATTTTTAGATTTTATAATCGTATTGAAAAGAAAATATTTCAAAAGTGGTTCCGTTACGATAATCCATCATTTTATTAGTAACGAAAATATATAACTATTATTTTTAATCGATATTGGACAAAACATCGGAGTAGACAAGCTGATGATTAAATGTTTAAATTAGATAATATTTATATGAAATTTAGATAAAAATTATTCAGTTATTTGCTATTTAAAATAAATAATGTTTACCATCCTAACCAAAAAGTTTACTTATATCCTACAATATCAACGATCGCTCAACAATTAGGACGCAATCTTATTTTCGAAATGCTTAGTTTAATTAAATCTAAAATAATTCTTTACTCTCTCTCACTTTCTAGCCCTTGAATAATAAAATATTAAATTATGCCTACATTAGCATAATAAAAAAAATATATATGCTCCGCTAAACCGCGGCGTTATGTAGCAATTTTCGTATAACTCCAGATATAAATTACATTTTATCATGAACCGCTTTGAGTAAAAATTCTCGTGTGATCTCGAAATTTACGATGCCGCTGCGGTTCATATTTCCCTTTACTTTTTTATTTTTTCTATTTTTCTTTTTTCTCCGCCATTTTTTTACTCGCCACCTTGGGAGAAACATTTTTCTTCTTTATATATATAAATAGTGTTTTTTTTTGTACCCCATACCCAAGAGAGAAACTAAGAAGTAAGGTATAAAAATGAATTTAAAATAGATAAAATGTAACACCATATAAGTGTCGTTAGCTAATTTATAATAAAATTTGGATAAAACAAGAAAAACGATCGTAATATTTTTTTCTATATTCTAAGTGTACGTAATTGACTAACAACGCGTTGAAATTACGATGCGTATTAAAAAACGCGAGCGTGTATTTATCACGAGTATTACCGTGGATATATACTCACCGCACACACACATACATGACGTACGGTCGGTGCAAAAGGGAATTCATCAAGTTATGTATATGAGTATAACGGGGCGACAACCAGACTATACGCTCACACATACATACACTCTATGGCTAAAATTAAAGTACGGAAGCCGAGCAAAGAAGCTTTCGTTATACCGTCTCCCCCTCGTTCGCCGTTCAAACATTTTTTTCCGCCAAATCAATTGTTTTCGTTAAATGTGATTTCTCGATCAATACGTAATATTCCGATTTATTTATTTTTTATTTTTTCTGCGTCGTACAATTGCATTTTAACTTCACTTTGATAACGTCGAATAAAACTATACATTTTTGTGAAAATTATTCGCGAAACAAAAGAAATTTAGTTAATTTGATAAAATATTTTATTGGTTGGTGTTAAACAAATATTTGTTTAAAGCTAAGAAATATTTATTAAGGGGGTGTGAAAGTGAAGCTTTATTATAAGAATGGATTATAAACCGAGAAATTTACAATTGTTCGAACTTTCTAAATTATCCATACATTATCTGCTGAGAAAAAAGTTATTTTAAAGATTCTGCTAGACTGTAGATACGCCGTTGCAAATTTTCAAAACATTATTTTCTCAGTATGATCAATCATTATGTGACCTTGAAACTTCACACAATTATATACTACGCTACGCCAGAGGAGCGTATTTTTATGATTCTATCGAAATTTTCATCTAACCTTTAATTAACGAGATGTTGAATCGAAAAACTAAAATTGTTATTAATTTTTTCTTAATTAACAATAAATGATTTAAAAAAAATTTTTTGCAAATGTCTTATTTTTTTTAGTAATATTTTTATTGAGGTCACCGAAAAATAATTTTTATATGTATATAATAATTATCGATGCAAAATGGTGATCAATTATTAATTATTTGGGAAAAAGTGCTACGAATATAAAATTCAAGTACAGTTTCTTTTTTTAATTTTTTATATTTTCATTATTTATATAACTTTTGGGTTTCGTATCGTTTCGATCAGTAACTCGCACTCTCATAGTAAATCGTTTTATTTTTTAAAATAAATATATTTTAGGAATGTTTAATAAAATTGTATTAAATGTACTAAATTTTCTAAATTTTTTATAAATCTGTTGACGATGACGCATCGAGCGAATAGAATGTTTTCCGCGAAATTTTCGTCAACTCACGTTACTCAACGCGTCTTCTCTCTTTTTGTCCATTATCTTTCAAGTGGAACTATAATAAATCACATTTACATCTACGAGTCGAATGTCGGTAAAATAGTTTGCTCGTGTCGCATGGAGCTACACGTGAGATTATACTATCGATTTTATCGTCGCTCTAGTCTTAGAGATGATGGATAAAAAAGTAATAAACGCAATTGCATTTTATCATTACAAGCATATACATACACACAGCGATACTCATCTTTCAATCGCACTGGTTATTGACTATTTTTTTTCTTTCGAATACATAATTATACAAGCGCCGTCGGCGTGTTATTTTCGCGATATTGAATGTGCGATTTTGAAGAACTCGAGTACATTCATCTACAACCGATTACGACGAATATTAAAATTAAATAATGCATTATAAAATTTGCGGCTGATGTTAATTTGATCGATTGATCCGCTTAAGCAAACAAGTGTAATTTACGCGTTCTCCTCTCTCGGATGTTTGAAAGAAAATCGCACGTTCCAGTTTGTGCCGAGAACGTTGCGTAAAACCTTGCGCGCGATTTTCATCGGCACAAAGATTACAAAGCGCGAGCTCAAAAATAACACCGTACTCACGCGTGTGCATGTATGTATCTACGTTTGTGCAGGTATATACGACGAGTCATTCGGAAATAAAGACATTTCTTTCTTAGCTTTGACTTTTTTTATATCGGTCTCTTTTGTTTTTTATGCATACGTATCAGTGGTAAAAAAAATTTGCGTTGCATAATAAAGAAAATGACGAATTGACTAAATACGCGGACTCGATTATTTTAAACAAAATGTGACTCACAAAGAAACCTGTTCAACGTATAATACGATGCAAAAATAAAAAGAAGTTTGATGAGAAAAAAAAACAGAATTGGATGATGTGTATAGCTAATCTCGCCAATTCCATCGTAAGTGTAATAAAATAGATTAATAGAGATTTTATTAGATATTATATACTTCGAAATTTAGTTAAATTTAATTAGAACCGTAACTTTCTAATACTAATTAAAAGTAATGTATAAACACAAATTAGCTATTTTTTAAAAGTTATTTGAAAGAATATAGTGAATTCATTAAAATATGTTAAAATGAATATAGTTGTAAACAAATATTTATTGTTACTTGCAAGAAGCGCATTATATGTTTGGGGAACGGATCGTACTCAGCTTGTAGGATATGTTTTCTAATATAAAAATATGAAGAAACCCGCTGAGCCACAGATCCTAACAATCGTTTTTTTTTCATAAGTTATACGCTATTAAAGCAAAATTTCTAAAAACTTGTAACTTCTAAACTATCAAATATTAACATTCAGACCAAAGTTTAATGAAAACCTGAGATAAAATAGATATAATTAAAAAAAATACACTCAAATCTATTAGAATGGATCAAAGTTACGACCAAATTAAGAATTTCAAGAAATTTAGCTTAAAAAATCAATAAAATATGTAGTGCCCAATTTTTGTTTAAAATTTGTTCAATTTTC
The DNA here is from genome assembly GCA_026168455.1 of Theocolax elegans. Taxonomy (NCBI): domain Eukaryota; kingdom Metazoa; phylum Arthropoda; class Insecta; order Hymenoptera; family Cerocephalidae; genus Theocolax; species Theocolax elegans. The sequence goes on along the minus strand of CM047428.1, from coordinate 86,084,013 downwards.
AATTCTTCTATAACTTAGCTCCGTTTCAATGAATTTGAGTATATTTTTTAATTATATCTATTTTATCTCAGTTTTTCATTAAACTTTAGTTTGAATGTCAATATTTGATATAGCTTAGCAATTATAAGCGTAAAAAAATGAAGTCTCTTTTTTTGGAAATTTTGCGTTAATATAGTCTGCGGCTCTGGCTTTTTTTTACATTTTTATATTACAAAGCATATCCTACAAGCTGGGCACGATCTATTTCCCAAACATATGATATTGACCTTGTAAGTAATACTTAATAGTTATCAATAAATTACCCTATTACATTTCTTGAATTTGAACAATTATTTATACATTTTAGTGCAGAAAATGGCTCTTTATAACTCTTAAGATGCTTTGACTGCAAATTCCACTCAAGAAAAAGTTATGTTAATTATTTCTAATACATTAATTTTATTATTCAAATCCAACAATCATTAGAAATATATTTTTCAACTATAATAGGACGATATATGCAAAAAGTAAGTAAACTTCGAGCAGTAAATATTTTATATAAATAAAATTTAATATATTGAAATTGAAATGATTGAATTATTCATTTCTCTACGCGTTTTAAAATTTGGGCTGCCGCCGTCGTACACACATCGTAGCGAATTGAATATCTCATATATATACGTGAGAAATTCTTTCACTCGTAATTGCTAAAATTCGCATCAACTTGATTTAAACATGTCTTTTTTTAAGTAACACCACACAGTTCGATGACAAATTTCACGGTAATTGTTTGAGAATAAAACCTAAAACGCTTTTATATGTAGAACACGAAAGAAAATTGAAAAGAGAAAAACGTATACGCAATATTCCTTTTCAACAATACAAATGTCGTTCCCTCGTCTGCGAAAATAAAGTAAAGAAAAAAAGGAAAATCTAAGCGACAGTTTTGTCGAAAGCAGCTCCAATAAATCCGACAAACCAAAAAAAAAAGAAAAATTTGTATACACGTACAGATGCAGAAAATCGACGAATCGGTCCGACCGCGCAAAATCTGACATTCCCGCAAGCAGTTGCGCGAAAAAAAAATGATAAACCCGAGACAACGGCGTGGTAGCAGACAAAAAAAGAAAGGATAAAAAAATAGGTATTCCCTATGGGCGTTCAAAAATTCGAGGAAAAACTCGGTCCGTAACTCAGTCATCGGGACCGAAAGCGCCGACAGCTCGCGCGCTTCGAACATCTGGCACGCATCCCGCGCATGCATCCGACTTCTCCCTGTTCGTGTCGATAGTGCGACGGAGATGGGTGCATGTACATATACACGCAAACAGAGAGGGAAATCTTCGGAGCTTGCCGTAAACACCAACGGTTCCGTTTTTCCTTCCTGCTCTCAATATGTATATATGTATATAAACGTGTACGTGTATCTCTCTCTGTTTTCGACTGGGTTGCAGCGAGAGGGGTCCCCCGATGCGTATATATACCCCCCGAATTTTGGATGTATGCACTCGGGATTTCTAAGCGATGCGAGAAAATCGGTTTTCGTTGAAACGACGCGCTCTCGTGTGTACACTGTAGGAGGAAACAAAAGATGACGATATACTCTGTTTTATGCTCGATACCCACCTATCGGATGTCTCAAAGATTTTTTATTTCCATTTTTATCAAGGTATTGGCTACTCAATCTTTTTCTATAAAATATAAAAAAAACGTGTATTTTTAAAAAAATTTTCTTGCGCTTCAATTATTTCGTTATTTTAATATTTCTTATCAGAATTTTACGAGGCGCCGACGGATCAAACAGTCTTTACAATAATTTGTACAGTCATTAATTTCAGATAGAAGCCGCGGTATACAAAATTTAATTCTTAAAGAAACATTAGCGGAATTTTTATCTTTTGGAAAAAAATTAATATTAAGAGGTGTAATAATCAACGGAAAATCGAGGAATGACGTGAAAACCTAAAAAATTGGCCCTTCAAACTAATTAACATAAACATCGGGATATACAAACACACAACCGGCACTGAATTTTCTTTATAATAAATAATAATACTACGTGTACATAATACATAATTTAAATTAAAATTCTTACAAACTGATCGTTCTTAATTAAAATGTTATTACAAACTCGAATAAAATTTGCATGGTGTGTCTGTGTGTATACAGGTTGGTCATACTTATAAACCGCGATGTGGCGCATTATTCGTTTATAATTAAATATTAAAAATAATATTAACATTATTAAATTTATCCCATTATATACTTAGCGTCGAGAAAGAGAGAGAAAGGAGAGTGCGACGCGTCGACGTATTTAACGTCGCGTATATATAATTCCCAGGGAAAATAATGTTATCAAAATAAAACGATGTATATATATATATATATATATATATATGCATGTGTGTGTTTGTGTGCACGGATATATGTAGGAAAAAGAAAATGAATATAAATATCCCGAAATAATTAGTATGATCTTAAAAAAAAACTCTTTTGTAAGATAAAATTTCCCCATAAAAGTTCAACCCCTTTTGCGTGTGTGTATATATACAGACACATCGGAGGGATTTTTCTTCGTTACCGGCCAAGGTATTATTTCCGTCGCGAATCGCAAAAAAGTCACCGTGCCAAATATATACCACTCGAGGTGTACAACCAACTCGAGGGGTTGCGACGTTCACACTCCCCCGTGTTTTACATATTAATTAGCTAAATTGACCGAGCGCCTAATTAAGAAAAAAGAATTTTTTTACAGAGGGGACGAGAAAAGTATACATTGGTCGATTATCCAACGAGTTTCGTATGTGCGTGTGTGTGCAGTGTGGAGGTGGGTACGAGGGAACGTATCGCAACCTTGTCGTGCGATTGACCCCTTGACTCGGTAAGCGTCGCTCCTTCGGCCTACACTTTTTGATGAGTCAGACGGCGACTCGTAGCGACTGACCGATCGATTTTGCGGTGTACGCGTTTTTATTTTTTTCGAATCCTCGTGGAAAAAAATGTTCGATCGCGGCGACTACTCTAAAATATTGACGCGTATATTTAAAGTAAACTCGGATCTGTAACGAAAAGTGTACCTATTAAACGAAGAGTTTGAACAATTTATCTGAATTGGAAAAGAACGATGCATTGAATTCGCGGTTTCACGGTTTTACAACTTTCTTATACAAGGACAAAAGTATACTTTTGCCAAAACCGGGTTAATTATTTCGATAGATATATTGGTCGAGTACCGACTGTGTACATCAAACGATTTATTTCCAAATGAACGTTTCAGGGGAAAAAAACTTGTAAAATGTATTTGCTTGCTCTCTCCCCTCTCTCTTTCTTTCACTCTCGACTTGGCAATTAATTCGTCTCCGTCTCGAGAAGAGCCTCGTGAAATAAACCCCAATATAATGGTGTTAAAAATTGAAAAGTTCTGAATGAAGATATCGAAGGTACAACGAAGACGATTCATTTTTCGTTAACGAGCAAGGGATTCATGTTTCCTTCAAGGCAATTACATCGAGTCTCCGCGTAGTCGTTCAAGAATCCAAGGAGTTGCGACGCTATGGATATTAATACCTTGCTGGACGTGTCGTTTTAATAAAAAAAAATATATGTATATATATATATACATTATCTATATACATATATACAGGAAGAGTAAAAAGAGAAATAACGAAAGAATAGGGATGAACAGAGCTTTCGTCGATTTGCTCATGCGAGTTAAATGAAAATTATCGGCTCCGCCGAGCGGCAAGAGATAAAACGCACGAGTTTCGGTCGTACGCGACGGTTCCATCCTCTCTCTCTTTCTCTCTCTCTCTCTCTCTCTCTCTCTCTCTTTCCCTACACCCCCTACCACCTCTTTTCTTTTATTTTATTTAACTTTTATTTTTATTGTTAGTTTCTTTTTTACATTTTTTCATTGTTGTCGAGAGACGGATGCCGTCTAAATTATTTTTTTTTTCATTTCCGCCAGGGGCTTATTTTATTTTTGTCAAGGCGAAGCTTGTTTGAGGATTCCCACGGCACACGCGCTCTCGACTATCACTATCTTTTTTTCTTTCTCTTTTCGTACCTCCGAAAATGTTTGTTGCGCATTATCGATTTGACGTTTCACGGAGGTATATCTAACTAACGATAATGAAATTTGTTTAAATTTCTTGCAAATATTATTAGGGTATAATTAATGTTGTTGCATAAATGTAAAACAGTTAATTGTACGCGGTTTATACACTTTGCGCATTATATATACGCGTGAGTACGAGTGTGCGCATTGTTTTCCAAAATTTTCATTCAATTACGTTATTCGTAACATTCAAACCAAAACGCTCAGTCGTCCAAGAAGATGGAAGAAGAGCACGAAAAATGAAAAAGAAAAAAGCGCAGTCAATTTTTAAACCACCGCGAAAACCCAAGAAATATTTTTCGACCACTCGAGCCCTTAATTCATACCGACTTTGGCGCGTTCCGGCCCCCATTCACTGCTCTCTGTATTTTTTTGTCCTGTAAAAAAGCGCCAAACATTTTATAAAATTTTTTTTCACTCGGTTTCTGTGTCGCGCCCCACCCCCTTCTCCGAGAGAAAAAAAACCGGAGAAATAACGGGAGAAAAAGCATCGGAAAAAGGGAAGCAGGATATAAAAGTGGTGACGCAAAAAAAAGCGAGAGAGCCCAAACGAGAAATGGAATATATAGATATAGATATGAAAAAAAGTATACGGCGGAGGGGGGGGGGCGAGGGGTTACGAACGGAAGTGCAGAAAACGATCGGCGTGTTCTTCCTTTCCGTCGAGCACCACCGCCAGTACCGCCAGCACCACCACTACCACCAGCAGTAGCAGCAACAGCAGTGACGTTTCTCTCGCATCCGGTTTGAATTACTATCATCCGAGAGAAGCGAGAGAAAGACCAGCATTGTCTATTGTGCCGGAGAATTATTTTATTATCGTCCGTTTGGTCGTACTCGGTCCTTTTTACATTGCTGATGCTGCTACCGCCGCTGCTGCTGCTTCTTCTTCTTCTGTTGATGCTCTTCGATTTATGCGCGCGCTTCCGGCGTAAGCCAGAAATCTCGGTGTACATTCGCGACCGTACGCTTTTTCTTTCACGTTTATACTGTGCGTGCACATGTGTTGTGTCCGAATACGCAGACGATATTCGTTAACGCGTTTCCCGTTATATCGCCCGAGAGCTTCGGGTGTAATTGCAGAAAGGTTGCTATTGTATGACTTGACAGCTTAATTACAATATTATCAATCGTTTTTCTCGTAATCTTTCTTATGTTCTGGTTATCGTAAATTATATGCGATAAATAGTTTATAATAAAAGAGAGAGTGAGAGAGAAAGAGAGAGAGAGAGAAAGAAAGAGAGAGTTAAAAATGAATTTCAAGTAACACTCTTCAATAGTTTGTATATATAAGTATATCAACACTATTACATCAACTTTGTAAATTATATACATTACTTCTAAAGAACCGTAACTTATCAAAAATGTTTAAATAAATTTTAAACCATTACACATTACCAAAAATAATAAGTGTTGATAACAAATTTATCGAAAAATAATGAATATTTTCGAGTAAAATGTAACAGATATATTATTAATTAATTCGACATTTATTAAAATAACTAAAAAAATAAATTATCAAAAAGAGCAGGAATGCAATTATACCCTATTTTTAGGTTATTGGATTATTAATTTAAGAGGCAGCCTAATTAACAGATGAGTTAAACAACGATAGAAACCAGCTTTTCACACTGATGAAACCGAAGAAATCCACCTCGATAAATGTAATTGAAATAAACGTTGGAAATCACGCATCGATATCATAAAGATGTACGATCGCACCAATAAAACGCACAGTCGTACGGCATCCGTAACAATTAACCAAGATATAATTTAATTATTTCTATTCGAAGCGCGAGCGTAGATACTTATAAAAATAAAAAAGTGATAAATAATAAAAGAAACAATGAGCAGTTAAGAGCTAAACACGTGTACGTAATAGATGCATCGTCGGTACGCATATGTATATGTATATATAGTTTCGAATGCCTCGCTCGTAATTTTAAATACAATTCCGTCCTCGAGCCGATCCTTCCGCTTCTATCTGACACTTGTACACCTCCCCCCAGCCCCACCTTTCCCCCTGGTTGAAGCGAAAGCCTAATTAGGATTGCCAGAACGAACAAACGATTCTCGCTCAGACGACCAAGACGACGATCAACAGCAGAGTCTTTTAAGTCATCAGCCGAGTGCATTCCACGACGACTTAAACGGTCCTCGGTCATACTTGTCGAGCCAGTGACGCGCAAACCGACTATTCCCCCTTGCCTTTCTCCTCTCTCTCTCTCTCTCTCTCTCTCTCTCTCATGCTTTACTCGCGTAGTATCGATGATGACTACGGTCGCTTGCTTTGTACGTAATTATTATATTCAATTAAATTATTACATTGAAATTTGTCATTGTGACAAACGGATCGAAAGCTTTATTCACGCAAATATACGGATAATTAATTAAAAAAGTATCTTAAAAATTTAAAAACACCTATCTTCTTTCGTATTGATTTTCCGTGATCAATCCCGAAAGTTTATGAATTCTATGATAAACATACCCAGTTCTGGTAATTTTAACCTGTCAGTTTTAATAAAAAACTGTAATAGCTAGTTTTATTCGCTCATTAGTAAATACGAAGAAAATCTAAACCACGATAACATCGTACGATCTTAGAAAATTTATTCTTCTACGATATATAAGTTTGGTAAAATTAAGGTATTCTTACCGGTTTACAAACATGCTCTTACTTTAAGGATTATCTCGAACAGTGTAGCGTATCGATTTTTTTTTCAATTTATTTAAACATTTTTAACCTCTTATTGGGATATTATTATGCATCGTACACTAGAAACTTATGATACAAAACAGATACAAAGTTACAATTCATTGCGCTGTTTTATAATCCAAGATTACAATTTGCAAAAGGTATCTACGTATAATTTTGCATATTTATATCGTTGGGTCCGATAGGCATATCTGTGAATCTAAACTTAACTATTTTTCTTTGTAAACTAAACAAGCAAGTTATAAGCGCATTCGATTTGAATTAAATTTCATTAAAATTATATAATGACTTTATTACGATTAAATATAAAGATTATTAAATCGCAGGGGACGTGCGTAGCTCAATAGAAAAAAATGTTATCGTCGTTGAAAAACGATCTACACCTTTGCCAGCAAAGGAAACGTATATTTTTCTCCGACAATCGCGAAATTCCAAGAAACGTCGAGTGTGCGCGTAACGTCAACTAGCAACGGTATAATTTCTAAATTTATCCTATACAATTTGAAAAACCATTACGTATACGCAGATGCATCTTTAAATCCAAGGTATATTATTTAGGATCGATCGAGTATATAGAACTCGTCGTTTTCTTAAATTAAATGGTATAGACGGGAGTTGGGTGTACAACTCTCTCGCGCGATGGTATTCAAAACAGAGAGTAGAAATTGGTTGTTGCGTGCCTCTTAGCTTGTTTCGGTGTACTAAAAATAGCAGCACCTTGACGTTTTACAATCGAACGTGGGTATGTGCAGCCCGCGCGGTTTATTACGCACGTCTAAATACACACATGGTTTACGTTCCGTATACACCACACATTTTTATCAGGCGTTCCGAACAATTGGTGATATATATATATGTACTACTTTTTCACAATATCTCCATACGCTGAGAGAAAAGTTCTTTTTGTTTTTTCTTTTAAACGCTTACCGTATAGTGCGCAGTAAAAATTATCAATGGTGATTTGGTCAAAGAGTCGCAAATTGTAGAAAAACCAAACGTTTAGAAGAAAATATACATATGAGACTTTGTAATGATAAGATTAAAAATTACAATACAGTGAAAATTCCTGCATTCTATGAAAAGTTTTACATTCAACATTATCATAGATTACAAAATAATTTGATTCTCGGATTTGATTTGTAATTACCTTTTTTGAATTATAGTATAGTATGATGCATAAATCCAGTGCTTTAAATAGATAGTAAAATTTAGTGGGCTTCACAAGTTTTCAATACGTGTACGAATATATAGTGACAACGACTACAATTAATTTCGGCGACTAGATTTAGTTAAATTAAAAGAATCTCATAGCGAAAACTCTTCAATATTTTAGCTGTAAAATATCGCAAGACGATTTCTACTTGAGGGCTAAAAATTCTGTTGGTGACAATTATTTACATACAGGCATCCGTAATTTTCATCATGTATATTCTCTCGCAGATTGTACATACAAATTATTAAGAAATGGAACAAACAACAATTGTAACCTCGAATGCATTTCGGTATATAGCACGAGTTCTACAAATCGACGTGCGTGTGTGAGTGTGTGCGTGTGCGTGTGCGTGATGTAGACGCCGGGAAATCGAAGAAGAGTCATCGGCGTGCGGCGACGCATTTACACGCGCGGAATTCCAACCTCGTCTTTTCTCTCGGTGCGCGTTTAGCAGTCAACTCCTTAACGGGTGCTCGCGCACGTTAATGGCTTTCAGCTTAGCAAATACATTTAGGCGGTCCGGGTATATATATGTATACGTTAATCGTCGTTATAAGCCCCGTGCTCGCGGATTCTCCTGGCCTATACGTATACACATCCCTCCCTCTCCCCCTTCTCCCTCACTCTCTCCCGGTTGTTAATCATGCGAGAGCTTTCCTTCTTTAAGCGCTCTGCCTATTTGTCGAGCGCGCGAACATTAACGTTTTTCTTTTTTCATTTGAACGCGCACTTTTTTGCGGTACCTTTCTCCATTACTTTTTCTTCTATTATAGCATTCTCCTTTTTTAGACATTGTTGCTGTTGTTGTTGTTGTTGTTGTTTACAGAAAGATTAATTGTTTGGCTATAATGCCACGGAAGCAGATAACGAGGGTGTAATGCACCGTGTAATGCACCCGGAATCCTTTCAATTTTTTACGTATATACCCTATATACATGTACAGTATAGGTATATACAGCACCACGAGTTGTTGTTTACGTCTATTTAAAAAATGTTACATTCCCGCGAATTCTTTGGACTCTTTGTTACTTTTAATACTCAATGAGTATCGGAAAATATTGTATAATCTGCAGTCTCTCGATTAGTCAATGCCATATGGTAATACATTCACTATTACTGCCTTCTCTATAAAGATAATAGTACGAGTTATACAATCAACATTTTCATTCAATGTCTTGTTAAACGACACAAGATAATTCGAATGTGCAAAACATGAATTCGCGTTTACATTTCTGTTATGCAGCGTGCATTTCGTTCAGTACATACACTTTATTCCGATATACTTAAACAAGTAATAATATTCAACATTTGAAACTAGGAACAATTTGTTGTTTTTTTTTTTTTGTAATATTGCCTTAACCGGCGATTGATCAGGACGGTGCGTATGTTCACGCGTAAAAAGTGTTTACGAATCAAAAGGAAGACGAATTTAATAATTTAAAGAAGGAACGTTACACCGATTTCACTGGAGAAAAGAAAATATGTTTACAAGTTTTAAAGAAATATTTTAATCTCATTAAATATCAAGATTCACGATAAGCATCGTTATATGAATTTCCAAAGTATCATATACATATCCAACAGGTCGCGTCACTTTAATTAAAACCACAAGTTAACAATTTTTGGTCTTTAATAACCATTTTTATATGAATATTGCGCAGAAAGGTTACAGTGAGTTTTGTACCGACGAGAAAAAAAAGCGAATATGAAATAACCGGCGTCGATCCCAAGTTAAAAGGTAATAAATCAAGCGCGTAATCTTGATCATTGGCGCATCGCGGCACATTTCACCTTAAGCCATGCACCCAAGTTACAGAAGCTATCGTGCATACACACACACACACACACATACACAAACACAAACAGAGAGAGAGAGAGAGAAGTATGTACACGTAACCTCATTTCCTTGCACTCATCCAATGCGCGGAATTTCTCTCTCACTTTCTCTCTCTCTCTCTCTCCTTCTCTCTCGCGGGCGCTCTCTTTTTTAAAAAAGGAAGGAGACAGATAAATAAAAATAAGAAGACCGGGAGATAAAAAAGATTAAGCGAGCCAAGAAGAAGTTGTCTCATCTCTCGCGGTGACTTTCTCGGATCACACGGGGGAATACTACTTGCTCGCTCTTTCTCTCTAGCGAGTCGGGGGCGGGGTGGGGTGGGGGGTGGGGGAGGGGGGTCAATGACCCGGCGGATTTTATTAAAAGTGGGCAACGACGACGACGACGACGATGTCTCGGGAGGCGAACAAACAAAGCGACAGAGAGAAAATGTGGGGTTAGTTTGAATAACGAGTGATGTAAGAAAGCGCAAGCTCGGTACACTGTGTGCTTGTGTGCGCGCGCGCGCGTGTGTGTGTGTGTGTTTGGGGGGAGGGGGCGGGGGGGTCCACGAGCATAATACTGTCTTTTGCCTTTTCGAGAGGTGCATACGCGCGCGTGTCTCGGAGTTTCTAAAGTTAGGTGAGCGAGCGAACGACGCGTGTCCAGGAAAACCGGTATGCATACATATGCGTGTGTGCGTGTGTGCTCGTGTGCGCGCCTCCACGCGGCACCGTCAGAAGGGGGAAGGGGGACGAGGAGGAGGAGGGGGGGGGGAGAGTCGAGAGATGGACCGGCTGGGCAACTCGGAGCGTAAACAAACACGCCGACGCCGAATTACGCGCGCGCGCGTCGTACACGTCGACGACGACGACGATGACGACGACGACGACCCTTTTACGCTTGGGGCTAGTCAGGTGCGCGGGTATGTACGCGAAAGAGAAAGAGCGCAAAACTGAAACCCGGGCTATTAAATTTTCATTGCGCCACGGTGTGTCTTTGAGACGCGAGGTTTAAGCGCGCACGCAGGGCAAACTCCCGTCACTACACTCGCACTCTCCTGTCTGCCTCGCGAGCGCTTACTTTTAAACTCGTCTTTTCTTTCTTTCTTTCTTTCTTTCTTTTTCTCGGCTATACAACCTACTCTCGCTCCTGCCTCCCGGTGGGTTATTCTTTGTTTACTGCCATTTTTGGAATACCCGATTTTATCAGGTTAATGGAGTTATGAATTTATAGTACACCGCGCTTCTTTTTCGTTATCATACCGGTCTTTCCGCTAACCTCTCGTTATCCAAATTACTAGCGAGTCTTCGATGACGATGTTTCCCACGGTTTCCGATGCACGCGAGGACAATTAAAATATCGGATTAGTCAACCAACATTAAGTGTCAAATAGGGAAGAATCGACCTCGCAAGATTTTTCGCGAATACTGCGTTCCTATATATATAGGTATATAGGTATATACGTACAATATTTGTCTACACACACTTTCACTCTTGGTCTTGGTATAAGGTTTTAATACGTTGTCATGTTACGTAATGTATTAGGTACTCGCGCTACACCATTGTTGTCATACATTGACGAACGATTTCGTTGTGTAGATGAAGCGGGGATGGGGGGACCTCCCTCTCGCTAAAATAAACGGCTCGATCGATCAATCCTATCTACCCCGCCGATTCCGTCTTTCACTCTTTATTTTTTTACCCCAGCGAATCAAAATATTTCTTTAAACATAAATGTACACATATAAAAATAATGTCGTTGACTCGAAATTAAATGTTCGAATGAGCGTGTACGACACCACTTAAAGTGATTCTTGGATTTACTCTACACGGAGGGAAAATAAACTTTTTGTGGACTCGAGTCAAATTTATTTACTAAGTATTTACTCGAATATGATGAATTAAGGTTGAAATTTTTTAATGTTTGCGCGTAAAATGAAAATTGAACAAAAATACATCAATTCGAATTATACATCGAAAGCATAAAGTATTGTTTTTTTAATCGTTTTATTAACGAATTTACACATAATTTCATTTAAATAATAAATAAATACTTTTACAACATAATGCAAATATTAATAAAGTTTTGTTATAGTAATGTTGGAAATATGCGTAGTAGAATTATTTAATTCCGTGTGATCATTGATCCATATACACAGAACCAGACTAAATTTATAAATGACTTTCAATCGATTTTGAGTATGTGCGCAATGTTTTGTTACAAAGCTACAGGCATAATAATGTATTGCATAGTGAATTTTGGGTAAAATTAGGGTTTCTCCATTTCGGTCCTTACGTTTTTAATGTTCAGTTAATATTTATATGTACTTACCGCAGAAATATAAATTAAGCTCTCGAAAAAGAGAAACTAATAAAAATCAAGTTGTATTTAAACGCGCATAATGTAAAAAAATGTATTTAAAATCTCGAAAAATCTTGCATAATTTATAATTTATCTGGGTAAATGTATAGGTGGACGAAAATAAATATTTCAGAACTGCGTGGAAAATAATGCGGATTACGAAAATAAATGTATTAAAACATTAAACGTACTTTCTATGGGTCATCAATCCATAGACCGACACGCGTGTACTCGTATTTGCTTAGATAGTCGTAAAAATGAATAAAATTGTGTGCAATAAACGAAAATACATCGTCGACGTAACCCGAAGATATATATAGAAAAAGAACAAACCGGAAAAAGTGTATAGGTAGGGAGTGAATCATCATAAGCGTAATTGCCTCGAAAACCCAATCGATAACTAGCGATTGGACAAAGAGAGAAAGAGAGAAAGAGAGAGAGGGAGAGAGGGAGAGGAGGAGGAATGGTAGATTCACGTCGAAACCGATTTAATCAACAGCCGTTGCAAACCCAGCATTAAACTCCCGCCGGTTGCTGTCCATTTGTTCCCATCTCTCTCTCTCTCTCTCTCTCTCTCTCTCTCGCTCTCTTGGACAAACAAATCTGTCCTCCATCTCGTACGGGTTGGAGGGAAGGGAGTCGCGGTGGAGGAGGACGACGCATCGACGCCTGAGAAAGAGAGGAAGCGATTCGGGCGCCGAGCGTACTAATTTACGTAATCGACGCAATCATTCATTACAGAGTCGCCAATAAGTAAAGCAACTACAATCAATGAATCAAAATTGGAGGAGGAGAGCCAACTCCCTCGATCATCATTTCCGAGGTTACGGTTATCTCTGCTTCTTCCTTTGATTCTTACGCTCTATTGTCTACACGGACCGGATGCAACCTTCACTATTCTCTTTAACCTTTAGAGAATCAGGCTGCGACATTTAAGAGCCACATTTATAAAGTTGAAAACTACTACACCGCTGACTGCACCAAAAAAATCAACTTTACTTTTTCATATACTTTTTTTCAATGTGTTAGTCGAAAATTTCCATTCCTCATTCTTATAGGTCATAATCGTACAACGCCATTATAAATGATAATTACAAATGACTGCACGAGAAGCGAGCCACACAGAAAGAAAAGTTAAATCAAAATTACTGAACGCTTAAGTAAAATTGACTAAAGTGCGACATCTGCAACGGTTAAGTAAGCACTTAGACAATTTTTACTTGGCCTCTTGCAGAGCTTGAGTTTTTTCGCGTGGGTGGTAACTGAAGGATACTACAGTTCCTGATGCATACTTTGAGATTCTCTTCCCCTCTCGTGCAAAAATTTTTTATAATTACAAAAACGTTTTTTTAATTTAAAACAACATTTTTTATCGTGATATAAACTTGAAAAAAATTTTGACGTTCGTCATCTGTAAGATGCCTTGATAGAGATCTTAGGAAATATAGCCTCATTAAAGAATTAACGAAGTTCACGAAACGTTACCCAATAAATTGGTATTTTAGTATATCGACATAACGCACTCTTTTGCTTATAAAGGAAATGGTCCAGGCAGAAATTAGTAATAATATTTATTTTTTAAATTCACGATACGTTTATTAATTAAAAAAATTTAACTATTTATAATTAATCAAATAAAAATAGAGTTATTTAAAAAAACCCGCTCTGTAAAATTTATAAATATCATTAAAACAAAATTCAATTTTTCAATTTTTTAAAGACAGATAAAATCATCGATTTTAAATGAAGTCTCTAAAGGTTAATATCAAATACTTAGCCTAATATCTACTAATTCTGATAAACACAGTATATACTAGGTTCTGACTGGCGACATAATACAGCAGTTATAATGTATAATATGTACAGGTCAAGCTCTCGCATGTACCGTGTCGTTATACTAATTTTTCATCCAACAACAGCGAGAGAACGAAAGAGAGAGGGAGAGAGAGAGGGATAGGGATAGGGATAGGGATAGGGATAGGGAGAGAGAAAGAAAAGCATAGTGGAATTTTATCGTAACAAACACAAAGTAGTTACACGTGCATAACTTTCATTTAAATGCTCGTAGGAATGTAACAAACAAAACGAGCGTTGGTACTACTCGATTTACCATCTAATTAGCTCAGTTTCCGAACATAAATTTTCCAATTTCCATAAATCTCCATTTGCGCGTGTGGGTGCACACACAGACACACAGAGAGACACATACACACATCCACACGCCGTCGTCGACACGTCGTCCACACGTACGGGCGCGCACATGTACGAAATGTAACTCAATTAAACAAAAATTCTGTAATTGCGTTTGGCCACACACACCGGAGCAAGTGGAAAAAGAAAATATAACGTGCGGATATAGGGAATAACAAACGTCGTAATGAAAAATTGCGTGGGAGCTCTCGATTCTTCTTCTTCTTCTATACTCTCTCGGTGCGCGCGCGAGCTCACTTCGTTCTAATTAATAACGCATATATCTATGTATGTGTATGTGTATGTGTATGTGTATGTGTATGTGTATGTACATGTACATGTATATACATATATACACGCATACACGGACTCAGGCGTATACACACATATACGGTAGGGAAGGATATCATAATTTTGACTAAATTTCACATCTGTCGGAGCAGGAGCGATAATAAAATTATCCTCGGTATATGTGCATATATAAGCCGGGCGCGCGACACGGTGGCGCCTAGCGCTTCAAATTTAATATTACGTCGAGTCTCTCTCTCTCTCTCTCTGGCGAGTATATGGATGTATGTGTGTGTACATATATATATGTATGGAGAGAGTCGCTAATGAAAAGCTACCCGCAGCTTTTCCCATCCGACGAATTTTAAACGTGTACTCCAATTTAAAATATTAAGAAAACATTTTTTTCGGCTCAGCTTTATCCAACCGATCTCGGACCGATATTCCTAGGTATATACATACGTGAAAAGGAGGAATGAAAAGATGAGCTATTCGTATTTATTTTTTCTCTTTTATTCCGTAGCACGAGCTCGATGTCTTCGTTAGCATATCCCTTCGGTATTACTTTATTAATTTGTTTCTCGAGTCTTAGGTGCGCGTGTTTTTTTGTTTTCTTTTCGTGGTATCTAACAGAAAACACCGCGGTAAAATGTTACTTTTATCTATTAATGGGTATATTCCCCACGGGTATACGTAAGAAGAGGAACAAAATCACTTTCTTTTATTCGTATCTATATACAACGAAAAGAATTTTGTAATAAAGATTACCGCGTTATGGCATTGTTAACCTGGGATTCATTTTACCTCTTTCTTTAAAATATTTAACCTATTATAAGATCAATGAGCTTGAAAAGTAAACGTTTCTACAGAATCTTAATCGAGTTGTTACAAAGTATAATTAAACGTACGTTTGATTTGTGCACCAAAATATGCGAGATATAGAAGAGAATGACTAAAATCTATTCACTCATTTATTTAGATGGTACACAATAATATTTCGCATTCTTTTGTGCATAACTCTAATGTGTGCTTAATTTTGTGATAGACAATCTCCATTTCATATCAGTGTCACACTGATTTTTAAGTTGCTATAATCGAACATCTCGAGTGCATCGTTTTGTCACATTTATTTTTATAAAAGGATTGCCTTCGCCTACAAACACATCTCAAATTATTTGTTAAGTAATTGTACTAAAATATTACCATTTATAAGAGATTGCAGTTCAATCGCTCGCGAAACCGAAGTACGCGACTAAAATTTTTGGTCACACTAAATGAAGAAAAAAACGTACAGAGGAAATCGAAAAACATATTATCGATCTCCATAACCAAGATAAAATACTATACAAAAGGAAGTAAAAGATTTACGCTGAACGTGAAACAACACCTCAATTACATCGCTGTAATTCATAATTATATACATATATATATATATATACATATATAAACTGGAACTACTTAAACATTAAAAATAGATGAATTATACATTCTATCTAAGAAAAAAGAAGAAGAAGAAGGAGAAAAAAAGACTAAAAGTGAGTAATGGTCAGAATATAGGAAGCACTAATCACCCGTCTAATAAATAATGCACGTATAGACACATTAAACGAGAAGAGCTAAACATGGATATAAAGACGAATAAAATGACTAATACACACAATTCTATACGTGCACTTTATAAAATCGATAATTTGTTCCCCTTCTCTCTCTCTCTCTCTCTGTCTCTCTGTCTCTTTGAAAACGCAGCATCCTGTGAATCAGCGTAGAGCATATCTGACTCATCGTAGTTAACTGCACGATTCGCACAATAAATCAGGAAAAAAAGGAAGAAGAAGAAATAAATCGTCGAAAGAACACTCGCTCTCACAAAATTACAGTGCGGACGTTGATGCGCGTCAGCGTTGCGCAACTCTCGTACAACAAAACACCCAAAAAAAAGGGAGAGAGAGACAAGAAAAATAGTGAAGCGACTACAGGTCTAGCTGTTTCGAAGGTTAACAATTCGGAGGTACATCTATATGTACGTATACACACACACACACACATACGTGTCTATACGCGGTATACGTGTATGTGTGTGCACGACAATGCGTCTTTTCGGTATATATACGCGCAGGCAGGCAGGCCCATTGTAAGGTGGCGAGCATTGTTTTACGTCCCATTGCATCTTTGACGAGAGAGGCAGAAAGAGAACGACACGGAGCAAGAGAGAGAGGGGGGGGGGAGGAGAGGGAGATGTTACAACTGCTTTTCCCTCTTCGACTATAAAGGACCGAGACAACGCGCTAGAGATAGCGAACCGCAGAGAATCGCGCGCGAGAGGTGCAAAACAAAAGGTCCAACCATGTCTTTATTATTATCATCATTGTGATTATTATTATTACTATTATTATTATTATTATTATTATTATTATTATTATCATTATCATTACGATTTTATTTTTTCTTATTTTTGCTACTCCGTAGGTAGGAGACCGTCTCGAGTCGGTAGCAGGAAATTACATCGATGCTCGAGTTCTTCTTCTCTTCGGTTTCTTTACTTCTCGTTTCGTCCTCGTCGTCGGCGAGCTACTGTACATCACTCTACACATTATTTTGTTTCGTTTTGTGTGTGTGTGTGTGTGTGTGTGTGTTATCGTTGAAGCTCTTTTCTCCGCGTGTCCACCCAGGTGGCTGACATCTGTCGGCAATGTGACCCCGGTGCACTCGGGCGCTTATCTTTTATCTAGGTCTAGTTCTCCTCTATATATGCATATATACACATATCTTTTGTTCGACGCTTGCAGTTTACGGCCCTAGATGTGTACGCGCAAATTATTTCAGATGCGCGTTTCTTCGCATTGTTTCCACCCACGGACCCACCTACCCTCTCCTCTTCCCGAGCGCGCGCCGTAAATGCTTCTACGTGCGTTTACCATTACTTTTTTTGTTATTCGAGAGATATTCGTGCCAGTAACGATCAGGTGATTCTTCTTCGATGCTTCTATTTTAGTGTTTTTCTTGCTTTTCATTCCTTTCGTTGACGTTGCTCGTCAAATTTATCGTTACGCTCAAATATTTCCAACAAATGAATATCTTGTTAACGATTAAGTCGCCGTGTATTTTTCGTTGTGTCATACTATCCGAGTCATTTACCGATTAAGAAGTGCTGTTTTTACATAAATTAATAATAATTTATATTAAAATTTCATGAAAATCACGAAAATATCGCCGTTGGTTGCGATATGCAATCGATAATTGAGCAGTGTTTCAAGGTGATTGGTAAATTAATTAATTAAATTTTTTTTGTTAGTTTTATTCTCAACAGCTGGAACTAATATTTATTCCTGTCTAGCATTAAGACGCTTGTCGTGTCAGGCCCTGATTTGCTAAAATATAGGTTACATAAGCAACTGTTAACAAATTTTGTAATGATTCATTATAATTTTACACATTTTAACGTAAATTTCGTTATCAACGATAAAAGTACAATAAAATACCATTAAACATTTATTTCGAGAAATGTATACAACTGCCTCCCGCGATTTGTCTGTTAAACTAGCTGTAATTGCGAACTATACGTAAGAAAAAAGTGTGCGTAACCGAGACTTTATTGCGTTGCTTTTTTTTCTTCTTTTTTTTCATACGCAGTGTATGACTTTAAGAAAGAAGAAATAAAAAGTAAACGGTCGCGGGATTACTGTGACTATACGCGGCGAGTGTCAATAGTATAGAGCACTTGGAGGGAAATGGATATATCGCGTATAACGCAGGCAATGGCCACACCAAATCCTCTTACGGTTTCTCGTCATAAGGCCATATAATACGCACACCGACAACGAATCTCATCCGAAAAAACGTCCAATTCTTATATATAAGCGTTGATGCGATTTAAAATGAATCTCCATCACGAGTTCGTACACTCTATTTGCGGTATAAACAACCACTTTGTATTATTACAGTTCTCTACGCATTTCGATGGTTCTTTTAGATAAATATTTTAACTTGAAATACTTAACAATTACAATAATAAATTAAGACAGTTTATCAATGAAATAACTGACCTCATCGAATGTTACATACGAATATAAATATGTTTTTAATTAAAATTATTTACTTACATTACACAAATTTGGTGGTTAGGTTTGATTAACATATTGTATTTAATTAATAAAACGATATTACTTGGAAACAAGTATATTCGATGCAATTGTTTGTTAAATATATCATTAATAATATATTGTGTATAACTATTATTAGGCCAAATTTGTAATCATTTAATTAGGAATAGTGAAATCCATACGAAAATTAATCTAGCTAATAATATTGTGGTACGAATCATACATATTCTATACGCAACCCCCTATCCAATCGGTACGAAAAAATATTATTGATAATGTACGTTTCATGTGTATATTTCATGCATACGCATTTGTACTTTGAATTGTAAAAATTGCGCAACCGCAACATACGAAGACTCTTAAGACGTGTACTCTTACACTTGTATTTAATTAGCACACTTATAACGCGCGATTATCAAATTTAAGCGATATAAAATAAATTGCAGATATACATTGTCACGGTAATAGTTTTCATTAAATTTCCCCCTCCAACAATCAATTCGCAAAACAGGTCCGACAGAAAAGAAGAAGAAAAAGAAGAAGAAAAAGAAGAAGAAGAAGAAGAATAAAAACAGAATTCCTAAATTTGTATAAAACGAAGGCCAGTCGGTGCGTTACGTAACTGACGCATCTATACACAAACGCGCAATAAGAAAATCTAAAATAACTCCTATCCATCGAGTGATACTAATACCCACATACATTTATAATTTAGCATCATTTGCATTGAGAACATCTCTTCTTTATCTTCCACATTAAACGAAAAAAAAAGAGTAATTGTATAACTATATACACACATATCGTCGTATCGCAAAAGTAGAAGCCTTGTACACGAAAATTGCGACTGCTCTTTCGCTGTGGTACAATTACTCGTATATACGCGGAATCCGAGCGGTCCCATATACACAAAAAATACATATATATATACGACTTCTCGAAAATCCACGTTAGTCGCGAGGCTCCCCTCTCCTAAAATCGTAAAATACTACGCGGAGGCACGTACCAAAGACAGAGAGGGGGGGGAGACTCTCACACTGCGTATGTAGGTATATACACACGAATGCACGTGCGACCGGCGCCTTTATATATATATTTATACTCTCCCGCACGCACACATCTATATAATACGTACGATGACATTCTTTCGCGCAAGTCACGTGGCCCACGCGGACGTGAAAATCGGGACTCGCGAGCTTTCTCGTTTCACGACTTTTTCTTTACTTCTTTCATACAAGTGTATATATCTATATATATACACACATACATATCTATACATATATATACATTACACTTTATACTTTTGTTGCTCCTCCTCCTCCTCCTCCTCTTCCTCTCCTTCTCCTTCTTCTTTTTTTCCGCTAGAACGGCAAAGAATAAAATATCAAGAGCGAGAGAGCGAGAGCACCAAGTTCCAAGTAATATACGAAAGTTTGAAATTTGAAAGAGTAAGGTGGAGATTAGGCTCCCTTGAAACTTTAGCAATTGAACGTTCGATCGAAGAGTGGCTCTACAAATTTAAAGGTTAAACTAAATGTAATTTCCGAAATTTCATCTTTTGGGGAGATAGTCTATGGTCAAAATTTAATTTAATCGAAACTCCCAATGTCGCATTCTACTTTTTATTTTCTTTCTTTTACTCGATTACTTCGACCCGGTTAATTATCGTTTGTTATAACCAAATTCACGATTCTCATTGCACTCATCATTATTTATTACCTGTACTTTTCTCTTTTTCAAAACAAACAATTTAGTAATAAAAAATGCGTTGACCCATTTAAAGGAATGTCAAACTCCAATCAAGAATTTAAAAAAAAACCTTATTTTTCAAAATAATTAATAGTATATACTAAAATCTTGAGGAAAATAGCGAGAATTTTACCCATCATTATAATGCAGTCTATGATTGTTTCAAGTGTCTACGTTATATCAAAGTTTCAAGGTGATTGACGCACTGAGTAATGAGATTAAATGTTTTAATGATTTTTTGTTATCGGTATAGTATGGCTCTAATTTTGAAAACTATTAATTTTGTTAATTACCGTACCAATTATAGATTGCATCATAACAAAAGACAATGTTTTTCAATGATTTTGTTCAATTTTTCTAAATATTGTACTCCTCAGTCGATAATTTTAATCGCGGGAACTTTAAATCATTAATTCCTTCAAGAGGCGCATACCTGATATTGCTAGAATAATGTTCATTATTACATTTATTTATTTAAGTATATACAGTATTTTACGCAATGTAGATTATTGAATAATTTAATCTTTCGTAATTCTTACAACTTTAATAATGTTTGCACCGAGAAAATATATAATTTTCCGTGGAAACTTATTTAAAAGTGTATTTTACTTGTTGACTCGCAAATTTACGATGCTAATATATATGCTTCGTGTATATAAGTTTTTGATAAAATAATTAATTTCTTGAAATAATAGTGAAAGTAAATTTATTTCGGTAGGTTGATAGAAATCAGATATGCCACACCGCTGAGTAATTCGATCACGAAACTTACACGACGTACCTATAAGTCAACATTTTGTTAAATTATTTAATTTGTCAACGACAATCGTAGCATCCCATAGCGTGATGATTATGTCCTCTTTTTTTGTAATAACGCAGTCGAATTTATATAACTATACGCATGGGAAAAAATCCAAGGTAATCTATACAGGCGGAAACGACGCGTCTAGTAAAACGTGTAGGGAAAAAAAGTGCAGAGAGGATGTTAATATCGTACTCACTCGTGACTCATATCATTTCGACGCAGACGTTTCTTTATTTCCCCTCTCTTTTCTCGTGTATTGTAACCGCGAGATAAAAATGTTAAAAAAAATTATCAAGTGCATGACACATGTCGCATCGATGAATTTTTGATATTGTTCCTTTCAACGATTCCATGAAATGTATTATATACGATAAGATGTGCGTAACTTTTTGACGAATCGTGTATAATAATTATACGCGTCGAAAGGTGGAGATATACCCATTGTAAAAAATTTGATCAAACAAAAAAATGCATTTATATAGATATACATATACACATATATGTAACGAACGAACGGACGAGCGAACGATTACATATTGTAACTCGTTAATAATACGATACATTTTAAATACGTTACACTCGTGTGCCCCGAGCTTTGTGTAATTAAATATCGCACATCCCGTTAAATCTGTGTCATTTCCCTTTTCGTACGTGGATATATATGAATATATATATATATATATTGAAATTCAACATAAATATAGTATATTACGTTAATGCACATATATATATATATATATATATATATATGTGCATTAACGTAATATACTATATTTATGTTGAATTTCAATATTATACGCGAATTATTATACCATATGAATTTTACTTTACATAATTCGTACTTTTGATACGGCGAGCAGTACATTTTCAATTCGCCGTATCGTCGGTAGCGCACCACGATAAAAAGAAACGATGCGTTTATAAACCTTGCGCGCGATTCGAAATTTAAATATAATTAATAAACTATAATTAATTGTTTCGGAAGTTCAAGATTTTCACGTAGACGGATATTCCGCACTTTTAACTGTGAGCGACAACTCGCGGAGAAAACTCTTTCGTATTTAACTTGTGCAGAAATTTACAACATTCCTCCGTGGTAGACGTACACACACTTACTTACTTACATATATATATATATCTATGTGTATACGTTTGTGTTTTGAAATAGTCATTATCTCCCACCCACTCGTGAATGTACTTACTCTTTGAATAAGTTAGTTTGAAAATCATATATTTTCATTGTCAAAGTAAACCCGTCACATAACTTACGGTGAAGAAAAAACTATTTTCTAGTGCACCGCGCGCTAACTTTTCTTGTGTTTTCCCTTTGCTCTCGCGCTCACACTCGTACACTTAGATAGACGTAAAAAAGATGCGACAGTTCTGAAGCTACCAAGAGCGATTTATTATCATACTTTTTAAACGACAAATATTTATGTAGATACATCGTTGCGTAACGAGTAAGAATAATCTTGCACCTTGGAGACTGTTATCTCTTTTATATCTATATATCTCTCTCTCTCTATATATATATACCGTTGGCAATTAATAAACGATGTCAATTTAAATACCTTTGTAAAAAATCCAAGTTACGCGTTTATTATGTAAATAATTAATTTTACATTACTATTTAGTCGTTTGTAATAATAACGTCCTGTATGAAAACATCGCTAGTCGATCGTTCAAGTGAGGAAAGGATTTCAGCGTGCATTTTATATTTATAGTAAAATGCAGCGAACGACTGTGACACTGTACGTAACTCAATTTTTTCATTGAACCCTAGTTCAATAGTAGTTTTTGCGCGTTTTTAAGAATTAGAAACAAAATATTAAAAAACTTGGTAATATAATCGTTAATTAATTGTCTATTTTATTGATTTTTTTATAAAAACGGTGGTTTATCTAAATGTTTTAATTAAAAAAGTATGTTGTAAATATACGTTGTATATATGTTGTAAAATGGCAACGAGAAATCCGTAGTAGTGGGACATCCTATGCCGAATAGGACGCAGTATGGGGGCAATAGTTTCAAATGTGTCTCACATTTAACACCAAAATTCATCGATCCTCATAATCTCAAAAATTTTTACTGCTGTTTATGCTGGATTTACAAATTTAAAAAAACACTTTTTTATACAAATACGTTATTTTATTTAGTAAACACGATAGAAATTAATTCATAAAAACATTTTATTTATCGTTTAGAGTATTAAATTCATCTTGTCCATCTACTACTGCCAATTTTTCGTTTATCCCGATACTGAGTATAGTTTACCTTATATCCTTACTTTAACGGTGCAAAATTTTTGATGATACCATCGTCGCGGAGTGTGCAACGTTAGCGATTATTGTTGTTTTCAATGAAAATGTCTTTCTCCATCGTGTGTTTTTGTCACGTTTGAAATTGTAGCGTGCGTTGCAGTACGAGACGACGCGAGTTGTCCGTACGATTGTTTGTTTTAGTGTCAATTTATGGAAAAAACTAAAGATCACTCTGTGCAGAACAGTGAAAAATTTCCCGAGACTGTAAGTGTTGTGTGTTTGTTCGTATCTTATGTAGAACCGTTCCGACTCTGTTCACCGAACACATTCTCTTTTTTATTTCATTTTCTCTAACACCGTAAAACTTTTTCAACTGATAAACGTTTACTTGATTTTTCATTGAACGGTGGTTTGGATGCGCGCAAGTTTTTGGTCTATCGATGATTTTGAGGACGCCATCGTTGCAGAACATGCATCGCTAGCGGTCATTGCTGTACTCTCCGTAATTCCTAATTAAGAACGTTACGGATGTGCAATGCCATTGTGTCTTCGGTCACCGAATCAAAAAGAGTCGATCGGTCGATCGTAATAGTTCAATCATAGCATCTCGCGAGTTCTATAATTAATTATTAGTTTCGTATATAAAATCAAACTTTTAAATCTAATATTTTAATTACCTTATTTTACTTGTGTAAAGAATGAAAAATGTATGGGATAATCTCGATTTAGGGATAAAATATATAAAATTGAATATCCAATTGATAAATATTTTGAATTCATTTTCAACGATAGGTATAATTAAATTAAATTAAATTACTCCCAGAAAAATAATTATCGAATTTAATTCGCTCATTTCACACAATTGTACGCGTGGCTGAATAGTCGATCAGCGAGAGGTCGACGACACTGCAGAGAGAAAACCAAAAAATAGCTTTTCGAAGGAGAAACAAAAGTAAATCAGAACACAAATCGATTTGTCGACATTAAACAATTACAAATTGACTGTAATAAATAACGACGAACAATATAACCAAGAGTATGTAAATTCAACGATCGAATGATAAAAGATATACATTTCATTGTATTATTAAATGCACATACAAGTAATATCAGCCATAAATATTCAACATTTATTTAGAAAAAGAGTCATTTAGTATCTTTGATCCTACTATTAGTCGTGGAGTAAAATGGAGAAAATCAAATTAAAGATAAAGTAAAATACTAACTTTGAGTGGTTTGCGCATTTTATTTACTGAAGTAGAAAAAAATGATAATAATATATAAGGGAAAAGAAATACTATAGAGGAAGATAAAATAAAAACTCTTTTTCCGAGGGAAATTCGATAAAATTTTTCATTGAATTCCAATGACAACGGAATGTTAAGCACGCCGGTTGTTATAAAAACGAAAACAAAAAGAGAGACGTGGGTGAGGGGTCAAAGTGAAAATTAAATACCTGTTGCCAATGATCCTCGAGCGACGGTTGAGCCGAAAAGTATCCCGTATCGTGTATGTCCTGCAGCTCTCGAAATATATTCCCACTCGGTAAGATATCCATGATTGTTGATCTCTCTTATCTTCTTGTCAAAGAGAGCGATGCGTCAAAAAAACAAACGTCGAGGAAAAAAAGAGCACCAACAAAAATATTAAACGACTGCACTGTATACTCGGATGAATGTGGAATCTCCGCGCACACAAATCGAGAAAAAACTAATATTAGAGACCGAGAAAATAAAAATGAAATACACGCGGGCACGAGTATTACTTAACGGAAACCGGTGATAAATAAAACTAATAACTCAAACAACGAAAACGAACAAACAAAATTTACAACAACTCGGAACAACTCGCACTGTCACTGTATATATATATAGATATTTATATATAAATTGATTTGTATCACACATGTATGCGTGTGGACGAGAAGATATACGTGTGCATTGCACTCCCTTCACAGCTTTCACTCAGTCGACGGCCGGTATTGCACTCGCGACATGTAACACACACGCCGTATTGTACGTTAACTCTCCTCTGTGTGTGTGTGGGTGCGCGCTCTCCGCACTAACTAGGCGAGCCGGCGAGACCCATCATGATAATGCACGTGCGTTTTCACACCCCTTATCTCTTGCTATCCGTGTCGAGCAGCATCACACTCACGCGTACTCGTGGGTGGGTGTGTGTGTGTGTGTGTGAGTGCGTGTGCGCGTGTGCCTTCTTTCTTTCTTCCTCTCCCTCTCCAGTCGCTCTCTCTCTCTCACCGTAGCACACACGCGCGCACCGCCTCTCTCCCTCCGGTGCAGCTTCAATTCTCTGTACCACCCACACAGACACGCGCGCACTCAACACCGCGTTCGCTCCATACGCGCATACTACGCGTACGAACGAGACGTATCGACCGAAAGTACCGAAACGAAAAAAGAGGTCTAGGTATGGGACCTCCCGTCACTCGGTCGTGATAAACTGGAGCAGCGCCGGAAGAGGCGAGAAACCGGCGAGAGCGACCGAGTCGCCGCCGGTGCACATATCATCCGTACAGCGGTCTAACACACGCGAGCATCCGTCGCGAATCCGATCTTTCCTTCTCCACCACCTCCTCCTCCTCCTCCCCCTTCTGGTGCTTCTCCTGCCGCCGAGACACCGGCCGGTGCGGTTCCTCCCCACGCACCGCTCTCCCGATTAATTATCTTCTTTCGCCCTGCCGGGAGGGGAAAGAGACACTCCGAGAGAGAAAGTGAGATTATCGGCGACACGGGGAATCGGAGAGGAGAGAGAGCGAGAGAGCGAGACAGAAAAGAGAGAGAGAGAGGGAGAGTGAGAGAGAGAGAGAGAGAGAGAGTGAGAGAGAGAGAGAGAGGAGAAATAAAGGAGACAGAAATAGAGAAAGAAAAAGAAAGAGAGAGACGTGACGATGGTAGCCGGTGGTCGTCGCGCTCTGTACACAAGGATGACGGGGACAGAGTTACCGCGCGAGCGCCCAACAGTGACTGGCGGCGCTCCTTCGCCGCTTCGCCGTGGCGCCGCGCGCGTCTCGTCTCGTGCGCCGAGCCGCCGACACCGCCGCGCGCCGGTAACCCGAAGCCGGCCGAGTGCTCCCGACCTCACGCTAGCGGCCGCGGCGCCGGCTGGAGGGGTTACAGCCGATGCGGAAAAGCTCCGCGGGTGGCAGCACCGCTCGGTTTCCCACTCGCTGCTCGCATTCCCCTTCGGTTGTATCTTCGATTTTTTGCCTCATCTCCCCCGCCTCTACCCCCTTTCTTCTCTCTCTCTCTCCATCACTCGTCGAACGACTTTTTTTCGGATGAGGGTATGGGTTTGTTTACGTTGAGTTTGCCTGGCTTTTTGGGGATATCGATGTGTGCGTATACATTGGCCTTTTCGCCTGCAACTACGTAACTCAAGGACTCTTTTAACCTTCGTATATAATTTTTCTCTTCTATTTTTTTCACTTTATCTTCTGCATTAGTGTGATTAGGCAAAGGAAACGTTAACCTGGAATTTCACTTATACGTAAATATATTTCGTAAATATACACTTTAGAGAAGGTAAGGTAACGTAAGGAAAAAGCTTCCTGGAAAAATGCATACAAGTGAGAAAACTAATATGGTATAATAAATTTAACAAAAATAAAGCGGTTATCAGGAAAGCCAAATAAAATAAGATTACAATAATGTAATTTTAATATTTGTATTATTGGTGAGTTTACCTCGATGTATGTGCGTTTTAATATTAGTAAAAAGTTAGATTTTTATTCTTTTTGTACATAACGATTATATAATTAGTCATTCAAAAAAATTTTTATATCCTTGAAAAGGGACGACGTTGAAACGTCCGAAACGTCAGCAAATACTTGTATTATTTTGGGTTCTAGTGATCACCTAGTGACTTATATGAACTTAATAAAGATTAGACAAAGATAAGATATGTCACGTGCTACACGGAGAGAAAAATTTACAATAATAGCAAACTAATTTTACATGGGATTATATCATCTTTTTCCTTTGGGATAAAGTTCAAAATTCAAGGTTTCATAGTTAATTAATCAATCATGTAAAAATAGCAAGGTTCAAGAAGAATTAAAGCTTGTGTTTCCTTTATTATAGAGCACCAATTGTATATTAGAAACGTATGGACACGAACTATGCGTGAATCGCAAAGAACCCACGATAAATTTGATAAGCAGCCCGCGATAATCGCACAAGACCCACGGGATTTGGGAGTGAGTCGTTTGCAATTTTACATTCTTTTGCGATGCGCGTTTTCTCCAGTCTTGTATTGCTTTAAAAGTACTGGAGCCATATGAACATTCCACGATCTTCAAATTATTTTTCTATTGTACTTCTGAATTAGAAAAGCGCACTAAAATTTGCAATATACGTAACAAATTTATGTAAATGAAGCACGAAAAAAGTGTAAGCTACATTAGTTTGGGTACCTCATGCTGTAATCATACATTATTTTTCTCCGAGTATAGTCCAGTGATTTTTCGTGCGAGTAGCGTTTGACTTGCATGTCTTCAGTCGAAAGCTGACGGCGAGACTCCCTTTCCGTATTATTAGAATTATGAACAAAGCGTTTGTGCAATAATATATTGGGGAAAACCATCGAGTGTAGAGCAAAGAGTTTTCCCGCGAAAAATTTCTCAGTGTCGAATCTGCGAGCCAAATGTTTTATTGTTTTAATCCGCAAGAGTTACAAGTTACAACACTCGAATGTCGGGGATTAACCCTTAACCTTAACTCACCCTTATTTCTAATTGTATATTACAAATCAGTAACGGTAGCTAAGGGAAGAGAAGTTATATCTTGCCTTAACAGGTCCTTCATATATCTATTCAGTACGCTGTTTCGCTTATGGGTAGGCGATTCTTGGACGGTCGCCACCTGGCGGCCGGTTTCAGTACTACACACTTAATTGAACCGTGCGGTTCACGCCTCATAGATATATGCTTGCGTACATGTTTAATTCAATGTAATGTTTGAAACAATTGATTCTATATAATCCCGAAAACATATAAATAGTACGATTACCTTAATGCTGTTACTTCCTTTGGATTAGGTACATGATTGTGAGATCTTGCAAAACTACCTTTACGAATTAATAAACTTCGGCCCGTATTCACAGTAGTTAAACGGGCTATACAGTGCTGTGCATCTCGACATTTCCAATATTTAACGTTACCTTTGGAGTATGACCCTTTGTATAGGCATCCATTGAAATGACCATAGATAGAACTATTTTTTTTTTATAATTTCTAATGTACTAGTTGCTATTTACAAAAACTTTATAATTCCGAAAATAAGTACGCGAAGGTTATAAATAACAATTTAAAAATTAACGGTTATGAATGAAGCTGATTGTGAAAAACATAAATAAACAATACGGTATATGGAAACAATAAAAAGCCGATCAGACCGATGAACAGTGAAACGATAGTGTAAATGCAGTAGGAAAAATTAAAAATTTGATTTTAGACATTAAATACCTTGGATATTTTAATTTGTTCACCCAATTGAGAATTATCGTTTGATAAAATTCAATATTACATTAAATTTTTTATTAGAATGTTTATTTTTCATTTAATAATAAATTTTTAAAACAAATAAAAAGTACGCTGATATATTCACCAATCTCATCCTTATTTTCAGATATTATAATCAATGGGACTTAGAAATTCAAAGAGGAGAATTATGTATTGATATAATTTTACATGTAAAGAGATAATAATAAATAAATTTTTGACACATTCAATTATTACGATGAAAACTTAACATTTACATATTAAATTAAACGAAATCATAAAATAAATTTTTTAAACTTTACGCTTATAAATAAAAGTAGTCATATTATTATAAATTCGTATGAAAGGTCAACGTCGTCGGATACACTTTTATAAATTATCTTTCAAATCATGAAGAACAAAAAAAAGTATTGTATTTAATTTATTGGACAGTCATTTTATTATCAAACAAATTTCATGTACATAATTTAATAGAAAATAATTACTCACCTCGTTTTATAAATAAGCAAATAAGAATTGGATTACACAAAATAAAATATGATAAGAACAATAAAAATATTGAAATTTTTAATAAACCAAAAATGCTAGTACCATATACAGGAAAATATAATTTTATGATGATAATCCATTTATTTTCAGTAAGTTTGAATTTGGTTATAAAATTAGGGAATGTCAAGACTAAAACAACGGTGGTGCACCAATTGAATTGCAAACATTATGTAGCGTCATATATTGGATTTATATTAAAAGTAATAAAAATAGTATAAATAAGAAAGAGGATACATATATGGGTAATTTCACATCAACTGGTGTTGCCAAAATTTTAAAACGCACCATATATTTTGTAAAGGCTGGAGATATTTTCCAGAAGACAACTAAAAATGTTTAAGTGATAGAATTATTATGTGCATTGACATCAAGTTTGAGGTGTCCCATAGAAGAAGCTATATTATTTATATTCTCAATAGTGTAAAATTAAATGTTTTCGTTCATTTGTACTGATAATTAATGCATATAAATATTTTATAAATACAAAGTAGGTGATCGAAATGAGGTTAGAGTACTTAACTGTATATACCCATTCTCGATCACTAGAAAAGTTATGTAAACAACGTTTCTCTTTTCTTTGTCATTTTTGCTTCTTAACGAGTCAAGTACATTATTTAAACTAAGAAACGGTAATTATTTCTACTTTGCCTGGTTATTTACACCGCGTGTGCTAGTAGTCCGAAATAGAAAAACGGAAGCTTACGACTTGCTAATATAAAATTACTTTGGACCGAGAATAATTATAACGTAAATCGATTTATTTTTTATATTTATGCATTGAGTTACTCAAATAACTCATATATTTCAAGTTAACACAGATATGAAATCAAAACGATCGTGGATCGGGTGTAATTACCTGAAAATAGAAATAACTTAATTTTGACGTGTCTAAATATTTCAAACAGTTTTAAAATAATATTTACATAGTTGGGTATAGTATGTGAAAATACAGGTAATAATTAAAAATCAAAATTTACTTTTTATATACACGTACAATCGAAGTGTAATGGACGTGCAATTGAGTCAATTTTTCAAGATACTACAGAATTATTCATTAACATATATATACATGTAGATAATAGTCAAGCGTACATAAAAAAAGTATTAAAATATAATACGGCGCGAAACATCGTGTAACTTCAAGATTCTTGGGCAAAATTTACATAACAATTCAAAAGCGATAACACAACGCATACCTTCGCGACACGTAGGTAAACAGCCTCGTCACCCGCAGATAAAATTTCCTCGCGGAAGTTAAATCCGGGAAAGATTTCCAAATTGATTTATTTTCGATAATGCAGTTAAAAAAACTTCCATCAACTTCTCCAAAAAATCTCCATCGCATTCGTAATGACAAAATTCCAAAGATAAAAACTTGAAGCCGTTCTTCCTTTTTTTTCCTATACACCTACTTATATACATACATATAAATATATATATATATATATATATATATATATATATATATATATATATATATACACACACAATGAAAAGAAGATCGACGAATCACCGAGTTATATAATTGCTATATCTGACAGCGCGCAAGTGACGTGAGTCACCTCGTGTACTCGATATATACGATTGTTTACCCGTGATGCTCCGTGTCTGTATGTGTGCACATTTGACAGAGCTGCGGGCTCTTTAAAATTACGTCACGGTTTATTGAGAGATAGCTATATAAAACGCGCGATCACGAGAGTTTGAGAAGTTGATTAAATTCGTTTATTTTTCTCGTTCCTTTCCTTCCCGTACTCTCTCGGTTTTCGTATTTTTTTTCTTTCATTATACTCGTCAGAGTCATACCTACTGAGTCATTGCCTCTATGACCGCCTTTTAAGTCTCCGGGCGGTGCTTCTACACGGTAAGCAGTCATTTGTCTCGTTAAGCGCCGGAATTAACAGATACGTCGGTTGTCCTAATCTCCCCACCCCACCCCCGGTTGAATGCTGGAAAGTATATCCAAAATTCTTGCTCCGACGACGAATCAAAATTCAACCAACGGACTGAGGCAAACTACCCAAAACTTGCATTGGCTTTACGGATGTTTTGCGCACTGAAAAAAATGATATTTTTGATCTAAGCGCAATTCTTGTTAAATATCAAGAAAAAAGACTGTTTACTCAAATGTGATTCTTGTGTAATCAAACGGATTCTTCTATAATTGAACGGAATGTACTTTTTGTAAAAAGTGAGATAGTATAACTCATAAAGATCAATAATTTAAAGTCAATCATATTCCTCTTGATTCTAAAGGAAACACATTGGACCTACCGGGTTTTCTGCTTGAGGCATATTTAACAAGAATTCCGCTTAGATAAAAAATCTATTTTTTTCAGTGTGTGAATAATCGATATTTCGGAAAACGGAAAAGTTTTGATTGGGAGGTAGGCATATGTCTGACTTAATATACTATAATTACGACGATATACCTATTACATTTACCTGCAAAATTTAAATGAAAAATTTGTATCACAATTTTATGTTGTACGACTATTTTGGTTGATAATACATTAAAATGCATTTTTCCATGACTTTGGAGGAAAATAATTTGATACGGACGGATAATCATGGTAGCGTAAAAAAGTAGGTTCGTCGAGGAATTTCAACAACAGTAAGTGGATGTGTAATTTGAGGTTACAGCATTTCAAATATAATTTAACTGGTTTTCAGTCAAATTTTTCTTTTATTTTCCTTTGAAGTAAATAATAACAAGAAATCAAGATGTTATCTTTGAAATTAGTAATACAATGTATAGCGGGTCAAGTTTGACAATAAATTTTGTAAAATAGCCTCTACTAAGTGTAACCACAAAAGATTTAAAAAAGTAATTAAATACTAAAAATTGTTAACTATTGTTTGTGATTATAGTGTGATAATATTGTATAATTCAAAATATATCGTGTATCTTGATATTTATTGATACTCGAGAGAATGTCAAAGCTAACGCTAACAATTTTAAATATTTATCTATTATTAAAATAGTTTTGGAACATTTTAAACACCAGGGCCCATTTCTGTGCAGTATTAGACAAGTACATTTACACTCACATTCGATTGATATTAATTATTTTAATACTATAAAAAAATGTTGTAGTTTTCAAACATTTTTTGATTTATAAAAGATATAGCCTAATAAGAGGAACAGGTATTAATCACATTGCAAAAATTAATATCACTATTAACGTGTTGCCAAGCAAAGTCAACTACGTAGTTAATAAAATATGATTATATTTGAAAAAGTATAAGAAGACGCGCCTGTGTTTACATAAGATTGATCTCTGCGAAATTTCAGATAGAAAGGATAAGGGTTTTTGAAAAATTCCTTATACCAAAAAGTGTTGATTTGATACGCCCACTTCATATTTTTGGTAAGAGATTTCTCAAAAACGCGTTAGTATTTTAGTCTCAAATTGTGTTTAAATCGTATATCAACTGGGCGTGTCTTGTATTTTTTCAAATATCATATATTATACATTATAATTTAATTATTTCTTCAACTCGGTTGATAAGCTAGGAGAATTAATTAGTAGGTATATGTTTCTTTTTTTCAAAAAATCTGTCTACAACGATTTTCTATTTTCTATTTTCTCTGAAAATCATCTTAATTTTTTGTTCAATAACTATTGTATCTAAACATTACTGATGAAAAGTGATTATTTATTATTTATTCATTTAAAATTGATTATTTCGATAAATTCACTCTGTCAGCTTCTTCTTATCATTTAGACAGCGCACACGAATTTTTTAAAATATTTAATTTCATATTATAGTTACAATTTTCAAGTTTTTAAGTATATAATATCACTTTAATTTAATTATAACGACGCGTTAAAATAACTTCGAAATATTTTATCGCGAACATGAAGAATTAAATTACCATAATTTTTATTTGATTAGAAATAGATTTGTACTTTGAGATTATATTTTAAATCGATGTCAGAAAAGAGTGTATAAGGTTTGACACGTATAATTTTTAGATTTATTTTCCACTGAGGAACTAACGGTCCCTAATGTTCATTTTTTCCGAATACCCGACAGGTATAGGTAGCTTGATAATTTCGAAAAGGAAAAAAAAAGAGGAATAAGGTTAATACACTTAGTAAAAAAATGCGCGAGTCAGAAATGGTTATCGATTGCGCAACGAAATCGCGGAGAGATGAAAGTCCAGTGAATCGTATACGTGTATAGAGTGATTATGTATCTTACAGTAGCATCGCCGTCGACCGTATAAATACATTTGTTACAACGCGAGCTGGATGCGCGAGTATCCTTGAATTTGTAGGACGAGGCCGCGCGTTGCTCTTTGCTCAAACTCGCGTGCAGTCTGCGACAACGACGACGATCCCTAATATCACATACGTATGTACATTAGCTATCGCGATGGATGACATTCACGAGTACGCGTAATCACTTAGAAATATTAACTCGAGAGTAAAATCGTGCAATTTCGTAAATTACAGATATTTTCCTATTACGCCGAAAATATGCGACTTTTTCTTTTTAACTTTTTTTTGACAATTACCATGCGTTTTCGACGACATAATTACCACTTAAGCAATCTGTAGGTGATGTCGATGTACACTAAGCAACGAGATAATCTGTTAATACGTATAAGTTCAATTATTGTTAAACTTGATGTATGGTCAATCATTTTCATAAGGATATGTCAAATTTGTATCACCAGTTCACACTTTCCTAGTAGAAATGTAACATTTGAAGGTTAAATAAAACTCTTTCTTTATCATTAATTGATTTATAATCAGACATTTACCAGGGTTGGTAACTAAGTTTAAGTGTGATTTCTTAGTGGACATCAGCGAAATCGATGAGAGGTCGATGAAAGATAGGTATATTTGTGTACAACTGGCAGGATGCAGACGAAGATTAAAAGGTCGGTATAGGTCTAGGTACAGGTATTTGAAGTAATATTTATTTTGAATAATAATTGGTTAAACACACGAAGAGTAATTAGTCGATTTAGTTAGATATTCCCCGCGTATATAATTTCGTGGTGGCATAACGACGTTAACTGCGTAATATTTGATCAGTTAGGAAAATACGCACCTAACACTCTCCCATCGCCATTAGCGCAGGACATGAAAGATAAATAAGGTGCACACTCACACACCCACTCATAAGATCCCAACATTTCGCATGTATCCCCCAATGAACGTCAAAGCTTGTTTCATTCTCACATCTAGAATGTATATGTATACATGATTCTCTCCCTCTCTCTCTCATCTTTTCACGCGTCATTACATTATGAATCCTCTTATGCGAGCGCCCTCCCGAAGCTACGTCGCACAGCGTTCGGCACGAAAGTGACAAAGTGACAATTTAAGGAGAGATGCTCTTACAATGGATAGGGTCATCGCGTCTCTGTCTACACGCATATACACATATATACACACTCTTACACCACTATTGCGATGGATGTATAATTCTTTCGATGCGTGCAGTCTACACGCGATCCCGAGTATAACGCCTATGTCTTTATGAAAAATAACAAAATGTTCATCATTCTTCTTTTTCGTGTAAATTTTATTCATTACATATTCTACTTTACGACTTACATTCTAAATCCTCACAACTATTTATTCCTTTATTACAAACACTGATTCAAGATTCTAATAACAAATAATATATGGCCTCACTTATACAACTTATTTACTATTATAATGTTAATTTGACCAAGATAATCGTATCTCGAAGGGAATTAATTTTAAAAAATACAATCCTCTTCATATAAAATCTTAGACGATAAAGTTAATATTGATATCGAGTACGCTTGGTAGAACCTAAATAAAGTAACGATAAGTCAGTCGCTGCCACCGAATTAGTGAACACTCACTATATAAAAATAGTAAATATATTGTCTAATAGAATTAGTAACTATTTACTATTTTCTGATAGTGACCGACTTATCATTGCTTTTTTCAGTGATTATTCACTAATTCATACACGGAAAGAACTTTTGCATTAAAAATTATATTATATTATAATATTAGACTGGCAAACTAAGAACAATTACAATAGTGTATACATTAAAATTTACAAAAGTTTTAGTAAATATTATAAAAATTATAGTAAATTTTATTATAATCTATAGTAATTTGTCAGCAACAGTCTGTGATTTGTTTACTACTATTGTAATTTTTAATTTAAATTTTTTCTCAGTGTACTTAGAAAGTATGGTGTAGTTAGTGATGATGCGACGATCATTTTAAATTTAACTCATTAATAAATTATTTATTGACAATTATAGATCAGTAATATTTCAAGATTTATATACATTACAATGGCTTTTACTGACTATATATATCTTACCCCCGTATAACCAATTCTTGTAGTAATTAGATTTCTTCGCCCTTTTTAATTCTATTTTACAAAAAAAAGTTATGTTGATTTCCTAGATAAAAGACTGAATTTTAGATAAATAGGTAATTTTGAAAAATCTATTTTGAGAATAAGATAACTAGTTAACTTTTATTCCCTTGGATAAATTACTGCGCTCGCTAAAACTTGGACAGCAAAACGCCACTACCCTAATTACGCACTTAAATGTGTAAATAACTATTTTTCACCTAGACATATCTGTTTGTACTCTGGAAAATATTTTCAATCGGTCTCTATATAACATTTAGTGCATTTTGAAAATTTGATCCGACCAGTTGATGTAAAATCAGAATATACGTGTATTCGTAATAAACTCATTGTAAGCAGAAATTTAATATTGCAATTACGCAAAACAGTACGGTTACTTTAATTAGATGCCGGTACAAAGTCACCGTAGAGCTTGATAACGCGCATACGTGATACACAAGAAAGTATTTTAAAAATTATAATAATAACTAGGGAAGTAAAAAAGGAAAAAGCGTATATTGAAGAAAATTGGACTGCGTATTTAAGTCAGACTTTTTTTCAAATTTTTGAAAGTTTATCAATACTATAAATATGCAAATAATATACCTAATAATAGATGTAATATACACTACAGATAACAAAATTCACTAAGAAATCAAAATATTTTATTAATTCCATTGTATATATTTTATTGTAAAATACTATAATTTCATTGGGAGTCGTTATGAATAATATTATATAATTAATTTAACTATTATTATCATATAGCAAGATAAACATCGTACGAAAACAATGAAATGTATACTTAGTTACCGCAATAGCGATTTTAACGAATTCCCAAATATCTATTGTAAATAAAAATTCAATGATTAAAATGAAATAAGAAAAATAAGGCCTGCAACCGCTCGGTCGGCAGAGTGGTGTATTTTGAACCATGCTCTCCTAACAAAGACATCGTATGATCTCCGTCGCTGATTAGCACCAAATTGGGAGCATAAAAAGAGCGACGTACGTTAAAATAGAAAGATATAAGATAAGAGATGTATATGTATATTATTAACTATAATTTGCGGATAACAGGTTGACAGTAACGTATCTTTCTAATCTAAAATAATACAACTTTTTGTACGTCGAGTTTCGCGAAAGAGCTTACCCAAAAACATCTAATTACGCATTCCCGAAGTAAAGGAAAAAAAAGCGAAGAGTTATAAAAGTTAAATATTCTTGGCACGGTGTCGCATTTGTCAGAGAAATTGTACAATTCCGGATGATCGCAAAAAACGTGGACACGCAACGACGGTGAAAGACAAGATGAGCGAAAAATCCAAAAGCTTCGAATATTAGGAAAGGAGAACGTAACGAAGAATCCAAGTAAAAAGTAAGTATCAAGCTTTCAAAGAGGATGACGACGTTATAAGAAAATGTGTGTGTGGGTGTGTGCGGTTGTACGCGTAGCATAAGGAACCTTCCGATTTCGTTACTCGGGGTATAAGTTCTTGCGTTTTCCATCCGTCCGGAAGTCACGTAAGGAACGAGGGAAAGAGGGAAAGAGGGAAAGAGGGAAAGAGGGGAGAGGTGGAAGAAAAAGAAAGATGGCTACCGTTGAATCTTTTTGCGTCAACTAGGAACCTTTTTCTATAAGGAAAAATCCTCTCTTAAGGAAAGGGGAGGCAGTAGGGAGGAGGAAAGTCGAGCTTTCTTAACGAACCTCGTCGCGTCACCGTTACTTATTGATTTTTCTTCGGACTTCTTTCTTTCTTTTCATCGGTACGTAACAGCCACTTCCGCGACTTGTCGACTCGCATAAAGAGAAAGAGAGAAAAAGATTCATGTTCACTAAGGTTTTCCCTTATTTTTCCCATCTACGGATTTTAATTCTCTGTGACGCTTCCCCTTGTTGTCGAATTTTTACGCCACGGACGTATCGTTAAGATCCTTCGAGCTACATAACTGGGTTATTAGTACAGCCTTTTTTCTTTT
This sequence comes from Theocolax elegans, assembly GCA_026168455.1. NCBI lineage: Eukaryota > Metazoa > Arthropoda > Insecta > Hymenoptera > Cerocephalidae > Theocolax > Theocolax elegans. Next base: position 86,046,004 of record CM047428.1, on the reverse strand, counting down.
CCGCGAAAGAATAACGCGAGCATCCTTTTTTGGCTAGCCGGCGCGTCTAATGTTATTAATTCGATGTCACTGATATTTCAAAGATATCGTCGAAACTAATAAAACTTACTGTACGAACACGACACGCTTCGTATCCTTATTTGACAAACACTTACATTTATTATTTGATCGATAAATATAGTAGCATATTTATTTATATGCACGTTTTAGTTAATAATTTTTTAGTTGTTTAACCCACTTTTTCTCTAGTTTTTACAAGATAATACTCGTGCTTTTACATAATACTTAACAAGTTCTACTGCAAAAGAGTTATTATAGTGTGACGTTTTTTAGACAATAAAATAGCGAGTTGAAGTAAAATACCAGTTAACTGACTAGACTATTCCAATGTCATATTTTGATCAACGTGACATCGAATAGCTAATGTCTCTTCTAACACATAGTACTGGCATCTCTTAATTTGCTACTATAATAAATAAAAAAATCTTTAGAGATTTTTGGCAACAAAGCTTCATTCTGCGTAGTATTGTAGTAAATCAGAAGCGGAGTTAACAATAATTATAAAAATTACTGTATTTTATATTAGGAACAAATTACTCCAAGTTAACAAAGTATAACGACGAGGATGTAATACAGAATTGGGCTATGGAGCTAAAAATTCCCAAAAAATTGTAATTATTCATAATAAATTAAAAACTGTCAAACGTATAATGTAGGTAGGAATCCTAACTTCGATGTTCTCTTAATTTCAACATTCTTCAATTTCAAGAAATAAAAAAGAAAACATTAACCGTATACGCAATATTTATAATTTTATTTTTATGGATAACAATTAACAATTCGATAAATCTTTTAGCTGTGTAATGTTCAAAAACAATATTTATTAAAGTTAATTACATAAATATTAATTGAAGGTTGTAGATCCCGGTTCGTCCACAACATTATTATTTTTGCTCGGAAAAAATGTTGTAAGATTGATAGGTAAATAGTTTTCATAATTATCATAATTATCCTGCATTTGGCTATAATAAATAAAAAAAATAGTTACGATATCTAAAGAATGTAGTACCAAGATGTAAAGAAAAATAAATTCATCATGCAGCTATTAATTTTCATTAAAAAATTGGAAACTAAAGAGAAGTAGTGGTCGACATCTTATTGTCTACACTTTTAAGTATATTAATTATCATTTTCTTTTCGATATTTTTGAATATGCATACTTAAATTAATTTTCTAACATTCTTTGCTATCAAATTAATTTAATTCTGTTATTCATTGTTATTATTATATTTATTCATTAATTTTTTACTACATACATGATTAGTATATAATCCTGACTTTATTTTTCTAATTATTGAAACTTTTATTGAGAAATTCTTTTTGAAAATGGATTACATATTTATTTCAATTTATTTCAAAGATTTTAAAGCAACCAAAATTTTGTTTAAATATATATTATCTATCATAAACGCATTGTACAAAAGTGTAGGAAGGAAATGTTAGCATTAAATCTATTATTATTGCATATCATCTTCCCAATGCATCGAAATTTTGCTTGAAAGGCAACGATGTCTTAGTTATACCTAATTTAGCATTACTATTTAATTAAAATAAATTTTCCGTCTCCAACCAACTTGGTCGGTAAAATTTGAGTGTTATATCCCATTAAAGCGAGAGAACAATTTAATAAAGTGTTAGCGATAGTCGTTTTTTCTCGTTTGACTAATTCGGATAGTCTTAAATAGTGCCGGATCCTTATTTATTTGGGTCGCGCGTCGTGTGTACGACACGGCATAAAACATCCCGGAGGATACGTCCGTGAAGTGCCTGCCGGATGATCCTTTATTCTCAACTGTAAATGTGGCAAAAGTAGTTTCAGACCGACGAGAAGTAGAAAAAGAAGACCATAAGAAAATAACAAAATAAATTAAGCTTGAACGCGAGAAACCTAATAAAAAAGAACGATATAACCATGAAATTTCACTTACCCGAATTATACCACGTTTAAAATTCGATCGTGATACCCTTGTTCTTTTTCTACGTCTGTAATATTGCGGATTTACATTTTTACATCTCTTTCGTTTGTCTCTCTATCAATTTTTTTTTTCAATAAACCGTGGGAAAAGATTTTGTTAAAAAGTATCTAAATGTTTTGGGTAAGCATGATCAAAAATTTGAAAGAAAACGTTTGGTACCACGAGAACACTGACTCAGTATAGAATTCTGGAGAGCAATTGCATATCGTTTGAGTAACGTAGTACTAATTTGTTTTACATTTTATTTCAATTAATTATAATATTAATTGTTGTGTAAGAATAATTTTCTAACGCGAGGAAATGGTAAAAATGTTAAATAAGCCGAGGCATAATTATTGAAAAAAGGGTATAAGAAATACAGTTTAATTAAAAATCGATCTAATAATCGATAGCCTGACGTTATGTTGTAAATAACGTAACCATCGTAACCATCGTAATACGCTATAAAAAGGTAAAGTAAAATTTGGCGAAGCGTTGATGATAAAGTAAAATAAAATAATAACCATTCGCTGAATTCGCAAAAAGGATAATCAAGGGGAAAATATATTCCGGGTATAAGAGTAACGTTAACAGAAAAAGCATCTGCATCAACGAGGAAAAATAGAAGAATAAAACCGTCGGTATAGTCGAATAAAAAGAGGAAAGCAATTGCGAAGGAAACGAACCTCGAGATAAGGAAAATCATTGTTAGACGAACGTAGTAGTCGTAGTGTTTAACGTACCTTCGAAAAGAGTTTAATTTTATCGGACAGTAATGGAGCTTCGAAAGCTCAACGTCTGATTTCTTGTAGCGGTTCATGTTATATTGCTATTGCAAACGACGTTACTTACTCCCTTCCAATTATCTATCTAATCGTTTATTTGCGGACCTTACACACGAGACTCGACTTTTCTTTTTTTCGATCCAATTTGAAAGTTGTGTATATGTGCCCGCGTGCTCGCCGATTTGTCGGTGCATCCAAACTTTACTGCGGTCATGCTTCGTTAATCCGGAAGTATGCGACTATCTTAAACGGACTTAACCCTAGCTTGATATTCACAAACAATTATTTATTCTATACTAATTAATCGTTTATTCGGTTATTACGCAATTACTTTAAATATCTATTCATTTGTATTATTATCTTATTCTTCATTTTAATCCGAAATTTTTTAGTTTATGTATTTTTATAACGTATATGTTAAAGGGAAGTGAAACTCATTGCATCTACTACAATTCGAGTCATTCGCCGACTGAGAAGTTATATTTTTACATAAACAATGTTTTGCATAATATATTGTTGTGCAACGGTTCATGGAGATTGATTGGTACATTAATTAACAAAATCAATTTATTTTTTAAAATTTTAAAATCTTGCTACAGAACGATTAATACTTTAAGAACAATTAATTCCATTGATAATTGTACCAATTGTATCGAAGGGCAACGATCTCGTGGTGTTCCATTAATTTTAATATGAAATAATAGTTCTCAATCGGTCAATCGTTCAGATGATCATGTAACAAAATTAACATCTCGATAAATGGAATAAAATGTACACATATTGCATTAACATAATTAATTTGGAAAAACACTGCAGAAAATATAATCTTTATATACTCAATAAAAATGACTAATTTTTAAAATATTTTTTGTTCTGTTATTAAAAATTTTTAATTGAACAGCAGTAACTGAGCATTTCCAAGCAGACAGTTTACAAGTGACTTATCAGGGAGACAATCCCCGTTGAAACGGATACTTGGATGGTTTACTATAACAAATTAGTTTCTATAGATGGATATATAATATAGAAACTTTATTTTTTATGCAAATGTTAATAATTGTTATTTATTTAAGTATTTAAACAGTAAGTATCAACCCTCTGAAGTATCATTAATCCAACAAAGTCATCGTAATCGTGTACTGACCCTTTCTGGTCAGTAGTATATGTACCGAGTGTCGAGCTGAGAACAATCCGAAAATAAAAGGTAAGAAAAAGTTAGATGGGAAAAATTATGAGTTTACGGAAGTCAAGCCGAACACGGACACCTGTAAATAACAGCCCGAGAGCTCAAGAAAAAGTACAATCAACACAGGGAGAGAGAGAGATAGAGAGAGCGAGAGAAGCGAGTGAAAAAAGAGGATAGGTGGATGCGAGGGGGAGGACAGAGATAAAAAAGGAGACCGGCAACGGGTGTACTTGGGAAGTTGAATGACCGTAGGTAACGCGGATCAGCGACGCGTCTGCCCTACAAAAAGAGAGAGGGAAGCGAGGGAGGGTTAAGGGTGTTACCGAGTCGCGTTGAGCCAGATGGATCGAGGATCGTTTGTCGTTCTTAGAGCCGCACGGCGTTGATATTCACCGACTGATGCCAGAAAAATGGCCCGATTAGTTTCCGCGGAGGCAACGCTACACTCCTACCTCTTCTCCTTACCCAACCTGTCTTATACCACCACCCCTCCTCCTCCTCCTCCTCCTCCTCCTCCACCTCCTCCTCGCGTAACTTTACTACTCGCGACGTTAGGGAGGACGCGCGCGTCTCGTCTCCTGCACTTTCACGATGCGATGATTTTTTTCGCGGGAACTTTACTGCCGAATATATTTCATGGTTACTCTTATAACCCCGACTACCTCCCTCCCTCACCGCTATTAATCTGACGAAGGGTTCACTAACCCGAGTTGTTGCTCGATATTCGACAGATCTTCAATTTATATATTGTCTCTACTGTGTACACTGCCCATATTCTGAATTAAAATTTTTCGACGAATCCACGATTTTTCTCTCATTTTTCATCATTAATTGCGTCACTTTTACCCTACCAGAAATCGTATTACAATTAATAAAAAATAGAGTTATTAACTGATATTCATATTTTGTCGTGTTTGACGTTATTCTTCACCTTATACGTATACCGCATCTTTTTAATCACGGATCTTATCCAAATACTAGAGTAGCTTTCCTAATGTAAAAATATGAAGAAAGCCTGGTTTAGACCGTAACGTTCCTTTTTATCAAAGTGCGCTACCAAATCAACTTTTCACAATATAATTTACTTAAACTTTGATCGCTTATAACTAATCACCCAGTAAATATATATAGCTATTACAGTTTGGTTTTAAAAGAAAACTCAGATCAAATAGATACACAACAAAATAAGCTTAAATCTTTCCATTTGACAAAAAGGTGTAAAGAAAATAACAACAAACAAAATTTTAGCCTATAAATGTAAGAAATTTTGTTTATCAATTGTTTATCAAATTCCTTACAATATTCTTTAATATTACACCAAATGAAATATATTTTATCTGAGTTTTCTTTTAAAAGTGGTATTTTTTGAAAATTTGGTTTGGTAATGCATAACTTTGGTGAAAAGGTGCGTTAGAGTCTAAAACTTTGGGTTTCTTCATATTTTTACATTAGAAAAGATATTCTAGAATTTAGATAGGACATGTGATCCGAGGGCCTTAGAGTAAGTTTGACTCAAACCCAAAACCTATAAACTAAAAAAACGAACCCAATCTGTAGGAATCTTAAAAGAGCGCTACGACTCAAAGTATTTGTAGAAATGTTGACTATTTATTACTTATTAAGAAAAATCACGTATAACTAATAATAGTGAACAAAATTTGGTCAGGAGAAACCAAAGATTAATAACAAATTGTTAAGAAAATTAGATATACTCAATATTTACCGACCGAGTCAAAAGAGATGAAAAAATTATTTTTTTTTCAATGTAAGATTTTGTATGATATTATAGGTGATTCTTAACATATACTTATGTGTCAATGAATACAAACTGAATTACATAATATATTTTACATTAGAATTTATTTTAACAATATATAATTTAAAACTATTACAAATTGTATCTACTAATATGATTTTCTAATAGTAATTTTTCCTACGATTATCAGTATTTATGAATTAAATGGTGAATCCACTGACTCACTTTTATTGTAATACTTGGAGCGACGCCTCTTTGACCCCTTACGTTCACGAGACCTGGTCAGTTGTACTTTAGGTGTATTGGCCCAGATCCTTAAATACAACGTTGATTTTGCTCGAGACTTCTTGACTTGTGGTATCTTAGTTCAACTATTTCATATACGGACTGAACAATCTAGACGATGTTGGAGTGGCCCTGAACGAGGCCGGAGAGCAAGTGCCCTATTTGTCGATACCTTGATAATCGACGCCTTCAAATCCCCTCTTATTTCTACTCCTTCTCTAATTAGTAACTTATTACCGTTACAACAAATAAAGGAAATTGTGGAAAATGAAGACATGATTGCCCTTCCTTTAACCTATTATCTATCACTGTATGAAATTTCAAACAAAAATAATGTTACGTTAAAAAATGACGTTGGAAGGAAATTTAACTCTTTGTCTGCTTCAATGTTGCAATTCTGGTAAATTTCCTTCCAATGCCATTTTTTAACGCAACGTTATTTTTGTTTGCACACAATGATAGACAATAGTTAAAGGAAGGGCAAATATGTCTTTATTTTACACAATTGGCTTCATTTATTTAACCAGACTAATTATTTCATCTCTATTGACTCGGTTGGTAAATATTGAATATATCATCCCCTTAAGTTAAAAATGTTAAATTAAAATGTAAATGTAAGTTTTAATTAATTAATACACAAAAGAATTTTTTATTATTTACATTTCATTAAAAATAAAACTTTAATATTAAATAATAAAATAATTTATTAGCAAAAGAAAAAAATATATTATTAATATTTAATCATGATGGTTGGTTAATAAGTCGATGGAGAGGACTTTGATCTACTTCGTCAACAAAGTTGTCGCCTACAACATAATATGTTATTTAAGCTCAACTAACTTGATGTTTTATGTTTATATATTTCACGTAAAGACATTAAAAATTTAAAATAAAAAAAAAATTTTGTCTCTTCCTAAATGGCACTTATTTTAAGTAATACCCATATACCACCTATAACTCCCATAAGAGAAGAATTTTCGTATATGCGATAAATACATAGTTATATATAGTAGTTAAGATATATTAATTTGCTGCAAACAGTCACTTCCCCAGTGCATAATGCATGGCCAAGTACAGGGTGTGATGAACTATAATCAAAAGGCATGTAAACTTGGCTAATCATTTTTGTTGAATTCCGTCTCAAATATCACATGTTTCATTGTTAATTATGATGAATTCAAAACTTTAATTTATTCTGTTTAATTTTAAGGGGTGTCGAACTTAATTTTTACCGACCACAATTGTAACTTATGAACAAACCAAGGTATTATGTTTGAATATTGTCTATCACTGAGCTATAAATTTCATAGGCAAATCTTGAAAATTTCCTCCAAATTCCATTTTTGACTGCTTTTATATTTTTGTATGAAACATGCCATACTGGTGCAAGTTAATACTGAAACGATGGGCAACAATGTCTTGGTTATTCATAATTTATCACGTTTATTTAACTGGAATAGTTATTTCGTCTCAAATTATTTGGTCGGTAACAATTTGTCATTACCATATTTCGTTTATAAATACTACCACACTTCGTCAAATAGTATCTAAATTAAAAAATATATTAGGCAATTGTGCGTAAAACATTAATTTGCTTAACTTTCCCTAATAATGACAAATACTACCAAACATTGCACAGCCATGCATACACTCCGAATTTGATACATTAGATAAGAGCTGGAGAAGTATTCATCCGCAACTTTACGTCGAATACTTCTTGAAAATGAAATTAAAATTTCGAAACGCAATTTTGGATGAATAATGGATAAGTAATAATATTTGCTTTTGTATTCGTATTACTTAATTTTGGAAAGAAAAACGCATATAGTTACTCATTTATTTATTATAATAATGTAAATATATTTTTAATGTAAATAAACTTTGTAAGTAAATTCAATATTTCAAAAATGATAAAAAATTAGCACATCATAGTTTTATTGATATTTGATCTGAAAATATAATTTACTATAATTTTCTACATCGTAAATTTATACTTTCGTTTTAATAATTTTTAGTGTAATTCTAAAAAAATAGGTAAAGAAAAGTGAATACTAAAATTAGTAAAAGGAAAAAGTACACAAAATCAATATATATTAAACATAAATATATAAAACTTAACACAGATTTAAAATGATTTTTGAGGCTCCACAACTGTTATTTTAAATTAATCTCTTTGACAATTGCACCAAGCCACTAGTTGATTTAAAAATAAGAAACAACAATCTACTGTGGGTTTTTTTTAAATTTAAATATAAACTATTTGTGTATGTATGTAAAAAACAGTACTTCGTCAGTCGGTAGATGACTTGGATAGTAACATAACAAGTTTGACATCCTCTTAAGCTCGGATAGTGTAATGAAGGAAGCCAGATGCCTCTGCGCCATTGCACATACTGAGTTACTGTATCAGATTTAGTAGCATGGATATCTAATTTTGGGAGAATGCTTCCTAACTACGGAGGATATAACGTTGGTCCACGCGGAAATCATACTCACCTTCCGGAGTACACCAGGACTTTGGAAAATAGGTCGACGATCTGAAGGGTGACATAATATCTTGGCTTCCTCTTCTCTTGAAAATAATAGTTAATAACAAGAAATAATAATAATAATAGTAATAGTAATACTAACCCTTAGTATTACTATTGTACCCCTTAGCAACCCCAAGTGTTGAATACATTTTCTTATAAATGAATCTGATATTGTTGTACTTTATCTCTAAAATATACAAATTGACATAATAATTAGAAAATAGTAATTTTGGGGGAAAATTATACAGTTTAAAATTTTTACTTTATAACAGTAAAGGATTAAAAACATTTTCATCAAAATGTGCAAGTATGCAAGACTGGGTATGTTCCGACCGCAAATTCAAAACTTATCCAAATTACAGAAATCTGCACCTTTTAACCCAAACATTATATCTAAAATATTGAATTAAAAATCTGAACAAAATTCATATGGATAGTTTAAAAAATAAGGAAGGGCCTGACGTTCTGATTTTTTAAAGAAAAAATTCTTTTTTAAATAATAATTAAGTAATCAATTTTTATTCGATAGTTAGTAGTGAAAAAAGCACACTCTTTAACCCAAACATCATAATAAAATTATGGATTCAAAAATCTGGAAAAATTTGGTTATATTATTTAAAATGTGCCGAAGGGCCTGACCTTCAAGGTTTTTTAAAATATTCATTCATTTGTTTATAAAAGAAAAATACTAATATAAATTTTTAAAGTGTAATATTTGCTTAATATCATGATAATAAACACAGTTGAACGATTTGTAAATGTATTTATAATTTTATTTGTAAATTATTCTTGTTTTGTCAACTTGTCTACTTACACATTTTTCTTACTTTTTCATTATACTATTCAATTATACTTTAATTCTCAATTTAATAGGAGCGGAGGAAACATAACATAAATCTGAATTTTTGTATATCGTACGTAACGCTGCAACATGGTCGCGTTATAATAAAGAGCACCAAAGTTTTAACGATTAAAAATTTATATTATATATTTAAATATTATTTACATAATTTAATTATATTCTAGCTCGGAAAATTTGTTTACTAAAATTTATTTCTTAAAGTTATTCGTGTACTTTTTTCTTTCTTCTCGAATACGAATTTTATATTTACAAAGTTTTTTCATCACTCGATCGCTTAGACTTGGGCTTGCTGCTTAAGAACTGCTTGAACGCACTTAGCCATTGTTGGCGAAGCTCGTGAAATCGAATCGGTCATGAAAAACTGATCCAAACTCTTTTGTTTTACGTCAATAGGTTCAGATGATAAAGGAACATTTGTAGCCTAAAAACAATAATTATATTTAGTCTATCGTGAACAATTTTTAGTAAGTGATTTATTCGTCTCGTACTTACTTCTGCTAACGCGTACAGTTGCGTTGTAAAATTAGCGGTTTCCAAATCTCCGTATCTCAATAAATGCGGTGCGATCTCCTCGAGCCTACTTCGCACTTCGGATAAATCATCGTACGGTAAACGGTATCCGGCAATCTATGTATGTATAAAATATTATTTTTTATAAATTTTAAATTGCAAAAACTATGGCATTTTTCAACGTGATCTATAAAAATTATGCAATTTCTTTTACCTCGGACAGTGCTCGAATGATTTTCCAATCTGGTCGAGCCAAACCAGGTGGTGTAATAGCCGCATTCGTTTGTTGCGATCTGCCTTCGGTGTTTACGTAGGTGCCACATTTTTCGGTATACGCTGCTCCAGGTAAAACGACATCAGCTATCGCTGCCCCAAGATCACCGTGGCTACCTAAAATTTATATTTTTGTAAATTTTGTCAAATTTGTTTTATTTAACGCAATGCGATAATCCTACAGGAATGTATCTTCATAAACTCGAAAATTGCAACTTAAAATGAAATTAAAAATCTGGAAAAATTCATACGTGATGCTTAAATGATGTAAAATAAGCTTTCAGAGCGACTTTGTCAAAATAATTAATTTTAAATTAATAAATAATAATAAATAATCACTCTACACCTAGGTATAAAAATCGTGATACACGACTACTCAAAAAGTCTGAATTACTTAAAAAAAATATTAAAAAAATTTGTAGATAATATTCAAATCCAATAAAATAGCGTCTACTTATTGTCAATAGAAAATTAACACGGAAACTAATTTTTATGTACCATATCCTTTAAATATAGAAATTTACCTATGTATATAATGTAAGACGTTCCAAAATCTTCTTTCTTAATTCGTGGATCATCTGCTCCAAGAAGGAAAAGAACTCGTGGTTCACTTTTCTTCAAGTCATCAAGCGAAGATGCATAACCAAGATCTAAAGCTGCGACTTGTGATGCGTTTGTATGAAGGATATTCATCACTTTCCAGTCTTTTGGAGCCTACGAAAAAAATTGTGATCGTATAATTGATTAATTCAATTATAATTTAAATTATAAAAATGTGATATAGTACTAACTTTTACACGACTCTCTATTGCTTTGCATAATGACTGAGTTTCCGCAAGAATTTTCGCTCCATCTGGTCGAGTCAGCTGTTCTGCACCAAGGATAACCAAAGGTTTCTTAGATTTTGACAAAATTTCCGAAAATTCGTTTGAGCCAGATTTTATTTGTGCAATTACATTAGCGCTTTGACCTAAATGCTAAATTATAATTTATATTAGAATGTACATTATTTTCAATTACTAATGTAAAGTTGTACATATTTCTTATTTATAGAAAATTATATACATGTTTTCTATATAACCAATATATATTGACAATATAATGAAAAATAAACTCTTCTACTAAACAGATTTTGTTAAGTTTCTATAAATCTGTTGGTTTGAACATCAATACTGAAAAAAGTAAAGAATAAAATTGCTACCTTGTATTCGTAAGTTGTATCAACCTTTGGTCCAATAAGACCAACAGCTTGTTCTCCATGTAAATATCCTTTCCTTATTCGAATGTTAACAATAGGAGCCTCGTATCTTGGATTTGTACCAATTAAAAGTACAACATCCGCTTCTTCAATATTTTTAATATTATTGTTCAGTAAATAATTACTTCGGAGATCAACGCCTGCACCCTCTTGTGGAAAATCTTGTTCGGTAGCTAAAAGTTCACTACCAAGACTATTAATCAAGTCTTTAGCAGCCACCAAAGCTTCTGCATCCACCATTTTACCAGCAATTACAGCACATTTATTTGGTGCAAGATCTTGTAGAGCCCTTGAAGCTGTAAAATAATGATAAACATAAGAGTATGCACTATTTTATTGTCAATATATAAATATATATTTTTAATGATATCATTTAATTTAAAATTTTCATAAAATCTGTATTACATTTTTAGTTTATTTTATTATAGTTTAGTTTAGTTTATTTATTTCCATGTATAGATAACGTACAGTTTATTTTATTATTTGTCTATAAATCTTTCAATAAATTTTTCCTTTAAACTTCATTTTTATATCAAGCCTTTTTGACAATACTAAAATTGTTAATATTTGTAACAAATGAAATTATTAATGTATTTTTAAAATAATAAATAATCCTATATAATCATATAATAATGTTTTTTTTATAACGTAATTCTATGTTTTTCAATATTATTCATGCTTAATTTTTAATATTTTTCTAAATCCTGTGCCACATTTTGTTCGTGACAAGTTTCAATTCTAATCTACAATGCCAATGTTTAGTTAACATATTCTAAATATATTTTTGATTTAATTTTATTCTTTACAAATATTGCAAATTATTATGTAATATTTTCTTTTTGTATTTTATTTAGATATGCATACCAGCAACAAGAGCATCTTCCCACTCAGTGTTTTGTAATTTGCCATCAATTTTCAACATAGGCGTTATTAATCTTTGTCTTTTAAGACCATCATAAGAAAATCGAGCCTTATCAGATAACCATTCTTCATTTACTTCCTATATAAAACAAAAATTAAATAATTTAATAACATGTATCTTTTTCTTTTACAATTTATAATATTTTTTACCATACCTCGTTGACTCGTGGAAGAACTCTTAAAACTTCTCCAGTTCTATGAGATACTACAATATTGCTACCAACAGCATCATGAACATCAATACTGTCAGTTCGATAATTTTCCCATGGCCGTGCAACAAAAGCATATGGTTTGCTTGTTAAAGCTCCAACAGGACATAGATCAATGATGTTCCCGGACACCTCTGACATAAACAATTTTTCAACATATGTACCCACCTAAAAATTGAAAGACACGTTTAAATGGAATATTGAGCTTGAAAATTAAATCATTTTTTATTTGACAGAATTATCTAACCTGCATATCATTTCCACGTCCAGTTGTACCAAGATCATCAACTCCAGCAATTTCAGATGCGAAACGAATGCACCTAGTACAATGAATGCATCTGGTCATGACAGTTTTAATAAGAGGTCCTATATCCTTATCTTCGACTGCTCTTTTTCCACTGAAATTAATATCGGTAAATCGACTTCTATCGTTACCAAAAGCCATACTTTGATCTTGTAAATCACATTCTCCACCCTGATCACAAATTGGACAATCTAAAGGATGATTAACTAATAAAAATTCCATTACACCTTCTCTAGCTTTGCGCGTTAAATCTGAATTAGTCTTGACTCTCCACCCTTTCATTACTGGCATAGCGCATGCTGCAACAGGCTAAGACACACATAAATAATAATTATACTCTTTATTAATATTATAACTCATTGTAAAAATATAACATTTATTGTACCTTAACTTGCTTCTCTATTTCTACTAGACACATTCTACAATTACCAGCAACAGCCAGACGTTCATGGTAACAAAATCTGGGAATCTCAACACCTGCTACTGCTGCAGCCTGTTTAACATCACAATTATAGATTTACATATATGTACATTACCCTAGAAATTCTGCATGAATAACCTGTTAAATGAAAATAACAAAATATTTGGAAATGATTTGTATTTAATTATCAGATTTTTTTTATTGTATTTTTTTATGTAAACAACATAAAATAATGTTATTAATTGTAATGTATATTTTATAATAAACATTAAATTATTAATGCATATTCTTGAAAGAAATTTGGTATTTATATTAAACAAAGTATTATTTTTTAACAATTAGACAAGAAAATATAATTGTAAATTAGTTTGACAATGTTTAACGGATACCCATCATCCGGTAAATGATCAGGTAATGCTTATGGTAAACCATTAGGTAATGATTATGTATTAACAAGAATTTAGAATTAAAAATATCATTTTTATAACATACAGTAAGTTGTCTTGTTATTCACTGTTTTATCAGTTATCACAATTCACGATAAGTTATGAAAACATCGCCAAACTAGTTTTTTATTTTTCTTTTATTCATCAGCATCAATGCTTTTTCTTTTTTCCCAAAATTTTCATTGTATAAATACTTGTTTAGTAACTAAAATTAAAATACTTTATTATAAGATCTTTAAATAAAAATCATTTGTTAATAAATAGAAATATAACTAGAAATTAATATAGGTATTGTAAAATAAATCATAGTTAATAATAGAATAGTAAAATTATAACTTGTGTTTCTCTTATATATATGTATATTTGCAAACTATAGTTATTGACGTCTAATTTTATAAAAGATATAGTATATGTATAATAAAAATATAATATTTGTCAAATTGAATTAAAAAAGTAAATGAAATTAAATAATTTGATGCACATAGATATTTAGGGTGACGGAAATTTCTTTACAATATTTATCAAAATTATATAATAATATAGTTTATTTAAATTTGCAAATCCTGATGTATGCATCAAATGTCAACTTAATGCACAGTAATAATGTACAAAATGTAACCGGATGGAAGAATTGATACCTTCAATACTGTTGTTCCTGGAGGAACGTGCACCGGTTTATCATCGATGAAAACTTCTATAAGGTCGGAAGCAGGTTGAGGTTGTTGATGTTTATATCCTGTAGCGTGAAACGAAGCTTCCCCATTTTTACCACTTAAAAGACGCGTTGTCCTCAATATCGGTAAGCGCAACATCTATAACAATATAGAATCTATATGTACGTCTATATATATATATATGTATATACGAGCATATTAAATGTACTTTGCTGTCAATAATGGTTGAAAAAACTGACTTTCTAAACATGCGACGATAGGCCAGCTGTAAATTTAATTAAGTTATGTAATAAATAAACATAATATGATTTATATATCCAATGGGATAACCTAGGAATCGTGAAAAAATGTTTTTTCTTCAAAATTTATAATAAACCAAAAAATGTGGAATGTAATACGTAACGATACCGTTATGACGTTGATGCGTTATTATTAAAGGTAATAATATTAAACAATTTTACCTTAATCTACTTCGTATTTTCTTTTTTTCTTTATGGTACAAGCTATATTGACTTATAGCTTAATAGTACTTCTGCTCGGAGAGTTTTTAGAGAGAAACCAGTACAAATCGAGAGTAACTAGATTCTAGTGATATCGATATTATCGACCCTAGGTGCGGTGTGCGCTGGCCGCTGATCGAGTATGTTTTGTACTTTTAGTTCGAAATTTTCTTTTTGTCATATTAAACGTACAAAGAGAGTTTATTGAATTCAGTATTTAAATTAAATATCGACTCGGATACCCACATTTTAAGAAAAAATGCAAATGTTTGACGGTTTATACGATAATTTGATTTTTATCTTTTTTCGTGATGCAGGCATATTGCATATCGCATACGTATTTCATTGTTACCGACTGAGCAAAATAAATAAATTTTCACGTTCATTCAACAAAAAAAATCTAATACTTTACGAAAAATCTAAATGAGCATTAGAGATAATAATTTATTGAATAATACGAAATACTGTGAAATTTCTAATTAATAAATAGAAGACACCTTCGAAAAAGTAAAAATAAATCATAAAAATAATTCGAAAAATAAATCACTTTTATTAAAAATGATTCATTTGAAATATATCCTTTAACATTTTTAAAAGAATCAATTGTTCGATTAACTTATATGTCATATAAAAATAGTATTAAGTTTCTGTAAGGGTATGTGACACCCAAATTGTAGAGACCTACCTAGAAAAACTCAAAAATTTTGAAACCTAATTATGAGAAAAATCTGAAAAAATGACAGATATTGTTCAAAACAAATAGAATAGCATTGTCAATTAGAAATACAAATTATCAATTACTTATATGACTATTTTTGTCGGTAAAATATACGTTTATAAAACAATGATTCATGGATGTCCAAAAATTTTTCCATAAAATGAATATCTCGATTAATAAAGAATAAATCATTTTTCTGGTTTTTAGGGTTCATATTCCGTTAAATAAATGTACTTAAATGGCATACACCACACTGGGTTGATAACCCAATTAGATATTACTACCTTAAATTTGTTTAAAATACAACAGATATATTGTCGTTCAACCTGAAAAAATGCATTCAACTTTTCTAATAAAAATAATATAAATTATTCAACAACGAAACGTTGAGGCCAATACAAAAAAGGAATAAAATCTGATACATTATAGAACTTACGAATAAAATAAAATATAACAATGTTTGTTAAAGAAGACAGTGCAGTTATGTATACTTAATGTAATATGTTTTTTTTCAAGTACGAATGGCTCATGTCCGTTAACTTATTAGTTTGATTGTTTTAAACATTTGAACCTACAGTGAGAAAAATGTTGAATCTTCTTTTCAATTTGAATTTTATTATTGTTCTAAAGTGTAGTAAAACTTGAGAGTGTGAAGATAAAAAATAATGGTGCAGTCGAAAAAAAGGCGGTAAAATTTGAGAGGAAGGAAAATGTACTATCGGTTGATAAGGCGCGCGAACGTAACTCTAGCGGGGTCTACCTTACTCACTCAAAGTAACCGAGTGTACAAAGCAGAAAGCAAAGGACAGGCATATCGCGAATCAGAGCTTTCTCCGTCTGTCTCCGTCTATCGCGCGAGATATCAAGGGAGCCGCGCGAACGGCGAGCGGCGAGTCACACCAGATGTCAATAATAACGAATACTCTCGCAGACGATACAACAACAACCGAACAAAAAGAAAACGAGGAAAAAAATGTTGATTTCGTAAAGTGAGCATGTGTAGACGTTAAACAAAAAAGCTAGACAGGGGGTATGAGAGAGAAATAGAGAGAGAGAGAGAGAGGGAGAGAGAGGGAGAGAGACGTAGTACAACAACTGCGAAAGGGATAAAATTAATAAAGAATATTTTGGTCGAAGGGAAGAGAGGAAAAAGAGAGGAAAGATAAGAGTAAATGTCGCGGGCGTGCAGCGGTAGTGCGTCGGTGTTGGTGTAGGGAGGCTCGGTGACTCGGTGGAAACCTAACCTCGCGGGAGCTGCACGAGCGCGAGAAGATATGGTGTGCCGTACCCCGGGCTCGAAGATCCGAGGGTTTCGAGCCGAGTCGGTGCCACGGGCGGAACTCTCGTCCGGTGTGCGCGTGTGCCGCTCGTGACATTCCGTGTCCTCCACACCTCGTCCTCCTGGTCCTCGTGGTCCTCCTGGTGCCGCGAGACCCGGCGTTTACCCCGAGCGTCCCGCACTCCCACCTACCTCGGCCGTCGAGAGGCAAGGTACTACCTAGGCATCGTCCTCCGACCACCGGACACACCGGATGGACACGCTTACCCCCCACGCACGCGGATTCCTTAAATTTCCTTGCTGCTTTGTTCGAGGACTTGTACCGTCATAGGGATTTTACGAACTCGAGACTCGAGAGTGCCCCCCGTGTACCTCCCGTGACTCTCTCTCTCTATCTCCGCGTCTGTGTCTGTGTCTGTGTCTGTGTCTCTATCTGTGTCTGTCCGTGGACTGTGGACCGCGCGTGTACCACCGTCAGGCGTCACCGAGCAGCAACACCTGTTGTGACTCTGCTCCGACGCTCCTCGTAGTATTCAACGGGGGACCAAAGGGATCGCCAACGACATTTCCCAACGAGGATGAACGGGTGAGTATCCGACCCCCGGGTGAGGTCTTTCCCTTCCCTTCCCTTTCCTTCCCTACCCCACATCCATTTATCCATCTTTCCTTATCTTTGTTTACCTTCGCCCACATAAATCTATATATTATACACATAACCCAGCGAGGCCGAGGAGCGTGCGTGGGTCGGCGAACGGGCGAATCCACCTACACGTCTAACGCGCGACTCACGCACGCACGTCGCACGCACAGGCACACGTTTCATGTGACTTTTCGGTTTCCTCGGCTCCTCGCTCGGTGAATTACCGACCGCGTGACGTAGATCGACGCACCGCGGAAGACAAGGGAAGCGCCACGTACGTGCCACCGTGCCACCGTGCCACCGTGCCATATACACCAAAGACAACAACGTCTATTTATTTTCCCATTTTTTTATTCTCCCATCGAGACGTAAGCAACCCTTCGTCCGCCTGTGCGGATGGCACGCAACATACCCGTCCTAATATTAGAATCCTTACACGAACTTTTCGAGTCGAGAATCAAGTATATAGCGTAAGCCTCCGCGAGCAATTCCGCGTATAAACCTACTAAACTATGTGCAGTTATTAAACATTTTGCCATCGTTCAGCTCGTCTCTACGCACCAGTTCGTTCAACGTTAACTGAATAAAACACGCAACAATTCCTCTACCCGGAAAATAACATTTTTATTTATTTAATTAAAATTGAATAATCTTTCATTGGGAGTAAATTAATATAATTTATTGAAATTATATACGAACAACCTTTTCTTTCTTTTGCATAAAACGAAACCGCGCACAATATTTACGTCCAAACTTATTTATATATCTTAATTCTCTTCCTTCTTAGAGACATAAAATTTTCACTGACCGTACTATTCTACAAAAAATCGGAAGAATAAATAAAGGACACTTTATTAATTTAGCTTGCATTTTTACGAAAATTATTCACAGATTTCTATTTATATTTTAACCAGATTATATTCTAGTCTTGAAAAGGGACGGGGTCATAAGGTGATTGAAACGCCAATTTGATAAGTTTTTTTGTGCAATTATTGTTAATTTTTAATAACACATTTTTTCCATATATTTCGATAAAATATACAATTAAGTTTCGAATTTCAAACTGTTTTTTTAACTTGCAAACGCGTAAATGAAACAAAATTTTGAATTAGATTACCTATTATTTTTAACACTTACGCAATTTTTCTTAAGAATATTACACGATGAACGGTCGTACAATTTTTTACGTCAAGATATGCAAAAGTTTTAAAAAATATCAAGTACTTTTATTAACACCGACCTTTTTTTAAAATTTACACTGTAATTTAACGCGCATGGTATTTCAAATTTCGACTATTTGTACAATACGAAATTTGAATATTTGTGTGCAAATAGAAGAATTTTTGGAAGTTTCGCTCTTCGACGATTTAAAAAGGGATGTCAAAACAAAATAAAAAATTTTAATTTCCCGCGCTTAAAATTTTTGTATATTC
Source organism: Theocolax elegans (assembly GCA_026168455.1). NCBI lineage: Eukaryota > Metazoa > Arthropoda > Insecta > Hymenoptera > Cerocephalidae > Theocolax > Theocolax elegans. The sequence goes on along the minus strand of CM047428.1, from coordinate 86,026,998 downwards.
TATTATTGTAAAAAGGAAATATGTCAATTGTAAAAAAAAATGAAGACACTTCCTTATTTAGTGGCGTAATCCATGACGTTTACAAATTTTAATTAATTATACCTATTAAGGATTACAAACATAATTAATTTAAACTAACAGAGCGAACGAAAAAATTTAAATAATTTAATAGCCTTGACATCCCTTTAAAACAATTGAGAATAAATTAATTAAGTAATAAATAAGTCTAGAATTATTTATATGAGAATGTATACATCAGAGAATAATATATGATTATATTATTATAATTAAATTCGAATAGATTTACGAGAGACATATATAATAATTAAAATTATCGGGTCTACTCTTTTTTTTCAAACATCCTTGCCACTTTCGTTGTTTCGAATTCCCCAATTAGCATAAATTTGCAGGAAACAACTTTCGTTTCATAACTATCGATTAAATTTGCATTTAATACACAAATAGGATTATTATCATCTTATAAAAGTGTATAAATTTTTGAACTATTATTTTGAATACAGCACCGTTTCTTAAATTTGTGAAATTCGTTGGAAAGTTGCTGGGTTTGCGTAAAGGTGGCGCCATACATCGCTCTGATTCGTTCTACTGCAACATTTCGCATAATAAGAAAATTACTTATTATTATATATGTACACACACACCCGCTGTTACCCGAGTCGCTTAAACACATGTCTTTCAATTGTAATTTGTGTATTTCGAACGGTACACTCAAAATTCTACAGTATAAAACTTTACGCTAGAAAGTGTGATTACATTTCCATGCGAATTCGATTATTTTGTTGTATATAGATGTTTTAATCGACGCTATAGCCCTTTCGTGTTTTGAGGTTAAAAATACCTTGTTTATACTTTTTACGCTTTTCACGATCGAATTGTTTAATTTTTTTCAAAAGTTTAATCATTTTATTTTATAACATTTGATTTTTTGTACATGTACCGTTATTTACACTATTAAAATATCTGCTCCATTACAATTTTAGATTTTACAAATAGGTACGTAATAGATATACTCATAATTTACACTTTTCGTTAAGTGTAATGTTGTCGATTTACACATTCGAGCGTTAGTTTTTGAACTTTAGGGCTTACAACTTACTGTTGATTTACATTCATCCCTTACACGTATGTAATACAATTTTTCTATTTCGAAACCACACTTACAATTTTGTACATAAAAAAAAAATTTAGTGACAAATTTTCATTTGGTGTCGAATTAAAATTTCATTAAACTTAACCATTTGAAACATAGTGATAAATATACTTACCATTTTATAATATTTTTTTTATCATTTAGTTTTAATTAAACCTATTTAGATCTGGGTTTTTTTATCAAAATATCAGAAAAAATTATAAATATTATTGTGTATAAATCATTTTTAATTAATAAAATGTAAAAAATAACCTTAAGCGTATCAATATTTTTTCTTCAAAATAAACATCATAAGTCAAATTCAAAATGGTAGTTTGATTTCTTACAATTTTGAATATATTGGTTTAATATATATAATTTTTAATAAATAATAATCTGCATTTACGATTCGTGTAAAAATCATTGTGATTATTTATTTTTAATTTTTGTCTTTTTCTTTGTATTGTTAATAAATAGAAAAAGGACACATCTCCAATGTAGCGCGATCTATGTACACTTGACAAATGAAAAAAGTTTTGCCAGTGCAAAATTGTTGAAAAGCAATTCGTGCGAATAAACTGAATCATGACGTTAAGTGACTATGGAATAGCGAAAGATGATAAAAGCTAGTCGATCGTTAAAAAAAAGCAATAAAACTTGTGAGAGGTTTTAAAAGTTTTTGAAATTTGTAAATATTTACTGAAATTCACACGAAAAAATGAAGTGTAAACATTACTGAAGTTACTCTGATGATTTTTTTTCTAAGGGGCAAATCAAGAAGTGGCTTGAATTCTTTATGTAATTTATACGATGTAATTTTAGTAAAATTTGCAATATTTAATAAAAGTCGTGAAATTAAATAATAAATATTAGGAAAAAACTAAAATACTTTCATTAGCCGTTAGACAGTTGGGACGCCACTCTATTGATTATTTGTAATTATAATTTATATATTAATGTGTTATATTACGAGAGAATGAGGAATGGAATTCTTGATTAATAAATTCAAAGTTAATTGAAAAATAGTATTTAAAACATTACAGGTCATGTAATTGCTAAAGTAGTTGTTACTCAAGTGATTAAGGACTTTTTACTTGAGTACTCTCGACTGAGCTTTCGAGTTTATTCAAGTCAATTTATCTCAAGTCTTGAGTCATTTTTACCTCAGTATCTTTTCCATACACTTGAAAAATGTGTTAAATGTATCAAATATATGTTTCGTTTAATGCAAGATTTAAAAAATACTTAAAAATTACTGTTTATATGCACTTGAATAGTTTTATAAAAATTATATGATTTTTTTTATACTAAATTAAAAGACCCAATACTTGGATAGATTTTAAGCATTTTTATGAATAACAGGTATTTTCAAACCAGAAAGTCGAAATTTCAATAGTTTTGGAACTAATTATTGATTTAGGCATATAATATATTTATTATTGCTAAAGTAGATATATTTACAATCGAAATCGCATTAAATAAGAAAGTTCAAGTTGTAAATTTGATGTACAAGACTGCAGTAGTTGAGCACCGCGAGTACTTGGAGCCAATACTTGAACTATGTTGTAACACGCGTCCAAGTATAGCCTAATGGTATTAAAGAGGCCAGGTTCACTTGGTCAAACATATTCGTAAAATTCCGTGTCAAACGTTACCTTGAAATGATACATGTTGTCTATGACTAACAGAAAAATTAAATTAACATGTAGCTTTCGTGGATAAACAAGTTGAATACATTGACATTATTGTCATATTTATCACATGCAAGCATATCACATTCTCCGTGTATTGGGAGTTCCCGACGTAATTGTCTTTTTAAAATAAAAATATACATTAAAATGAAAAGAAATAAAATGTTAAATAAAATCTAATGTTTAATTAATAAAATAAAAAAATAAAATAAGCAAAATGAAAGTTTTAAGACCACGTGCATGATCGAAAATGATTAGTTAAAGGATAGGGACACAGGATGAGCAAAAAGCCTAAAGTTCACGAATCACGGATGTTTGGCCAAATTAATATTTTTTCGTCCTTCCGCTGCAAAATGCTATTCTGTGCAGGACGCAAAATGATGTATTCTCGGCCTCTATACAGGTCGCAAAATGTCAGGATCAACTTTGCTTTCTTGGTGTATAATATACTATTATTCATTTGTTTAAAAAGAAATAAAAAAGATTTTGAAAAGGTAAGCTAACGTTGTGATATTTTTGTTTTTGCCCTCTTCTTTTATAAGTGTTCGTTTTTCTTTCATTACTTGTTAAGACTCGATGTTGATAAGTTGTTTAAATAAAAAGTAAAAGAAGAACTAGAGGAGTCCATAATGTTAGATTCCCAAAACCACCATCACTTCATATGCGGGAGTCATTGGCTTTGCAGTCAGGTGGACCTACCTAATATTCGACAAAACAATAACGCTATTAAATCTTAAAATTGTAGTTAAGCACCATAGTTATTGCCATAAGAATTATTTACAAATTATTTAACTGACGAAAAGTGAAAAGCACAACTTACTATTTGACTCAAATTCTTTGCACCTACTCGTACTAGTCATTTTCCGTTGAAAATACAGACTCGTCGATTAACCAAGTAGTACGTAAATAATGCTTATACCAAATGCTATATGGCGCTCAGCTACCAGTTCACCTGACGTGAACTCTATTTTTTTCTAATTATCCAAAGTTATTGTCGAATATTAGGTCATTTATTTGCAAATAAAAAAAACCTTTCTCCGAGTACGTGATCGTTGCTCCAAATTGGGTATAATCATGGAATCAAAAATTGACCATAAAATTATTATAAACTCATCAGTCTACTGTTTGTATTGTATATTGTATGTAATAGTACATTGTTACTAATAATCACGAGGACTGTAACACTATCACTGCACACATCTATGCGCAGTGATGTTCAGATTATGCGCATTAGTCTCCTTAACATAATAAATACGAGCGATTCTAACCGATCAACCGTAACCACGAGCACCTACGATCGATCGATTATATACTTTGAATTAAAGAGGTGTGGCTACCACTCTGCCCATAAATATTCAAATATTTGTTAATAATATTGTTATGTTTAGCTTACAACAATTTCTCTTGTATATACCTATATTGCAATCACTGATTGTGATTTATATCTAAAAAAATTGTTCCAATACCTAGTACGAAAATAGAATGTCAAAAAAATATCTTATTATTAAAAGTATGCTCGATTGGTCGTAACGATGCTTCGTGCTTATTATCATTTGCTCGTAATTGCGCACATAGTTCCGGTTGATTAGTCGTAACTGAGCATGGTTGCGATTATTTGAGCACAGCTGCTGCGCATGGTATCGATAGTTTATTACAAACAAATAAATGAACAACAAAAAGTAAAATGAGTCTAGCATTCATAGTAAATAACATTTTTCTACATAATTACGTATTTATTATTTAAATGCGTAGGACCGTTCATTCAAGACAACCTCAAAATCTTAACTTAATCGCTTCCTTGACCACCTACCTTGTAAGTGACTAATCGTGCTCTCGTGGTACTATAAAATTTATACGCATCAAAAGTAAAAAGTGCATACTGAATTTCAATAGAATTTTTATAATTACTTATTACGAATATTATTAATTAGAAAATTCGATACGCCTAAGCATAAAATAATGTTGCATCTACTTTCTGAAAAAGTAACAGAGATATTTGCATTGTCCCAATGATTTTCACAGTAATTTATTGGAGAAAATGTTCTCTGTGTAATTATTAAAACGTACTGGAAATAACGTCAGTCAATATCGTGGATTGTACATGCTACTCCGATAAACATTGTTTAAGAACGAAAAGTTGTTGAAATCAATGGATCTATCTTACAGAGGACTAACAATGTACAAATGGATCTTTTTATTGAACATTCGATGCGCACAAATAACAGTCTGATGATCCCTTATTGTTTGCGAATCCCAAGCGATAAGAGAGTGAGAGAGTTCCGTTTATGTCTGGTTCGTGTGCATCTCTATATACCCGACAACAAAGTTTCGACTTATCACGCTCGTCGCATTCGAGTAGTCGATTGCTAAAATTGTAAAATTTATATCTATCGTGTAAAATCGATTTTTCGACTTTCCAAAACTTTTCAAATATTCATGTTGTTATCCACATTCCACCCTTACTTTAGGAAAGCAAATATTTTCATACCTCCACCAAATAGAGATGGGGACATTTTTACCTTTTTAAAGTGTAGTGTTCAATTTTTTTAAGTAAAATACAAATAATTATATAAATGGGTATTTTTATACTTTAATCACCGAAATGTTAAAATTATTGCAATGCATGCAAAAAATAAAAATTATAAAAACAACTGTTAAATAGAGTGAATATTTACTCATATTTAATTTATATTTCAAAGTTACTATTTCATGATAGATCTACTTTTGAAATTTGTAAACTACAAAGTTGGCACTTTAGTAAATTAAAATATATTTGTAAAAACATTGACACAAAAAATAAAATTCAAAGTTTTTATTTTAGAAAAGTAAAACATTTAAAAAGGAAACAATGAAGATTTTTATTTTTATAAAATTGTAACTTCGAATTCTATACTTACAAAAGTAGATAGAAAGAGTAAACATTGAGTTTTTCAAATATTTTATGCAATATTAATATTTGTATAGTGAAAGTATAGAAATACTATTATTTCAATATATTTTATTTTCGTAAAGTTATATATTATTAATAAATTTACACATTTAAAATACAATATGGCAAGTTTCTTCAAGATTTAAAATGGATTCAAATGATAAATGTATAAGTATCAATTTGTTTACTTGTGACAAATAACAGTTGCAATAACAATAATTACAGGTTAAGATATCACGCAAGTAAACTATATAAAAATATGATGAAATCTGTAAGAATGTATATAATTGGTACAATATCACCCCTATATGCGCTCGACGATATAGTCGAGATTTTTTTTTCCTATAGTTTATAAACCCGTATGTGTGTTCTCCGGTTTTTTTTGTCCAACTATTTTTCATCCTGACTGGATAAGCTTTACGATATTAAATGCACGAGAGAAAATAGAAACAACCCACTTAATTGAACTCTGCACTGCGGGTTGGTTTTAATAATATTTAGTTTTAGAATACCTACTACCAGACGTAGGCTTTATCTTTCCCCGGATTAAAAATATACTCTTAAAATCTTTAGCTTTTTCAATTATAAAATTATTATTGTATTTTATATGAGAAAAATTAAGTGATATATCTGATAGAATAGTGATTTTTTTCGCTTGATACATTTTTTAAAACATCAAAATAATCAAATCTACTACATGTAAATTAAAAAAAATATATGTGAGGATATTTTACACTCTTTATATTTCCATCTATGTCATTTACAGTCTAATAAGAAGTAGTGTTTTTACAAAAATAGATAAATTTAATTTTGTATTAAAATGTAAGTAAAATTAAAAGAACATTTCTAGGGTTAAAGTTTTAAAGTTTCTAAAACTATTCTGTACTACTATTCTTCCAGGTTTTTAATAGTTTATATCGATAAAAAAATCAACAATATTATTTTAGAATTTTGAAAAAATTTAAATTTATTTTCGCTTTTAATAGTATTTTAATATAATATAAAAATGATGTGTAGCATACTTTAGACTTTAAACGTGTTTTTCTCGAAACAACAAATTTCCAAGTTCATTCAACCAATATTTTCAGCAATTTTTCTCCGATTTACTTGAAATTTGTATGATATATTAATAAATTGGTATTACTAATTTTTAAGTGATATTTTTTGTTTTTCCAAATTAAAAAAAATACTATAGTTTTACAAAAATTAGAAGTTTTACGTATCGTTGCAACCGTTACCATACTGGGTCAAAATTTGTTTATTCGTGATTCTACTTTTAAAATTGCAGAAGTTATCGGTTCAGCCATGAAACTAAGCTAGGCATCCATGAAAAAAAACGACGCCTCGGGAATATTTGAGGGGGGCGGCTATTTTGCTTTAAATATTTGTTAAAAACTATATAAATATTATCTAACACATATATAATAAACACCTTTTCACCGGAATTTAATACGCTGTTTAGTGCCTTTGAAATACATTTTCAAAGTTTGCTATACAAATTATAGAATACAGATGTACAAGAAAAACAGAAATTAATTGTATGCTAAATTGATTATTGAGAAGCACCGTATACCATAAATTAATAAAAATATACCATAAATTATTAATAAAAATAGGTAGCCAATATTATTTCCTAAATAATTAGTTTTTTATTAACATCTATAATTAAGTCATGTTTAAAAAAAATTTCTTAAGTTTGTTATATTTTTTGATGAGGATAAAAAATCGGAATCCCTATTTATTTTTTAATTAACAATAAGTGAACTTTTTGCAAAATATCTCTTTGTGAAGCTCTTCTACGTGCTTTTTAATTTAAAAATTTGTTATCAGAAATGAATCGAGGCTTTCACGCAGCCTCAAGAATCAGTTTCACACCAAAGTATTACCGACGAAAAGTGATTATTAATTAATTTAAAATAAATTATTTCAAAAAATCATTCTGTCAGTTTCTTCTATGTTCCTCAAACGTTACGTATGAATTTTTCATATTTTTATTTCCATATTTACAGAAAATTTTTGGGTTTTTAAAAGTAGACCCTGCAATTTGGCTATCACATCTTCTTAACCTATTGCATTTCAATCGCATAAATTTAAACACTTTTGGACTCGTGTGGCGATCGCCCAATGCAACTGTGCAACGAATTATTCTCAATGCTAGATTTGTTGTCCACCTGAAAATTAATACATTTTTGTTTTGAACTTTATTTACTTACGAGTTGACTGTATCTTCGACGAGTAAGTATAAGACGTGAAACGATTGCTTGACGTGTACTAAAGTGGAGAGTACTTGACTTCCGGGAAACGTATTTTTTTTATAATTTCGGGATCTTCTCTAATAGGTCCTAGGGATATGAAGGTATTCGACCTGTTCGAACAACACCTAATGAAAATTTAAATATACGTGTAGTTCACTTTTATAAAATATTGAACAAAAATATAGTATGTTTTATTTTAAATAAATGTAGCAGTTACCCTTATTGTTGGCTCGGTAACAATAAGATATTTCATTTCAAGGTATACATCGACGGTGCTTATGAAAAAATATTTAGGAACTTCATTGTCAAAAAACATGGTAGGAATGTCAATTTCCGAGCTAAACAGTAAAAAATAATCAGCATCTATAATCAAACTTTTTACAAAATAAGCCCATAATCTTAAAAAACATTTTTATTAATATATGAGCTTGCCGCATACAGCAAACCTAAAAGTTCGGAATATACAACTAATGTATTATATCTTTAACAATCTTTAATTCAAACTCAATACGTATTTATATTCTGAGAATAGCTTAAAATGTGTGATCAATGAACGCATCACATTAAAACACTCTTTGTCACTTACCTAAGGGTATACGAATATCCACTACTAGAGGGTAACAGTGAAACAATTATATCCGTAGCACTTTATTAATTTTTACAACAAGAAGAACCAATATCATGAAACTTGATGTTCGATTTTATAAAACAGTTAAAACGTGGAAGCGCGCGCGTTATTTGTACGGTGTGGTATAACTTCCGATATTATTGTTATCGATTCGTTAATCCAGAAACTGGGAGATCAACAACCATCGTAATTTAACCAGAATCAGAACAAACAAGAATCTGTGGTACATTAAAACTGGATCTAACTGTTCTCTTTTATTCTCGTTTACCATTGTAACCGCATCTCGGATTAACGCATGCATTTTTTATTTTGTGGTTGAAGTTTCTGAGCTCTTGATTCACTACCTTTTCGTTAAATTCAACGCGTACAATAATACATTCTATATAAAACATATTTATTTATACGTTTCTTTTCAACTACTGTGAACTGGGCAGGTAAACGAGTATTGCTCGTTTGCACTTGTCAGGATTATGGATTTACGTGTATTATTATACGAAATTTGCTGTAACGCTCTTTCGGTTAAAAAAAAAGACAAATTATTTATCACCTAAAAATAAAATTTTATCCCGGTTAACCATAAACCGAGTGAGCAATTGTAAATTTATTTTCTGTACGAGAAAAAAGACCGTTTAATCTGTTATTTTTTTAAGGAGATGTCGGACTCAAAATTGATCATTTTTAATAGTTTTTTATAAACAAAAAAATGAATTTTAAAAAAAACCCTATCCATCAGGCTCTTAGGCATGTTTTTAACATTAAACCCAATTTTTTCAGATTTTTAAATCGATATTTTAATTACGACGTTTAGGTTGAATATTTATGCCTTTTTCATATTTTTAATTAAATATTTTAGATATAATTAGTGGGTTTAAAGGTGTAGATCCCTGGATCCGACATGCCCGCTAGAATACCGACCGAGCCAAAAAAGGTAATTGTTACATTTATTTAAAAAAATACGCACTTTTATGCAAAACCCGAATATAGTAGCACTGAATAATTAAATAAAAAGTCATTCTACAAAGTTCCAGGTCAATACAACAGACACCCTAAAAAATTTTTGCACCGGAGAATCACGGTCAGACCTACATTTTCGGTGCAGAAATTTTTTAGGATGTCTTTGTCATATTGACCTGAAACTTTGTAAAATTACTTATTATTTAATTATCTAGTGCAGTTCTGTATTCGAGTTTTGGTTAAAATTGCATACATTTTCTAAATAAATGTAATAATTATCTATTTGTGCTCAGTCGGTAATCCACCGGGTATGCCACCTCCTAAATGGCGTTAATTGTAAAAATAATTATTTAAATTAAGGAATCTATAAAGTTATTATTCTTAATAAAAATTTGGATATTTGTTAATTTTTTGAGGTTAAATTTTGTGCAATATCAATACTTAAAATTGTTTATTTTTTTGAGACGTCAGATTTTCTCATAAATGGCTATTTTTTTAAAAATTATATATTACTTATTAGTAAACTCTTGTTTAAATAAAATGTTTAACAATATATAAGAAATAAAAAATTAACTTTGAGCAAGGAATTGTTGGTAGTAGTTACATAATATAATATAAGTTTTAATTATAGTCATTATCTACCCTTATTTTTTAGAAAAAAAATCTAATTTATAGACTCGAGAAAATTATGTTAATTTCTGTATACTGAAACGGTCGTTTCTATTCCTTTTCGTACAAAAATTTCGTTCTATAATATATCTAACTAATAAAATAACATAATCATTCAAAATATGTATTTCCCGAGTATTTTTATATGGATCATTACGTAAATTCGAGTAAAAAATAAGGAATGACGAAATATTGTTCGAAGAAAGTATTTAAATTTATCGAATTAGACGTATGAAGGTATGTTGGATCTATTAATACAGGTAGAAAAATATCCAAGTTGACGCATTCAGTGATATTGTCGAACAATTTTTCGGGACAACGTAGGTACAATATTTCAAGAGTTTCTCGTGGACAAATACTGGTTTTCCCTTCGTCTTACGTACACATTCACACACCCACACTTACCCACACTCACACACACACACACCCACACATCAACGCCACGGCGACTCGGATGCTCTTTGAGGATTTATTATTTGTGAAGCGATTTGTCATTTGCACTATGCATCTCCGTATACACATACGTATATATTTATATATCTATATATATGTGTATATATGTGTATATATGTGTTTGGCGCGTATATGCCTTTCGGATCGTAAAATCACAGGGCAGATAGGTATACGTATAAATGTATATATATGTGTGTGTACGTATTGAAGGATCGGTGTATTTGATCGTGCATCTTTTCTTGTTGACGAAAAAGGAGGATTGATGCTGGAAACGGATGAAAAGCCGAAGCCAGCGGCACTGTAAAATTCGATCAAGAAATGCAGTGATAAGACTCGCATTTTTCAGCTATTTTCACACTCGTTTTTTCCTTTTATTACTCCGCTCTCTCTCTCTCTCTCTCTCTCTCTCTCTCTCTCTCTCTCTGTCTCCCACACTCTGTAAATTTTATGCATATTCCAACAAAGACGTATCAATAGTTATCTTTAGTTCAAAAGTTTCAATAAATTTCGCACATGCATTTTCAAGGGTATTGAACGGTAAACGCGATAATTTTAATTTACTACGCCGTATCATAATTACTCGAATCAATATAATTTATTTAATTTATTATTTATGTATCCAGTTATTTCTCTTAATAAAGTAGGTGTAACATTCTTTTGTCAGACATACACTTATTTCTACAGTACATATTGTATAAAATTTTTTGCCACGATTTAGTACCCTCAGCCCACGATCTCGAGACTACAGAGAAATATTAAAAGACTATTAAATAGTTAACCTTCTTATTCAAAAAGACAAAATTTTGTATCGAGTCACTCCAGAATAAGTATTATATTTCTAAATAATCCACGCAACAGCGTATACATACGCTCGCTACATACACGCTAAATACTCTTTTCGTCCCTTTTTGCTCTCTTTCTTATTTATGTGAAGATCCGTGGGAAATTAAATATTTAATCGCAATTTGGTGATGCCCCATCATTCTCTTCGTGATTTTTCTCTACTACTCGACATAGTTGTGCTGAATATCTCACACTAACCTTTCACGTAAATACTGAGGTATATCGTTCCGTCCCAGTCGTTTTTATATTACATCTACTGTTGAGGAATATGTGGAATTTAAAAATTTCTTTTCGAAATACAGAATAATTCAATCTTTATCGAGAAATATTAACGTTGCGACAAATAAGTAAACTTGACGAAAAACTATTGAAATCTATATAACGTCGTTTCGAGGTCGTTTTTACGAATTTATTAATATCAAATTTACGAAACATGCACTAACGGATGAAGAAAACTTAAAATAACAAAAAAATACCTACTTTTAAATAGAAAAATATGCCAATTTTCAATCTTAAAATATAATTATTTTGAATTTTCTACAATCATTGTGTTAAATAAGAAATTCTATCAATATTTAGTTTTAAAATTGCAATGTTCCCAGGCTTCGTTAAATCATGTATCGAATTTAAAAATATAATTTAGAAATTTCATTTAAGCCCCAGGGACTTTGCGATTGCACTATCTCATTAAGAGAGAATAGTTGGTTATTACTTATTTGATGACAAATGTATTATACATTGTAAAACTCAACATATAATTGTGCTTAGATATATATATAAGGAAATACAAAAATTATTTGCAACAGTACACAAAGATTTTAAGAAAAATAATAAAATAATCACAAAAATTTGACGAAACCATCATCAATAAGTAACTCACAGAATAAAAATGAAATGAATACGAAATGAACACGAGTATACATTATTAGTTAATACAAAAAGAATAAATAAATAAATAAAAGTTTATTATTTCGTTGTTTGCGATGATTAGGGAAAACGTCTGGGCGTCGTTTGCGAATAGGCTAGAAATAATCTCATAATACCGAAGTGAAATTCGCGGCTTTAATGTTTAATCGCATTTAAAGCCACGCACGAACCACCAGAACGATCAAGAGGATTTGATAGAAAATTGAACAAAAACCTTATATAGGAAGAAAATCATCAAAACCAATGGAAATGATCAAATCCACAAAAATGGTAATACCTGTAGACCAGGGAGAAAAGAAAAAGTCATTTGTGAAGTATTTTCTAAACGTATTAAAAACGATAATAATATTTTAAATGTGCAATATTTTAAAATTGTATACGTGTTTGTAAATTCTTTTGGTTTTAGTAAATTAAATCAAACTTAATCTAACTCATTTCAACATATTTTCTGCATCTCCTTTTTAGTGTAAATAAAAAACAAAAATAATATAAAGACAGAATCTATCCGTATATTTCATAAAATTTCAAGATTTTGTATTTTAACGATCATTCTTACTATTTAAAAATATAGATCGTTTATACATAAAAATATAATTTTCTTACCTAAAACTTATAACTAGTTTTAGAGTCATAAATTGGAGTAAAAAAATGTCCATTCATCATATTGTAATTAAACAATTTTTTCTTTTACCACTTACTATGAATATTACCACTTACTAGGAGAGGCCACGGCCTTCGGATCACGGATCTTAACCAAACTCTGGGATATGTTTTGTAATATAAAAATATGAAGAAATCCAAATTTTTACACCCTAACGCTGCGATTTATCAAAGTTATAGGCCACTAAAGCAAATTGTGAAGAAAAAGTACTTTCACTTTGATCGCTTATAACTCGGAAACAAATAGAGATAGATACTTGAATTAAAAACCCTAAGAAAGTTGAGATCAAGTAGACACGATTTAAAAAAAAGTAAGCTCAAATCGGTGAATTTACTTCAAAGTTATGGAGAAAATAAGAAATTGTAGAAATTTTAGCCAACAAATCAATGAATTTTTACTTGTAAATTTTGGCTAAAATTTCTACAATTTCTTATTTTCTCCATAACTTTGAAGCAAATTCACCGATTTGAGCTTACTTTTTTTTAAATCGTGTCTGCTTGATCTCCACTTACTTAGGGTTTTTAATTCAAGTATCTATCTCTATTTGTTTCCGAGTTAGGGTGTAAAAATTTGGATTTCTTCATATTTTTATATTACAAAACATATCCCAGAGTTTGGTTAAGATCCGTGATCCGAAGGCTGTGGCCTCTCCTAGTTAGATTCAATCACATAAAATCTGACTAGTTATGAGATTAAATAATTCAAGTGAAAAATATTGTGAAAGGTAGAAACCTTGTAGAGGACCAGTATAGGATGAGTCTAGAAAAATACTCTAGAAAAATAATAGAAAAAAGTACTTGTAGACTTAATATCAGACATTTTCTCAGATTTGTAAAAAATAAATTCTAAAAAATTAAGACGAGGGACCTGAGTTTTGGACCTTTGCTTCAGTTATTGTTCTTTTCGTGTCGTTATAATAAGTTTAGGGTAAATATGTAATAAACAACTTGAATTTCACATAATGTCATAAACAGGAAAATAGCTCAGTTTATTCTTCGGATTAATTTGCTTTTTAATATTTTGAATAATAATTTAAATTTTACAATTCTTGGAAGAGTGTGGTATGGATTGTAGAAAATTGAATAAATCAAAAATCTGGCATAGTATCGAATTCCAGACTTCTCAAAGAATTCATCTAGACTTATTTTTTTCAGACTAGTGGCAAACTGGTGTCATACTAATTTGTTGTTACTCGGGTCAATTATTGGAGTATTCTATCAAATATTTAAGAGTGATCAACAGTTTAAACGATAAAAAGTGATAGTTAAAATGAAAAGTTGTCTCTTCCGTTAGACGTGAAAATGTACTAAATCGAATTTAATGAGAAATAGATTGAGCTGATATCGGGAAAAGCAAATACAGAAACAACTGCAATGGTAAACGCTATTCCACGTCGAAACATTTACGACTCAGAAGGAGAAAAAGAAGAAGAAGAAGAAGATGGCGGCATCGATGCCCGGGTAAAATTAAACGACGTAATCATTAATCTAATGAATCGGCAAATACACCTCATATATACACCTCAAAGATCGCGAAACGCGAGGGTAATATGAGCTATCGAAATAGAACTTGACGTTAATCGCGTTTACTCAGGTGTGCAAATTTACGGATGGTTGACATAACTCCTGCTTCCTTCCTTCCTTCCTTCCTTCCTTCCTTCCTTCCTTCCTTCCATCCATCGCGAATCCTTCAAGAGGTCCACAAATCTATATAGCATTCATTACCGACGATGAATCTCGGTCTTGCATATTGCTCTTGTACAAATCGCGCGCAACGATTTCGGATTACTCTAATCGTGATACTTTTCGTGCGAAATCCCAATATGGGTTTACATCGGTTTAACAGTTTACCTTCAATGTTTATTAGACCTACAAGTGTAATTATACCCTTTTAATTTAATTTCACTACATTTTGACTGTTGGAGCCAATGTTTCTACCAGGGATGTATAAAGGGGGCAAACAGCTTTAGATTTTGCAAAAATCGAAAAATTTGTTTCCTTTAAATTCCGCTTTGAGATCATAAGACTCATATGGCAAAGTTTCACACGCGGGAGAATTGTTTAAGAACATAAATTTTAACTGCAGCGTTGTCTCTTTCATCGTTTCATGTCTCACGAAGAAAAATATTTAAACTTTTTTATACGTTCATCGAAAAATGTTATACGGTTTTTTATTGTATTGTCATATTGTGTAATATATTTTTACTTTTTATTAAAAGACCAGTTGTTAACTCTGAATATTTAAGCAATTATTATTAATTTTTTCTCTGTTTAATTATAAACAATACACACGAGGCTTCAAATCGTTTTGATTATTTTTGAGTTCATAGCTCCTCTCGACCAGAGTACATCACTCAATATCTGACACTTTATTAAACATAAGATAAACAAATATTATATTCTAAAAATAATTTAGCATTACACCTATACACATCTAATTTCCATCTTAAAAAAATTCCTATGTATTATGATCAAATTGTCAATTTAATTGGGCTATATAAAATTCTGGTCAAAAATTACATAACCTTCTCTACGTCAGCTTTTTATCCTCAACATTTAAACAATTCCTATTTATTTTTTTCTCTGCGTAGTATAGAAATTTCTTGTCAGCGGTAGCACAATGTAGTATCAAGAATGGTTTTTTGAAAACCAAATTGTAAAATAGATAAATTTTACGAAGTCTACACAAATGATTACGAAGTTTGCTTTATCCTATAAAATTTCAGAAATCGAAGTAAGTCAACCATCGTTGAATAATAAACCGAAAGGACTTGGAATAAATATTTTTTATATCCAAACCGCAGAATTGCGAGTAATATGCGGGACTAAATTTTCTTTCATTTATTGAGAAAAAAAAGAGAACCACGTAAAAATCAGTTTGTACTCGACGTAAAAGAATATTCATTTTATTCTCTTTAGATGGTCCAATCTTACGTCGTCCTGTTCCGAGTAAAGATGCCTTTTCATAAAAATGTTCAAATTACTGGCGCGTGTGCGCGCGCGCATACACACGTAAAACTGCAGCTACGTATAGAATTAGTAGAAACGCAATCCTTATTTTTTCCCTATAATTTATTTTCTTTCAACTCTATCGTCGAGATGGATTTACATTCGCTTACGAGTTAAACTTTGATCCTTAATATTCAATTTTTAATATTGACTGTAATATATTTTTTATTTACACCCGCGTCGTTAAAATTTCACCGGATAAGCGTCGTGGATATATACCTCAAGTTTTACGTAATAATAATCCTTCAAATAAAATGTCATGTTAAACTTGTAACTTTTTCTCATTTACTTTTATTCGTATTCCTCGATCAAATTTTTTTCACCTTTCTTAAAATAGTATAGTTTTTTTTCATTTTATACATTTCATTAGGTTAATAAAATACAAAGTATTGCAGCTGTCAAAACATCTGAGATGCATTGATAATGTGTATTAAAACCTTTTTAAATGTATTCGAAAAAAGTATTAAATGAATAGGTTTACCATATAGTAGCTATTCAAAAAAATATACAGTTTAGAAAAATTTTAATGCTCTAATTACAGTGTCAAAATTAGATAGTTTTATGTAAGTTGATTCGAATGATTCAGTTAGTCGTCAACCCGAACAACTAGGTCGATTCGAGTAAGGTTGATGACATAAGTATAGATCCTTTCGAGTAGCTCCAACTATTCGAATTACTCAATTTATCTCAATTACTCGACTCAACTGGTTATCCGATTCGAGATTGTTGAGACACCTTTTTGGCCGAGTAGGTTGAATCTTCGAGAATTCGCTTATCCCTAGTTCATGAAATTTCCCAAAATATTGACTTTTCATCGATTAAATCTATGAATGTTTTTGTTGAAACCAATAAAAGAAAATATGTACCGTATCCTAAGCAATTCCTGATCAGCACCCAATTGTTGATTATTTTGTTAATATAATTCATAAGGAAGCTAATTGTTCAATATTAAAATATTTGGACAACAATATATAGTAATGGATTAAGTTTAACCTTTAGAGGACGGGATGGCCCCTATACGGGCCATGTCCATGATCGACCCTTTACATGTGTTAGTTTTGAGATGTGAGACATTACAAAAACTTAAATTCTATAGAAAAGTGAGAGAAAACAGTAAACCCAAATCCCCGTCCTCTAAAGGTTAAAAGTGATCCGATGTTTTTAGACATTAATTTTATTGAAAAAAGAAGCTTTTTTGAACCAGAAAATTCTAAAAAAAAAATGTATAGCGATATAATATGGAAGATAATGTCAAGTTTTATATGTGCTAAGGGCTGATCAACTATTGAAGAAGAAAATTTAAGAAAATTTAAATATTTTGATGAAGTTTGACATTTCCTTAAAAGGTAATATCACTCTTATTTCTCCCGACCAAGGAAAAGAGGTGATACTACTAGGAAGCGCAAAATCAGCCACACATCGTCACGCGTAACTGTGAACCGTATCCTAATTATTTACGTTTTACATTGTAGTCTAGAAATTTGAAGAGGAATAGAAGGAACGATTTCACATATTTTTAATTTTAATGCAAAGAAAACAATGCTTTTTTTATATTTGTAATAAATTTCCCTAAGGATTAAACATTGACTATTTATCGGAGTGAGCTTTAGTCGTTTTAGTCACCAATAGCGAATGTAGTTTAGAACAACAAAAAAAAAGTAATGTTGCAAAGAATCTTGGAAAGAGGACTAAAGTTTGTTACTACTGATTATCATAAAAGTTCTCATTCCACGAATCTACATTATAGAATGTTGCTTATACAAATATATTGAATGCAATAAAATTGAAATTTCTTTAACGATTGCGTCTCTCTTTCTCACGTACAAACACAGTCAGAGTCAGACAGACAAACAGACAGTCATGCACAATAGCATCTATATAGATACTATCATTCTATTTCTACATCTATATCTCGTTAATAGTACTATTTTTTCTATTCGTACCGATAATTTATTTGTTTTTAACTAGTTTCTTTTCTTCTTTAATTTACAGAGAAACTCTGCACAGTGGGCATAAGGTACGAGCTCGATCACACTGCATATTATTTATTTCCGTTATCGATACTGCAAATTCTTCCTTTCTTTCTTCACTTATCTCTCTCTATATATATACATATATCTGTCCTTCCTTCTACTACTCAGGGTATGGTAAAGTAAAAATTATATTTTTTTGTCACATCTTGCGGTAATGTTAATCGTTATTTTTTACGAAATTAATTTATCTTAAATGTCTTAAAAAAACAAAATAAGTAAATAAATAAATTGTTACAGCTTAGCTTTATCATAACCATTTACATCTTTCACTTATTTCTATGTGTGTATCACGAACAATTCTTAACTATATTCACACTCGAT
The DNA here is from genome assembly GCA_026168455.1 of Theocolax elegans. Lineage (NCBI taxonomy): Eukaryota > Metazoa > Arthropoda > Insecta > Hymenoptera > Cerocephalidae > Theocolax > Theocolax elegans. Next base: position 86,008,476 of record CM047428.1, on the reverse strand, counting down.
ATGACAAATTTTTGTAGTTGCATATTTTTATATATTATATATTTTTACTTACATACATATATATATATAGAAATAATTATGTAGCTTTTAGTAAGTACATTTATAAGCATGCTTGTTTTTGCTCATTTTTATCTTTCAAATCCATCTATTACCAATTGTCATGATAATGCCAAATTTTAAGAATAATTTTTATTAATCCTAATGGATAATCGTACAGTTGTCAATAGATTTACGATAATTTTCGACAGATTATTCTTATTATCCTTAATTCTCATCCTCACATTTTTCTATCCAACTTTCTTTTTCATCCGGATGATAACCTATACCATCTTTCGTCTCTTCGACTTTCAACGCCTACCATTTCTACGAAATTCCTGATTATTGCACGTAAGTAAAAGAATGCTACATTTTTTTATTTTATTTTTGTAATCTCTATTTTATTATTCGAATAATAACTACAGAAAAATAAAATTAGTGAGTTCAATAAAATAAGTTAATGTATTAGATAATGTTGATATTCCATAATATACAAATTGTGAATCCAGTTGAATTGTATCAGAATTAATTTTAATATTATAAATTCAATATTGGACTTTAAAAGTTATATTAAACTTTTAATCATTGAATTTTTCTCATAGTGTTAATTCTCATTGTATCAGCTCGATTATATATGACTGCCTAGTGTACTGGTATATTGTAACATAATAACTTTGTAATTGGGTAGAAATTCCCGTATACATAAAATGAAATATTTTATTAGTCCGTCGTTAATGTAGGTCTAAAAAATACTTTGTATTTTTAATCGTGTTATATTTATTTCAGTTAAAATTTTTTTATTCTTAATTAATATTTTATGGTTTCAAACATATACATTTTTTTAAAACTATTCGATAGAATATTTTATTGAATTCACCAATTTTTCTTTCAGTGTACATAATAAGGAGCGATAAGTGTATGCAGAAGAAAAAATTTGAGTAAATTTATGAAAATTTAATATCTGCTTAGATAAATATTTATTTAAATCTGCTGAATAATTTATCGAATTATTAAAAATAAATATTTTAGTTAAAAAATGGCTATATACATAGTTTTTTTTTCTGTGTACACGTGTATTGGAAAAAATGATTGAAAGCTTTTTCAGTGTATCAACAAAACGATATGATAAAATGTATACTTGAAAAGTTTTATTTTCCAATCTATTCTTTGTTACTTCTTCGTTTCGTTTAATTTTCTAGGTACTCACCTACGTAGATGTATCAATTTATCTAAGATACTCATATTGCTTGGAAATTGGGTATGAAAAAAATAGTCTATTAATAGCTAGTCGTGAAATACTTTTTTTCATTGTGATATCTTTCATTTAATAGAATGAACAGAACCTCGAAATTATTTTAATTCTTGAAAATCTGAATTTTCTATCACATAAAAATCGGTTCCTTATTTATGTAAATCTCTCGTAAAATTTAGTGTTGTTTTCTGTTTCGTTTTAATCGTTAAAATCCACCTTTAGAATGTCCAGAAGTAGCTTGCAAATTGACAATTTGTGTTACAGAACAATTTATTTAATTCTAATAAATGGTCGAACACAGTGAGAAAAAACGTTTTGATCGCGTTAAAGCAATTGTCAACATTTTTTACCAACTGCTAATCGAAATGCCTGTTTAATTCTTAATAAATGGAATACTTTGCTACCAGAACAATAATAGAAAAAAACGTTAGTGCAAGTGCCGTTTACGTTACTTTTGCTAGTATAATAAGAATAAGAGGGACAAAATCGACCGTTGTACATAAAAATAAATTAAAGACAAAAATTATATAGGTACATACACTGGAAGATTATTTTGGTTCCTTATATCTCGTAAATTCGCAAGTGTTCGATAGAGTTGGTTTAAGCCTGCATTAAAAGCAACACACCCCTTTTGAATTTCTGATAAAGGTATACATAACGGATATGCATATGGTTATCCGTTCTTGGTGAATCTTGCACCTGGGAAAAGATCTGAAATTCAAATCGAAATGCTCTTATGGCTAGGGCCGCCGACAGGTGATGTCCAGACTATACGTGTATACACACCAGATTTGGTAGTACTTCCCTTCCCTTACGGAAAAGGATAGAAATTTCTATCAAATGTATGCAGAACTACGTGATACCACTGACCACGTTATCCCGAAACGGGTAAATCCAAAGGAAATATGATAAACGGGGGATGTATGGGGAAAACTTTTAAGACTTCAACTTTATGTACCGCTGGATTCGGGTGATCTAGATCTTTTACTTTTTTTTTTGATGCGTATATACAAACGTACGCATCGATCACCGTTACGTGATACATCACTTGTGCAATACTATTTATTTATTTATTCCAGAATTACATATCATAACATTTGAAAAAATCGATACACGGAAAGATATTATTAGATAATAATCTACTATTACGATTCAAATCTGCTGAGGAAAGTGAAATTTCCTGTGTGCAGGTCGCAGGTAATAAAATTTAACCTAAACCCTAAAGTTATATTCGTTAATTTTATTCTCCATTGTAAATTATATTAAGGTACCGATATTGAAAATAATAATAAATAAACAACAACATATTTATTCGAGTAGTTGCACAACTATTATTATGTTCAATATCTATATCTTAATATAGTAAAGTTAAATGTCGGTTAGTTTTACTGAGAATACCTCAGCATAAACTTCCAACCACCCGATGTTATTACAAAAAAAATAAAAAAAAATAATGTAAAAATATGATTTATTTATATGAGGATAACATAAAATACATGTCGGGTTCCATACTTGCTCTTGCCGTCCTGCGTATAAAAACACTCACACCCTAGTAGAAATCAAATTCCATTATATACGTAATAAATAGATATTCTAAATAGAATGGTCGAAAAATGGGTGAAAAATAGGCGAAAAATGTGCCCATTTTTATCCTTCCGGTTCAACGTTTTTTCTCTCAATTGTTAACCAATAATAAACTAAAATATAATTTACATTCTGTTTTGAGCTAATTTTTAGTTTATAAACATAGATCAAATTTGAGTCTAGTTATGTGGTATTAAATGTCTATTAAAAATGGACAAGTGAAAAATCTAATAAAATCGCATTTATCTTCGTAAAATATTGGAAATATAACATAAATTAGTTGTAAATCACATGGGTACTTTAAAAACTCATGCAAAACTATAGAAATTTTAAATTTAATTGTTTAATACCAATGTTTAATTCCTAGTTCTTAGATTCAAATTTTTACTAGGGCACTTATTTGCCCTATATGCAGTATTTGTAAGAAAATTTAAGAAAATTTAACTGAAAACTTTTTAATTCTAAGAAAAATAATACATTTGACAACTAAAAATATTACATACATATATTATATATATATATAAGTTTTAAACAATGACTTTTTTAAAACTATTTCATAAAATTGTTTATTGTATACGACAAATTTTAATTTTACCAAATATACTTTTATCGTTATAATCTGTAATTTGATCGTGAGCGCACGTTTCTAGTTGTTAAAACACAAAAGAAGAACTAAAACTTAATTATTAAAGAAAACGGATAAATCATCAAAAAACGGCCAGTCAAGATTATTTGTCTTCTTTTAAAAGAACACACGAATCAAAGTGAAATGTATATTCCAGAATAGTTTATCAGTCATACGTAAATAAAGGATTTTTCTATACGATCACCGTTGCGCAAATTCTAACAAAACGAGACATTATCTCCTTGGTTTGTACACCCATGAACGAACAATTATAATGTGTGTGTATATATACGTATGTATGTGTGTGTGTGTGTGTGTGTGTGTGTGTGTACGTTCGTATGTTGGAACATTATTAAGATTCACGTTTTCCGCGAGCTCGCCCTTTTCAACCATGTCATCCTCCATCTAAAACCCAAGGCTTGGCCTTGGGATGGAAGAGGGAAGGTCTCTTTTGTAGCGTATTTACTCCTCTAATGAGGGTACATGTCCTCGAGACAAACAACGTCAACAATATTTCAAACTCTTCTACTCTCTCTCTCTCTCTCTCTCTCTATCTATCTCTCTCCAGTACAACGTGTGCACGCCGTATACGCGAAATCTACCAGTACCTTCTCTTATAAGAAAGGACCTCTCTACCTCTCTACCCCTCTCTCTCTCGCTTTTCACCTGATACAGTTTCATAACCAGGAATTTGCGAAAATCCTGAATTCCCAAGAGGTGTTTCCTTTTTATTTAACGAATTCATTATTGCTGCGTATTATACACGTTACCAGTTAAATTTCTTTTTAAACTTTTACCAGTTATTTATTATTTAATTGTTTTACTCGTATAATTCAATATATTTTTCACGAAGCAGGAATTAACGTTCAAAGTAACGTTACACTATTTGAATACATAATTTTAATTGGTAATTAGTCATTTTTTGTGAATTATTAAATCAGCAAGATAATCGATTAACAATACAGATTGTAATTCCAATGATTTTTTTTAGTAAAATAGTGCAAATTTATAATATAAAAATTTTTATTGAGTTTATTTTAACTTCATAATGTATATAATATGCCTAATGAAACAATGCTTTTCTATTCTTTTTCTACGCGGGAAACGCAAAGAAATGTATACTAATAAATAAAGGGAATGTTTATGGATATACATTTTGGCCTATAGAAAAATCAACCTACGAAACTAAAACTAACGTATTCTAGACCAAGTAGTTTTACACGTTGTTTATCTAGCTAATAAAATATTCTAGTAAATATAAATCTGCTATGAATCGAATCAACTTTTAATTCAGAGCGACTCAAAATTGATGAGTTACGGGGAAAAATATGAGGAAGGAGGAAGCGAATCATGATGGAGCCACCAAAAATTCCTCAAACTAGTCGTATACATAATAATAATGCGTATTATAACGCATAAACTAGTAAATATAAGTAAAAGTAAAAAAATGGTATGAGACGAATGTCAGTGTTAAAAGGAAGGGCTGAATCAGTGAGTGATATATCTTGGGATTTGGGAGTTACTACGTTAGTTAATTTACACTAGAGAGCGGATGGAAAATTATTAATAGACGTGTGGTTGATATCTATATTCCAGGATATCCATCTAGGCTCCTCGTTACTCTGGCCTCGTCACACTGGTAATAGAGAATAGCTAGTCAAACTACGTACGCGAGGGGAGGGTGTACTGTGCATCTTCCTCGCCCAGGAAGACCATACGGTAATTGAGCATTTCCGGAACGGATCGTATTTCCTCAAACATCTTTACAATATTTACTTCGTTCGATTTGTTACCTATGTTTCTCTTTATATTTATTTTTCTACCTTCCTTAGAAACCTCTGAATCGAATAATTGTCTCACGCGAAAAAGTAGACATCGATAAGTTAATTCACGGATGAGAATATGATTTGATAACTTTATATTTCAGAAAAGTGTAAAATGTGAGAATCGCACATTTTAAGTTATGCTGTAAAAGTAAATAATTAATAGTGCATATATGCTAGAGTATACTCTATACAAAAGAAAAGAAAAATAGTTTTACGAAATTAATACTGCGAAAAAATTAAACTGAAACTTGTGATTTATTAACTAAAAACAAAGTATTAAATTACAAATAAAGTAAAGAAAATATAAAGAAAATATGAACACGAGATTTTAGTCTCTTTGAGGCCCGATTGCTACGACGAGCTTATTCATTTAATCTTTAATTTATAATATACTTATTTATGATACGAGTTTGTTGCTTACGACTTCTCAAATCGAAGGTCACTGGGTTTGATAACAGCGGGCGTCTTTTTTGGGCGGGGGTCTCATCCAGAATTTTATCACGCTGGTGATTCCTGCAGCTGGTCACTGTGGATCCTTTCTTGGTCCACTATCGTCGGGGGTCCTCGACGGAGATCGTTGTTGGTGTCTCTGTAGTTACACTTCGTTGTTCCGCAAGATCCAGCGCTTCTTATGTTTTGGGGTTTCTACGCCCAAATATAGATGTTTAGTTTTTACTTGTGAATTCCGAACACTCCAGCAAGGTTCGCACACTCGTGTTATTGTCGGGTTCTCTGGCATAAAGTCGGCACTGTGGAAAAGTCGAATCTGAGTAGTGTTGTCGTTATGTGCATATAAATAAACTTTACCTGTAATTTTTTTTTGGTAGAGATCTGGCTTGATCTGACCAATTAGTGACAGGCGCGTATCAAATGGTACATTAGGATGTTGCAATAATGCTCTTTCAGCATTACCGTGATTTCGGTGACTGATATCGTTTTCGTGATACTGATTGCGAAAGCGATATTAATACTCGAATATGATAGATGTTTTATTATAAAAAGTTATGTTTATGTTTTAATATATGTAACACTATATATATATATATACATAGAGAAAAATTTCTGATAAATTTTACCCTGCTGCTCGGTTAAAATTTATTTGAAAACTGGGTATTTTTTACCCTGGTGTGTCCTTCTCCCACTTTTACTAGATTTTTCGTGTATATATGGATGTCTTATGGAACTTAACAACAATACATTTTCCGTTGATTAAGAAAACCATGACGAATAATAAAAAAGCTTTAAATCTCGTAGGAACATTGCTCAGAGGTTAATTACAATCGATAAGCGTGTAAGAAACTTGAGATATAGTTGATGGTTTTCTACACGGAATATGGAGAAGGTAAGGTGGGAAAGGTACACAAATGTAGAGTTGTACACGCAGAAGGAGCGAGTAATTAGGTATATGCCCAACCATCCTCGTTTAAGCCGGACGACCGCAACAACAGGATCTCGAGCACCCGTTTAAATAGTCTTGCTACTACTTGTGTTTCCCCCTTGTTCTCTATAACATCAAAAGCAAGACCCGGGTAAAATTGTTCTATATATGTATCAACAATTAAACGCGAGACTTTTATTTATTATTTATTAGATATTTTTTATTTTATTCTATTTTGCTCGATTTTACACTTGCCTTCAAAATGATTTCATCCATCATTCTCGAAATTCTGCATAAAGTTGAGGCAATTCTTCCTCGTGATGACTACGTTGTTTAAAAAATGTTTTTCAGTTGTCGGTATTATCTGATAGTCCTACTGATTATTATATCGTCGGCTGAGTGGAAGAACAGTCTATCTCGGAACTTGCTTGGAAAACGCCCTATTTCGGAACTTGCTTGAAAAACGCCCTATCTCGGAACCCGCTTGGAAAACGCCCTATCTCGCGATCCGCTTGGAAAACGCCCTATCTCGCGCCTCGGTTGAAGAACACCCTATCTCAAATGAAATTTTTCGCTTTCAAATTTTGCAGTGGCACCTGCACTGCGCAACTTAAAAATACGGTCTTTCTAATTAAAATAAATTAATTAGTAAAGTGTTTAAAATTCGGAAAAATATTGTTTAGGCGTCATTGGGACTCCTCAGAGAAAGAGACACTTCTCTGACTTTATTTGTCTATCAGCGGCGATGTATCGAGTACTTATTATATCAGCCGACCTGTGTGCAATTTAAATAATGTTTTAAGTTAATAAAGGTTAAAAAAAAAAGTTGAGAGAACGGAGATTTTTACGCTTAGAATTTTTAAGTTACGCAGTGGTGCCACTACAAAATTTGAAAGCGAAAAATTTCATTTGAGATAGGGCGTTCTTCAACCGAGGCACGAGATAGGGCGTTTTCCAAGCGAGTTCCGAGATAGGACGTTTTCCAAGCAGATCGCGAGATAGGGTGTTTTCCAAGCAAGTTCCGAGATAGACTGTTCTTCCACTCAGCCGACAGTGGACAATTAAAACAGAAGATTACGATGTTACAGACGTAAAAATTGTACTATAATCAATTTAACGGGGTGCCATAGTCAATATTTATCCTCCCTACCTTACCGGCAATCGCGATTATTAGTAATAAATTTGTAAATAAAACAGTACGTGAAAAAATAAGAGAAGAGGCGCCTTCGTTTATTAATAATCTAACTGTGTGCCGAAATTCAGATTAAAATTATATTGCGTTTTTGAGAAAAGTCTTACCAAAAATGTGAACCTAACCTCAACGAGGTGAAAAGATTTGATATTTTTGGTAAGACTTTTCTCAAAAACGCAATAATATTTTAATCTAAAAATCAGCACACAGTTAGATTGTCAATAAACGAAGACGCCTCTTCTCTTATTTTTTCACATACTGTTCTACTTTTTTATTAATTAATCATTAAAAATTGAGTATGGAACCCCCTTAAGTACTTAACCTAGTAAATTTTTTTTAATTTTTATTCCATTTCCGTAAGTAAAGACTTATTTTTTGGTAACAAAATGTATTTACAAGTTCGCTGAATTCAATTATGTTAAATAATTAATTTGACAATTGTACTATCCAATTACATTTTACAATTTACAATGTAATTATTATTACAATTGTAGTAAACCTGTAGATACTCTGTTTACCAGAAAAATTTATTCTTGCTTATTCAAATTGAATAAATATTAAACGGACCCAAATTACAGGAATCTGCATGCACCTTTTAACTCAAAAATTATATCTAAAATAATGAACTAAAAAATATGAACAAAATTCATATGGACAGTTTAGAACATAAGCTAGGGCTTAACGTTTTGGTTTTATTAAAATCATTTTTTAATAACAATTGAGTAAACAATTTTTGGTCGGTAATTAATAGTCAAAAAAAAGTAAAAAAAATGAACATTTTTAAAGTGACATCCCCTTAAGTGATTAATTTGAGTAAAAAACAGTATCACTGTTTACAAGCGGCACAATTTTATAATTCAATTTTATTTCAAAGATAAACGTAGAAAATACATCCCGATGGTATTTCGTTTATTTATAATTATTATTTACAATAGTCTGTTGTATCATTATGACTGAAAAGATTATTCACACACTTACAAAGCAATTTAGTAATTTTAACTCAAGTGTAGAAGCAATATTTGCTTGATCACTCGAGTAAATTTAACTCAACACTTTTAGTTTAGGGTTACTACACTTTTTACGATGTACGTTTGAATAAAATTTGTTTTTTCATTCCTTTTTTACTTGCCCACCATGCGAATAATTAAGTTTATACGCTAGTACGGTGTGTCCAAAAGGGGCTATTGCAAGATAATCTCGTAAAATTAAAATTTTATATTTCGGAAATAAGTATTCACGAGACAATTTTTTATTTCTGTAATATCTCTTTAGTGAGAACAATATTTTTTCGAATTACTCGTATCGTGGTTATAAAGGAAATTTTATGAATTTATATTTTTTTGTATGGTAATTTGCTTGAACATTCATATAAGACATTGACTAGTTATTCCAAAATTTCATGATTTACCTATTGTATATTCTAGTTCATAATACTTTGGCGTGTATCAATTAAATTTCATGTTTTAGAGGCATAGAAGAAATTTGAGGCTACAACAGTCTCAATGTCATTGAAACGTGTATATGTTCATTTATCGGCTACAGTGTACATTCACTAAATTTCTGTAATACTTTTGCCTTTCATGTAATTTTTAAACAAATAATGACAAGAAATTATATAAAGAAATTAAATATTATTTAAGTATTTTCGTTCGAGTACTAAATTAAAAAATTGTAAAAATGTCTTATTCGTTCATTTACTTGATAAGTAACCCTAACTTAATAAAGCATAACTCGATTAAAAAGAAATATAGACATTTTGAATAATGAATGGAAGGAAGGAAGGAAGGAAGGAAGGAAGAAGGAAGGCGGGTGTATGTACTGTTTGTTCGAGTCCAGTTGCAAGACGAGTGCATTAAACATATTCGTGTGTGTGTGTGTACGGGTGTCCAAGTAGCGTATATAGAGAAATGACAGGTTTATTCATAGAGAATACGTTATACATACGGGTGAAAAGTTGGCTTTGATCTGGACCTGGGATTATGCAGGTCGTGCCGCACTTAGCTTGCCAATTTCTCGTGGTGCATCGCATACTCCTCGCCTCCTCTCCTCCTCCCCCCATCCCCCTCCCCCACCTCTCTATCTCTTTGCCTAACTTTGTGTGTATGTGTATACGCGTGGATTTACAACGCGTGTATCGTTTGCTCCATCCTCGAGCACTATATACCTAACAATATTTCGTGCGCACTCTCTTTATCTCTTTGGCTTTTCGTATTTCTAGTTTTGTTCTCTAACTCGGGAGAGATTACGTGGAATAACCTATACCACCTTCAGTACATTCGGAATATTCTTCATTGTTTTACCTGCGAGGGGAATCGCTTTTCTAATCACGAAAATGATTACGTCGTGGCGGGTTAGATTTTGATCGAAACTTCGTATAACAACGAGGTTCAAATTCAAGGATGTACGATTATATGGCGGAGGATAAAGATGCATAATCTTTTTGAACACAAATATACGGGAAACGGGAGTTTTGTGCAATAAAATAGAACCAATCGATCAATAGTTACTAGCTGGCGAAATAAGTCATATTTTGGTATTACAAGCGAATTTGTTCTGTTTTATCTTTAAATAAAAAATAATCTAGATAAAAAATAATCGGAACTTATTAAACCCTAAAATGTAGAAATTGACGGTAAAATGTGTAAATCGACAAGCTTACCCTTTCGAAAAGAATAAGATGTGAGAAATTACACTGTTCAAATCTTCAAAAAGAGCTTTAACTTGAACTTTAATTTGTTAAAATAGCTCATACCGTTCAAAGTTTTGGTGACAAATATTGTAGTAAAATGATAATGTTATTGAGTAATCGAAATACTTGTCAGATCATAAAGATAACTGTTGTGTAGTGAGAATTTACTACAACTTTTGTAAAACGTAGTAATTTTAATGATTTATCAAGTCTGCTCCTCGATAACTCAATGAGATTTCTCGCTACGAAGTTTATAACAAATCACGAGTAACAAAACAAGTAGATAATCCGCAGATTGCAGATTGCAAAGAGAGGAAAAAAGTGTTTGGGAAATGCAAGTACGAGTGTGCATTGCGAGAGATGAGTTAGAGAGTACATCGAGAATAGGCGAGCGTACTCGTAATATTATGACATGTCTCCCTCTCTCTCTCTCTCTCTCTCTCTCTCTCTGTGTGCAGGTGTAGGTATACGTGTACGTGTACGTGCGGGTACGATCGGTGCAATCAGGAGTATAAGGTAAAATGACGACACAAAGGGGATGATATTTCGAGGCTCGAGGCTCGATGCTCGAGGCTCGCATTCCCTGCATCTGTCCATGCATCCTCAACAACGAGAACGACAACGACAACGCTACCGGTCAAATATGACGAGCCACTTGGTAGCGTTGCGTGCACCGCCATCCTCCCTCCCCCTCGGTTCGACTTTGATAATTTGCAGTTCGCGCAGTGCGGATGATGATGCGCAACGACGGCCACTGTTCTCTCCTAGTGGTCATACTCGATTCCGACTGTTCCTACCGAATATTAGTACAATCCGTCTAGTGCCACCAGTTTCCTACGGTGACACGAATCCACCTCCCAAATCAACGATCGACCGAGTAAAGTACCCTGCGACTAACTCCCTTTTCATTACACCCTTCCTCTCTTCTCCTCCGCTTTACCTCCTTCCTTTTATTTCACTATTTCCTCATTTTGTTCCTTCATTTACAACTAACGTTTCAATCGTTATTTTGTTTATATCATTATTACCCTACGACAAGCTTATCCATTCTTCTATCTTTTCAACTTAGGAACACCTATAGTTTATCAAGTTATAATTATATTTCCATTTTTTACGGATTTTTACTAAATTCATTATTATCGTTGGTGAGACTTAACTGGATAAGTCCCTGTTGTGCGCCAAATTAATATTGCACAACTCGGTTAAATAAAATAAACAAATTGGTGGACAGTGTTCTTAAAACAATACTTATTTATTTACAATAAGTTACAGTTTACTTTTAAAAACTAAATCGATACATA